>JAFMSR010000015.1:31743116-32343116 GCA_022818135.1 Saxidomus purpurata
TAAAATAAATTAACGTAGATATTACATGTCATGCAACATTGGCAAATAAGTTTAAATTCGTTTTGTCTCTAGATAATAAATTTTGAATTCTGTTCTGTTCTGTTCCATAATTTGTTTCCGCCTTGGATACATACACTATGGTTTATAATCAAACAAATGGATAATGATAATACAGAAAGTTGTCTACACTTTGAAATACACATGTAGCATTAACATCACAGTCAGAAAATTTCAAGCAGAGCATTCTATATATTGTTTTCGAACCTTTATATGAAAAAAGCACATGTGAAGAATAATTATTAAGCTTGAACTAGATAAGCTACAAGCTTTCTTCACAATCGAGCTAAAATAAATTAGTATAAAGGTATTAAACTTATCAAAGTTAAATAAATCATTCAGAGGGGTCCACGAGTTCAGTTTCTTACTTTTTTAATTTGCTGTCTTACAGTTTGTTATTTTCTATTTTCCGTGATATTCTAGCAAGATGAATATGGACCTAGAGATTTACAAAGCTGTGCAGACTAACAACCCGGCAGGACTCCGGCAGTTGTTGAACTCTGGTGGGGACGTGAACACGTACTATCAGGATACAAGCCTCATCTCCTCAAAGTCTATCCTACATATGTGCTGTGAGAAAGGAAGAATCGAATGTGTTAAGGTAAAATGCAGTGTACATTTTGTATACAGTATGACTTTTAAAAAGGCACTCCCTGTATCTAGCACATTATATTCTCGAAACGTAGGTTATGTGTTCAATGATCGTAAAATGATAAATAAATACAATTTCAAAGAAGAACCTTTTGCGAAAAATGCCTCATTTCACTACAATTAATCAACATAGAGGCTTTCTATTATAAATCGCATCCACCCATTAATTGTACAACAACTCTACATAGCTTATTGAATGGTTTGACGGTACTGCAGTATATTTTAAACTGCAGATTTTATCGATAATGACTGGGAATGCAAAGCTGAAACTTAAAGGTCAAGTTATTATACTTCCAAAGATTCTATTATTTATGTTTTAGAGGTTATTTGTGTGGCTTCAGTTATGGGGTATGTCCCTTTAAAATTAGAAAGTAAGTCAGTTTAAAGATTTTAGAACTACATGTACTTGATTAATCTACAAAGGTAGATGAAAACTTAAAAATATATTCAAACGCATATTTGAGGTTTTGCAAAGGAAATTACCTGCTCAATTTTAATTAGAAACACAATCATACATAGCGCAATCTGGAACCATATTTTTCGTTTCTCATTACACTCAAACAAATCTTTGGAACAAATTTCAGGTGTAAACAATAAGAAACGACTGATCAATGCAAAATAATATGAATACGAGTATTGTGCTATCTATCTGTGTTTATCACAACTGATAGACGATGTTGAAGTTGAGATGAGGTTTTGGAAATCACTACAAACTCTTTATCTTAAAACTTGCTGGAATTGCAAATTTTTTATTCTCACTTCCTACGTGCCAAAAGCAATGTTTGCCAATGTTTCTTAGAAATTTAAAAAGCATTTCTGGAAGGATACATACATATTTCAAATTCACATTGAATTTAAGCCAATACAGATTGGAAAGCAGTCAAGTTATTTGACATATTTCTATGCATGCATTAGTTGGCTAGACTATTCTTAATCGAAAAATATTTGTTGTTGTTGGAAAAGTAACCACATTAACAGAAAACATACCTTGAGTTTCATAATTCCTGAAGCTTTGAAAGTGGTAAAGGGATATTCGATTAAAGAATTTGAATTATTAATACTTTCATAAACATTTTGATACAAAGAAACGTTCAGAGTACCTATGTATTGCAGGAGATGTGTTTTGAGTTTAACTTATTGACTGAACAAATTACGTTTTGACAGGTGCTTTTAGAGAAGGGAGCTAATCTTGCAGTAAGGGACTCCTGGTACCAAACGCCCCTGATGCTTTGTATGATAACACAGTGGTATGAGATCGGTGAGATATTACTGAATCATGACCCAGACATCATTAACCATGGTGACATATATGGCAAAACAGCATTACATATTGCTGTAAACCAAGCTGCAATTGAATGTATAGAGGTAATGCTTTCTACAAAACATTATTATTGTTACCAATGTAATAGAAAGTATGCATTATTATTAGGTAAAAACATTTCAACATGCGCATACATCATAATTGATTTTGAAAAACGAATAATTCAGCATTAGGAAGTTTGATTTTTAACATTGACTTCATTTCAACAGTTACCAGGTTAAGTATTCTACGAGTAAAGTGATCGTGCAAAACGTAGACATCATTCTAGTTATTTTCCTTACATGTCTGTAGGTAAATTTTAATGATTCCCTCTTGTTATTGTTAAGATATATGCTGTTCTTTGTTGGCATTAAATTTTCCAGCTTCTCCTAAGATACGATATAGACATTGACGCTGTTGACGAGAAGGGTGACACCCCACTTCATGCGGTGTGCGGTGACAAGACACTATCTAAAGAAAACCTTGTCAAAATTGTCAGAATGTTATTGCATGCAGGAGCTGATCCGAACATTGTAGACTTTATGGAAGGACGGACTGCAATTCAGGTAATTTAGAAAAGTGTAAGCTGTTCCAAGGCTTTTGGTTTACAGTTACGTTTTGTTCACGTTTATTGTAACCGACCCTTCATGGGATGTAGTTCTGAGTTCAACTTTGTTTGTGTTGCAGCCTGTCAATCATTGCCAGTTAAATGTTTGCTAGAGTCATTTTTCATCTCACTTGCTGCACATGCGTTACTGTTTTGTGTACTGGTACTCTGACATTTGGATTATCTCGGAAATTTCTTACGGAAAGGATTCACCGGAAACTGTCGAAGATCGCCAATTTAATGCGATTGTTATTGTGTATACTGTTTGATTCTTTCTCATCTATTCTATGTAGGTGTGTTTCCATGTGTTTACGACCTGTTCATATTTCCTTGTCTATGTTGTGCTTAACGTGTTCTTTGAAGGTGTTATTTCCTTATTCCATGATGTAATGCCGCAGAGGCGGTGAGTGCATTAACACTACATGTAAGTTCGAAGTGCTAATGAAAGAACTTACTTGACTTTTACGATGACGTGTCGGAACGCCTTATACATTATTGCCTTAAAGTTGTAACTATGATCAGTGTATATAAGCGCATATAGGGATGTTTGTAACTATGATCAGTGTATATAAGCGCATATAGGGATGTTTGTAACTATGATCAGTGTATGTAAGCGCATATAGGGATGTTTGTAACTATGATCAGTGTATGTAAGCGCATATAGGGATGTTTGTAACTATGATCAGTGTATGTAAGCGCATATAGGGATGTTTGTAACTATGATCAGTGTATATAAGCGCATATAGGGATGTTCTTTTCGCAGAGAGCAATGATAACGGGTAACGTAGAGGTGGTGGAGATGTTACTGGCGGCCGGGGCAAAACTTAACACAGTAGACGGATGTGGAAGGTGTCCTATAACAAACCTGCTGTGGTATCATAGAAAACCCGGGGATCCTGATGATGTCGAAGATGATGTTATGGTCATAATAGTTATGTTAATACAGGTATATTTGATAGTTCATGTCTCAACAAACACCAAGGTATTTTGCAGTCATGTCATCATGAATGTGGAGTCATACCTTTCAAAGGTGTGCAATGTGCTAGTTATCGTAAATGTGTTTAAATCCAGTGTTGCAGTGATGAGTGTTAAGTATTTCTATATCATCCCATACACATTCTCCCCTAAAAATATCATATGATAATAAATTGGTTCCTATTTTGAAGACTAACTTTTTACCATCACGTTTGTCATTCTATTTTAGGCTGGGGCAAATTTGAACATCAGTAAGTATGAACATAGCAACGCATTATGCGTGGCAACATTGTTCCAGTGCACAAACCTGGTGCAGTATTTCCTCTTCAACGGCGCAGACCAAAATGTCGATTGTGAGTAAAGTTTTTGTGTCATTCTTTAAGAGACAATTACTTTTAATTGCAATTGCAATTTTACTATTACAGTTTTTGAATGTCATTTGACTAGTACATAGCGGAATTATGTCTCCCACTTAGTGGTAGGTGACCTATTGATTTGGTGCTGTCTGTCTGTAGGCCTATGTATGTATATCACAAAGTTTGTCCACGCAACTCCCCCTACACGCCTGGATGGATTTTTCTGAAACTTGGTAGAAATGTTTAGTACAAAGTGTAGTTGTGCGTGTGATTGTGCATATTGTCGGCAGTTTCTGGTTCCTTGATTCTTAGCGGAGTTATTGTTCTTTTTCGTAAACCCTAACCCGAAGATTTTCCGCGCAGCTTGACGGATTTCACCCAAACTTCACATCAATGATCAGTGCCAAGCCTAGTTGTGTATAGCGTCGACATTTTCCGGTTCAGTTAATCTTATAAGTTATTTTTTAATTATTTTTTATTCATGACACACATACCTCTCTATTATACAGTGTTAAGTGACGGGAGACTTTCCGTATTATGTGTGAAAAGCAACCTCTAGTTTATAATTGACTATATATCAAGCACCTACAACCTCATAAACCATACCGGACCCATTTTAGGCCTAGCTTTTTATTTTACTTGTGCGTTTAAATATGTTTACAATTTTTTTTTCAGTTTACTGTGGGATGACGCCGTTTACAATGTTTTTCTTTTTGTCAGTTTACTGTGGTGTGACGCCGTTTACAATGTTTTTTTTTTCAGTTTACTGTGGTGTGACGCCGTTTACAATAATTGTTTTTTCAGTTTACTGTGTTGTGGCGCCGTTTACAATGTTTTTTTTTTCTTCAGTTTACTGTGGTGTGACGCCGTTGCAGATTGCTACAAGGAAACAGGATCTCAAAACATTAAAGGTCCTGCTAAACTGGAAAAGCGATTTGTACAGAAAGGGACGGGTAAAACGGGGTGAACTTGATTATCGAGCGGATGTTTTCCATCTCGCAATTGACATTGGTGCTTTTGAAGTAGCTATGTTGTTAGTGGAAATCGGATATGATCTGACACGTGTCGATTACTTAACAGACTGGTCTAAACTTCCACCGGATACTTTAATCGCGAACCAGGCTATGTTAGAATACTTTCGCCAAGGTGCGATGCTAGTGCAAAGCTTATTTCGATTGGCAATATTTGCAATAAGGGACAAGTTACCTTGGAATATTCCTGCGAGTGCGGCGTCATTGCCATTACCAAAACCTTTGATAAAAGCTGTCCAGCTAGAGGATGAACTGACTTGACTTTTATAAACACTGGTTAAAAGTTAATACCATTTCGTTTCCTCACAAAAAGGATAAATGTCTATCTAAAATGGTTAAAAAGTCTCCAGGAAATCATGTTTGAAATTTACTCCAGGGATATACAGTTTGGCTAGACAGCAGATGGTGTGCAGAGATTCTTTAGAAAGATCTTTTATTTATTTCTTCTTTTGACTAATACATAAATTACCTAATGATGGAACAAATGGTATTATCTTGCTTTGCATATTTAAGTATTGTGATACTGCTATTTTTATATATGTATGTACAAGTGCTCAGCAAAAAGTTCTGAATTTGTTAATAAAGAATAACCACAAATCACAGAGTACTAAAATGTATATATCACAAATGGATTCATCAAAGTTCAGCCTCGTAAATATAATAAACAAGTTAATGACAACAGAGCATGGCTACGTCATAAAACCGACGCAACGTCAAGATGGCGACATCAGCCTTCGGGTACATTTTAGCGTCGCGGCACCCATCGTGCAGCACACAACCTTCTCATGCTAAGATGTTCATGAATAACGGTTCATACAGTACCATAGAGTGACACCAATCGCCTCAGAAATATCTCAAACTGACCGCCGCAGCTCTTCCTCAACATTACTCTTTAACAACTTTAATTCTAAAATCCACTGGTCTTTCTAGCATTAGTCATAATTATAAATATTGTGGCCATTTTGTAAGAATCAGATTTGCCAGAACGGTAAAAACTGTCGAATATCCCGAGGGATGCAAGAATTAACTATATGTTTAACGATACATTTTAGACAAAAATCGGGGAAATAGTTAATTTTGATTGATAAAGTATTCTAAGAATAAACCTAAACAATCAATGCATCTGACCCAGACACCAAGAAAAAAGAAGCCTTCACTGGAGGTATGTATTATTATTTTAACTAATTCTGCTAAAAGTTGTTTATCTATACAGATTACAGAATTTAGCTAAGATTTTTCTTACAATTTTAATGACTTTGATTGAGCACGCTTAGGGTCAGTCTATAAACTGCGGATTACCTTTAGCTAAGGTTCTGTTTCTGACAATTTTAATGACTTCGATCGAGGGTCGCGTATCGTAAGTCCGCGGTATACGCAAAACTTAATTGCAACCAATGGTAATTCCAGTAACACCATTTTCAACGCTAATACCAACATTAAAGTATAGTAACTAAATGCCGCTGTGACCGTGTTCAACGCAGATGACGTCATTATAAAACGACGTGAAAATGAAAATTAACTAATGCCAAAGTACTAAATTTGATTTTTCACGCTTCAAGTGCGAGCCTTTGAAATTATCAACAATCATTTTGAGGTGTAGGTCGTCTAAGCGTGGCATCCTCTGGTGTATCAAAATAAGTTCGCTTTAGATTAATTGATAATTTTACTTCTGTCTGTGTTTAATTGGCCAAAATGTGCTTTGATCATGCTTTATATTGTTTTATTTATACGAACATATCGGAATTAATCGTTGGTATCGGTGTAAGATCATGTTCAAATAGTGAATATAGAAGTTTTTTCTCGGCAATATTGAAAATAACAGCTATTGATGTTAAGAGTCATATTAACATGATGTTAACCGAACAACATTCCTGTTTATTTTCTGGTTAATAATCTACTTTTATTGATTTGTTTGTACTAAATATGAAATCGAGGGAAACTCTCTAAATATACATATACGTATTTAAACGACGTCATTTTCGCATAGTTTCTAGATTAATTACCCTCGGTATATGTTGACGTAAATCCGGATAGAGCGCAAAAAGTAAAGATAAAAATGGTAACCATTGTTTCAAGTCTGTGCACCTTATCACTTTTATTTCATTGAGACCTAAATGCCTGAAAACCATAAAATCAGTATACTGCTTCAAAAAAAATTATAGTAAAATTCCGTGACTTTTTCATTTTCGCTCAAAGATTTTGAAAACTTTAAAGTTTCGATTGTTAATGTAAAGCGGTGTTATGTTTACTGACTTTGCTCTTTGTAATTGGAAGATGTTTTAGAAAATCATATGCCTTTCTTCATATCCGAAGCAAGTTTATTGTCAATTTTGAGCTACTTATTTCAACTGAGCTAGGTCCAATCGTAATGTATGCAAAAGCTTTGGATTTTAACATATTCTTAAAATATATGCGTTGTAAGCAATTTTGAAATGTCATACACATGTACAGAGAAGATTGTATCTTTAAATCTAATACTTTTAGTCCATATCATGTGTCCCCTAGGACCATTACGCTCTGAATAGTATATTTACTTTTGTCTTTTATATTCAACTGAATGTAGATGTAGCAAGTGTTGAAGAGTCCGATAAAGAGAAAATGAAAGCGTGAAGTAGTAATAAAAAAAAAAAAAAAAAGAACAGCACTTGATCTACAATAGCGCCAAATATGCGACTACCGAATTGCAAGTTTATTCTGTATATTGGGATTATGTACAGAAGATGACCTTCAAATAATATGGTCGGATATCTGTCGTAATCAAACTGTTGGAAGATGTGCTCCTAGAACACAGCAATAGGGCAGGATGACTATTGTTAAAGAAATTTTGACGTTTTCAGAGAAAACCAGAGTTTCTCATTGCGAAATAATGACCAAGAATTAGACATTGATGCCTCCCTTTGATTCAGAGTCAAACTTTTAAAGTAAAGAGTGAAAACATCGTCTCCATCGAATAATTTAAGAAAGCTTGGATACCCAATGTCATGGCTACTGGATTCCTCACAAATAGCAGTAGCTGTACCTGCTGACTGCAGCTTTGACGGTCTAGCATCCTCGGATTTTCACCTGTTCTCCGAACTTAAACCTGAACTATACTGGAGGCGAGGCATTTTGACAGTGATGAAGATGGCATTTGGCATATCACGAAGAAGACTTATTTCTAGATGACATGATCAAGTTTGAGCATCGGTCGAACAATTTTGAACAAACTTTGTCTATTGTGTTAAAACAGAGACTCTTTGATGTACTATCGTACATATGACAGTAATAGTCTGCAAGATCTTCAATCCATATATTCTGCATAAGAACGCAATGCAAGTGGACTATTATCAGTGTTTTGTTTAATGAATCTGAATTTTGCTTTGTTAGTAAAGTACTTCTGTAGAAGATAACATAGTTCATAAACACACTGTGCGGTCAGTTGTCTCAGTTCCAAAGTAACACGAAGACAGAAATTTGAAAAGAAAGAGAAAAGCTGTAAAATAGTCACAATTCCCATCAAGAGCTTGGTTAACATTGTTAGTCTTGCTGTCAAAGGTAGTTGAAAATCTAAATAAGGCTTATTTATTTACTGGAGTAGTGCTGGTAACATACAAGAATCACTTGCAAACAAAAATAGGTACCAAATGCTGGATTGCATGTTCAAAGCGAGGGTCAAGGATGTTGTAAAACGACCTTCTCTGATTGGGCATATTAACGGGGAAATTTTAATTGATATTGACATTTTAATTGTATATTTTTATTATGCTTGATTATTGAAGATAAATACGGAAGGGCGACAATCCGCTAGGACCAACGTGTTAATGGAAAGCAGATTTGTTTCCCTTGTTTCGGTGATTAAAACTGTCTGATTCTTATCTGTATCTGTATGTTTATTTGTCTCCGTGTGAAAGCAATTACTGTCATAAACGTTTTCTAACTGAAATTTCATTTTTCTTCTCATTTTTGTTTTATTAGTTTACCTGTATAGAATAGCCAAAATCAGCATTCAGCAATATAAATAAACAATGTACTTGCTGTTACAACCAGATTTCTTTAAGTTCCGATATGTGAGTAAATCACTCAAGAAAAGCTACAGCGTTACAAATCGTGCTTACAAGATAATGCCGGCGTCATAGTTGTTAATAAATTTAGGTGCGAGTACAGACCTAAACACAAAACTTTAAGATTTAGATTCAATTTTATTGGTTGAAAATAGAGAAACTTTGCCGTGACATAAGTGTCTTGTGTTGCCTATCTGTTCAAACAGGCAAGGCTAGACGTCAGTTACTCTTACCTTTGGATGCAATAATAAGCGGAACATGCCATTTCTAATACACATGATAAAATTGCAATGTGCAATGTTCCTTTTTATGCATAACAGAATACATTTCTTTCAACGAACATAGTCACATGTTGCTCTTTTTACATCAGTTTTAGTGCATCATTTTCCTAGAATCTTTAATTTATTCGGTCTTACTCTTGAATCATTTTCATGAATGTTTGTATGTGCATTTCACGTTAATGGAAAAGGTAAAAAAAGCTGCTAAATACATGGGCGACGGGTAGGGATAGTGGAACAGAGCTGTACAATATTTTAATATCATATCATTTTATCAAGATAAAAATTAGTGAATTGTAACTCTACGATATACATAATTTGGATATTTTATTACTTAGTAGATTGGAAATGATTTACATTTTGTACGAACTTCAAACTCCATTAATGAAATTGTAGTACTAAAAAGTTTGATTGCCTCAGGTACATGTACGAGTATTAGTTACTATTATTTTGAGATGTGTAGTACTGATATACATGTATATGTTAATGGTGCGTAAATCTGTATTTAAATGATTTTATAATGTTATATATGTTTTCATTGTGCTCTGAATTTTGTTTGAATTATGATCTTGAAACAACCGGCTAAACAAAAATCAGTGGAATATATAGAACAGGTAAGATTATGTAAGGGGTTCTTTGGTGTTTATTGAATCATAGAAAAGAGTTAGAAATGTTTTCAAGCAGGACTGTAAATCAAGGACGAATTATAGAATTAATTGCCATAAGCACTAAATAATTATTTACGTTATGATTAGCCAATATGTATGAAGGTTTTGCTTAGACAGGTAAAATTGCTTCCACTGCTGCAACATGGAATATGTTTATCTGTCATACAACTTAATATCGATACAAATTGTGCTAAAAAATAAAGTCACAGTTATGATTTGTAAATGAATTGAAGTCTGCACAGATATGATAACAGGATGTCGCTGATACATGTTTTCGAGGAAGGCCAATTCATTGCTACATGACATAAACATATGCAGCACGCATGTTATACATGTACTTTGTAATGATGTGTATCCATTCGTGCAACCTTTGTAAAGAAGATTTGTCATGACTTAAATTCTGCATCATCATGTTCATCACTTGATAATATCAAAACCCTTGACATATCAACATCTCGTGTAGAAATTTGTAATTGGACCACTATTATGATATAATTTCAAACCCAATATGTAACTATTTTTCTGAGGAAAGCTGATGATTAGCTAGTTTGATCGTCATGTGTCCATCGTCCGACGTCATTCGCCGTCAACACTGCTTCAAACAACATCTCCTTTTGAAACTTCATACCAAGTATCCTTTTAGTTCTCTCTATCAGATTCCTTTAAGTTGAAGAACATTGGATGCAACTGCAACAATAAACGAAAATGTAGTTTTTCTCCACAGAAACTGCTTGGCCTGATATACATTGTAATTTCGCACAATTGTTTCTCATACCACAAGCGTGTGCCTTGCACAAAACCAGCCACCTACTCCAAAGGTCAAGGTCACATTAAGGACTCAAACACGGCTACATGCAATTTCGTTTCAGGTGTTTCCCATGTATACACCGACTTTGATATAATTTCACACAACTGTTACCCAAACCCCAAAGGGTGTGTCATAAACAACAGTCAGCCACCTTCTCTCAATGCCAATGTCACACTTAGGGCTCAAACACTTCCGTAATGTTCTGCTATTAAGACAACCGATATAAAGACCGCCCTCAATATTAAGACCGCCCTCGATATTAAGACCACCTAAGACCGCCCTCGATATTAAGACCACCCTCGATTTTAAGACCACCCTCGATATTAAAACCGCCCTTGATATTAAGACCAGATATTTCAGAACCAAATGTTCAATTTCATAATAAAAAGGTCTCGCTAATAAGACCGATTCATTAATAAGACCACTTTTTACTGGTCCGAAGGTTGGTCTCAATACAAGAATTTGACTATTGTGTCCGGTCTGTATCTTCCATATGCATGGACCGATTTTGATATAACTTCACACAATTGTTTCTCATGTGACTGGGGGTGTGTCATGCACAACACAAAGTCACCTGCCCCTTAAATCAAGATCGTCTATACTAAAGTGCACGAACTCTGCAAATTTAGTGGTGTGTACATCCTTCTTTACAGACTGCTTCAAACCGGTAGGAGACTCTGTATTGCATGACAATACCTCATCAACTTGCTTTATCTCGGTCACGATACAAGTTCTTTCAATCTAGTTACATCGCTGCAGTTGATGCAGTGCGTCAATATTGCCTTCATTTTTAAAATATTACTATTTACCATTTCAAATTAGAACGAAAGGCTCATAATGTCGAGGCATTTTGCAGGTCACCGTTTTATATGACATACATTTTGTGTTTCAAGCTCCAATGCTAAAATGATATCATAAAGATATTTAATTGCCGCAGGTACGCTTATTATTTATTATATATATTTTAGATGAATAGTTCTGATATGTATGTTAATGGTTGGTGGTGTTTTATACATGTGTGCTTTATTGGTTTTTAATGATGGTATAATTTTTATTTTCATTGTGCTCTGAATTCTTAATAATTTATGAACTTGCAAGTACCATACAATAATTAATGGAATGTTTGCAACATGAAAGAAATATCGTTGACAGGCTCTGTACGAAAATGAAATAATTGTTTCGCAAAAACTGATCTTAACCTTACAGCAAAACATCAGTCAGTTTCTCGAAAGTTTTAATAGCAAATGCAACAAATACATTTTTATTCAATATGGAAGCTACTGGCGTTAATATACCAGGTAGTTCAGAGCAAAAATTAGAAGAACCACTAAAAGTAGGCTAATTTGATTGATATTTAAACTAAGTTATAAAAATTGACTGAAACAAAAATAGCTATACATAAAGTAGAAGAATCACTCGCTACCAGCCAAGAGTTTTTTTCTAATGAGACAAATATGATAGAAGCTACGCAGTAAAAACTAGCTGTCGCATTTATTCATTTCCTGATTGTTGGTATTACAGTTGCGGTTTTAGCCAATCTGTGGTGTTTCTTAATGGTTGCTATTGCAGTTGCGGTTTTGGCCAATCTTTGGTGTTTCTTAATGGTTGGTATTGCAGTTGCGGTTTTGGCCAGCCTGTGGTGTTTCTTGATTGTTGCTATTACAGATGCGGTTTTATCCCATCTTTGGTGTTTCTTAATGGTTGGTATTGCAGTTGCGGTTTTAGCCAATCTGTGGTGTTTCTTGATTGTTGCTATTACAGATGCGGTTTTAGCCAATCTGTGGTGTTTCTTAATGGTTGCTATTGCAGTTGCGGTTTTGGCCAATCTTTGATGTCTCTTAATGGTTGGTATTGCAGTTGCGGTTTTGGCCAGCCTGTGGTGTTTCTTGATTGTTGCTATTACAGATGCGGTTTTAGCCCATCTTTGGTGTTTCTTAATGGTTTGTATTGCAGTTGCGGTTTTGGCCAGCCTGTGGTGTTTCTTGATTGTTGCTATTACAGATGCGGTTTTAGCCCATCTTTGGTGTTTCTTAATGGTTGATATTGCAGTTGCGGTTTTGGCCAGTCTATTGTGTTTCTTAATGGTTGCTACTACAGTTGCGGTTTTGGCCAATCTTTGGTGTTTCTTAATGGTTGGTATTGCAGTTGCGGTTTTGGCCAGTCTGTTGTGTTTCTTAATGGTTTGTATTGCAGTTGCGGTTTTGGCAAGTCTGTGGTGTTTCTTAATGGTTGGTATTTCAGAAGCGGTTTTGGCCAGTCTATGGTGTTTCTTAATGGTTGGTATTGCAGTTGCGGTTTGGCCAGTCTTTGGTGTTTCTTAATGGTTGGTATTGCAGTTACGGTTTTGGCCAGTCTATGGTGTTTCTTAATGGTTGGTATTGCAGTTGCTGTTTTGGGCAGCCTGTGATGTTTATTGATTGTTGCTAATACAGTTGCGGTTTTGGCCAGTCTTTGGTGTTTCTTAATGGTTGCTATTACAGTTGCGGTTTTGGCCAATCTGTGGTATTTTCTCAATGGTTGATATTGCTTTTCGGTTACTTTGCGTTCTTGGTAAACTTTAGGTGTTTTGCTCAATAATTTTTGAAATGTGATTGTTCTTAGATTGCTCTTTGCGATTTTGGCTTTATAATATAATTTTCAATGTTAGAGATCCATTGGCAATTTGTTTAAACCTTGTTAGGTAGATGTTACATGGATATATTTTTCTTACTCCCCGGTTGAGCTTTTCCCAATTACCGTTTAAAAGCCCAAGTTCTTTCGTTAATTGTTCGTATTGGTGTGTTTGCTTTGTGGCGTAATTTTTCAGTAATACTATGATTGTCTCTTTACATGATTTTGTCTTTGATATATCAGTGTATATATTCTGTGTGTACTATGTATTTGTTTAAGATGTTTGAGATACTTGATTTGTGCTTTTATTTTTATGTTGAGTTGTACACTTCTGGGTGTTAGGGCTTTTAGGTACGTTTTGGTACGTGGCATTCCCTGTTGGATATTTTTTTTTTTTACACCATTGTGATCTGACGTCGTTCTTTCAGTACGGTAAACGCCGAGAGTAACGAGTAACCCATGGCCAATTATTGTCATTTATTTATACTTATAGCTACCGTTTTGATTCTTTACAACCATGTAGGCGTAGTATCCATTCAGTAAACCATTCCCGCCCTGTAATGTCCTCATATAATTATGTAAAATCATTTTGTTCAGGCAAACCTATGATAATATTTCATTTTTGATGAGTCATGGTTGAATTATGGTGTTCAAAGTAAGATAAGTGTTTGTTTTAGGGGTCCAAATATTTACTGAAGGATCTCTGAAGATTATCAGCTATGACCCAAATGGAAAACATAGTTCCGATAACTTCATGCTAAAATTCAAGATTAATTTTCTTTCAGTAAACAATGAACAGGAAGTATCTAATTTTGTATGCAGATATTTGAAATGTAATGAATTGCAAAATTTAAAATTTAAACATCCTTGCGCGGGCATGCAGTTGAATTCACATCTGATTGAAATTAAGTGTTCGGTATCATTTCACTTATATAACCGTTTGTTACCTGATCAAAATAGGATAACACAACAGGTAAGTCGTTTTATATTTAATATTTGATTATGAATTTTCGTAAGGTAGAAATGTTGTGGAGTTCAACAGTGTTGAAGAGCACATATTTAAAAGTTTAATGTTGCTCAAGTGTTATTGAGTTAAACAGTCACATTATACACCGTTTAAGACCACTGTAACTATCATAAAGTATTCAAACAGTGAAGTTTACTTCTGATATTTTAGATCATGTTAAGTGTTTGAACATGTCTGTGTTCTTAAGCTATTTGCTGTTTTAATCGTGATACTTTGAAGTCACATGATTATCTTTGGATGTTACAATTACTAGGAACATTTATATTACCAAGAAAGGTGTGTTATCAGGGTAAATAACCATTATTTTTACTAAAGGTTCTGATGTTGCTTACATGTTATAAATAAAGCGCAGTATTTTTTAACGGTAGTGCAATAAAAAGCCAAACAAAACAAAACAACAACAAAAACGAAACGCTTTCCGAGAACACCTTTTTCTGAAGAAGTGATATAGATATTAAAGAAAGCCATATCAACATAAATGCAACACAAGTATTTCACTAAATGAGATAATTCATTATTCTATGTATGATAAAATTCCAAGTGATCATGGGACTTTAAGTGAATAATTGCCGTTGAATATACAGGAGTAAAGCTAGGATGCTGGTATGCTTGTAATTAATATCTAACCCAGCAGCAAGAAGAGTACTTGGTAACTGTGCCCAGGAATTAATTTCGTAATGTATTTTGTCCGACTTCTTCGTCCTTTGGAATTAGATGGTTTTACTTACTGCAATCATTTTGATGCTGGTATTTGTTTTATGTTTTTCAGAAATGTTAAAAATTAGGGTAAAATTCGAATGACTTTAAATTGCCTAGCTTGGGTCACATACATCCTCTATATACATGCTCTGTTTGGTAACATTCAAAGTAAAGTGAGCACGCACTTCTACTGATACACTATGGAACGCCATACCCGTCTTATCATGACTTGTTTGCTTATATGCGGTACATATTTCATTATATACAGTATATCTTTTATTATATGCAGTAGATATTTAATTATATGTGGTATCTAGTTCATTATGTGTGGTACAAGTCACTTTATATGCTGTACTTTCTTTGTTACATGTAGTACAACTCTTCTTATATGTGGTGGTACTGTCTTTATATGCAGTGCATTTGAATTTGTGTGCGGTACAAACACCAATATATGCATTGTGTGAAGTAGATAAAACGTTATGCGTGGTGCTTTTTACATTATATGATGAATGTGCAAACAAATATATGTGGTAATGACTGAGTCTATTATATGTGATGCTTTTTTCCTTATATGCAATGCAAATCACATTATATATCGTACTTTCGTCAACATACTCGGTAGATCTCACATTAAATGCTCGTACTGTAACATCCGGATTTCCGTATATAATGTGCTTCCAGATTTATCGTTGGAAATATCATTCATCATAACGACGTAACTACCGAATGTAATGAATACCGAAATAAAGTAATTACGTCCGATATAATGATGAAGCATGGCATATAAGATATATCCGAAAGATACAGCATATAATGCCAGATCATAGTTATATAAACGAATGTATAACACGTAATTTTATTTGCACCGCATACAAGGTTTAAAGCACTACATTTAACTGGATTTAGTCACTACCAAATATATTCATTTTTGTTTATAATTTAAGCACCAGTAATGTTTTCAATATACATGTATAGCTAAATACAAATCTACTGCATATATTGGTGTTTGTACATGGATACAAACAAATTACTGCATATAAAGAAAGTTCCAACTAAATATAACTACATTTAAAAATTAGAAAGTACATGAATTTATAACGTAACTTCTACAAACAATGACAACTATCTACCACATATAATTAAATAATCTTCTGGCCATATTCCAAGAAAAGATCTACTGCGTTTAATTAAATAAGCCCAAACACGTAATGATAAGTCGCTCATCCCGGCCTTCCATACTAAATGGCCTTGAACGTTTGCCTTGTTTGGTAGCATTTATAAGCCAGCACACTTTACAGATGCTCTGTAATGAGTTGGTCATTTGATAAATCAGTCTAACGAAATAAATTAAACCTCTAGAGGCTTTACATTTAATAAAAGAAATATCAATAATCTGATTAATCTGATTAAATAAACATCTAGCCAGGAAACCATCATTTCGAATTCGAAAGTAATACCGGTAATTAACGGAAATCGTATCAAGGAAAATGATCCGAACCAGGTCGGAACCATCTCAAAATAAACGTGCTTCTAATCTACCTCTTATAATGACCAAACTAAAATATATAAGTTACGAAACTATCACATATAATGCCCTGAAACTACTACATATAAGTGACAGAAACTACCACAGTATACAGAAATATACTTACCGCATATAACGCTTGGAAGCACATCATTTAATTTCGACTATCGGGCATTTTTAGCTTTTACTAATGCCAGATCCGTAGCTTATACTTATGACGATAGAACAACTGCTATTGCTTATTTGGCTTTTATTAAATCAATATAAACAGCACCACTAATAAATACATCTATTTAATAGATTTAATCAAACCAATTATATATATATAAATTTTACATCATTCATATCAATGTAAAAAGCACCACGTGTTTTAACACGCTTTTACCTTGACTTTTGACTAATTACTTATGATCTACTGACTTATTATTTTGACTTTTGTACTTTTGCACTTTTGACTAATTACTTTTGCACTTTGACTTATAATGACATTACCACTTTGACTTATAAGATTTGACTTTTACTTATCACTTATAAAAAAGAAACCTAAGCATAACCCTAAACGTAGCCTTGTACCACGTCATAATGAGACTATCTACCACATATGAGTAAATACTCTACCTGCTATGTGATAACAAGATAACTTACTTATATATATTACAGCACTAATCCTGGTATACCGGATATTAGCATAATACATAGAATCATGATAAGTAACGTTTTAAAATGGCGTTACCATAGCAACAAAAATTTTTTTACAGTCCTTCATAGTTGGCCTTGACCTGGTCGCAAGTTCCATCCCTCCTTAGTTCTCACTTGTATATTAGCATTGTTAAAGAAGTAGGTAGATAAGAATATGTTCCTTTATACACATGCTGCTGTAATGAGCTTGCTCCTTTAAATAAGATCAGTCCTTATATATTACATTAAAGAAAGAGGACTACTCCAGAGGCCTCCCAGTTGCTCAATAAAAGAAATATCAAACTAATCTGATTAAATCCTGACGCCGTAACGGCTCATTGATACTAAAATAAATGACAAAGACAAAAGTAACTTAGTTCATTTATTTACAGAAACAAGTTTACAGTGCTACGCACAAACACTTGAAAATTAATGCAGAAAGGAATCCAAAATATATTTCACATGCAGAGTTATGCTTTTTATTTAGTACCATTCCTCTTCTAAAAGGTCCAATGTAGCAATTATAAGTAAGTTAAAAGTCATTTAAAAGCCAACTTAAAAGTAAAAACACCGGAAGTCATTGATACTCGAAAATGTGCCCTCTAAGGCTTCCATACTGTTCCGTACTTACATTAGACTGTCTATTCTTTGTACTTGCCATGGAAAAATGTTTTGAAGTATGGTTCATGCTGATCTTTGCAGCGTGTTGTTTTTTTAGCTCGAGTGTTTAATTAAACTTACCCATTGTATGAAACTGTTTAAAAATGTACGCAGATAATATACAAGCTTGAAAAATACTGACGTGTAGATTTCGGTTGCCAGTGCACATCTAATACGGACACATTCATATCAAGTGGCTGTCATAAATCTCAGATACTTCACAATGAACAGCGAAAAAATGACTTAATATTTTAACATGTTCTCACGCGTACTCATGATTCTATTTCGTTTTTTTTACGAAAAATATTTTATTTAGTCATGATATCACTCTCCAACATAAGATACAAGTACCATGCGGGCATTGATAGCAACCAAATGAAAATAATTTTAATTTACACCAAAACGAAGAAAAAATAGGAAGCTCGGTAACAGAAGACTAAACAATGTATTTTGTTTCTATCCTAAATGTTGTAATTAAATACCACTGCGTCTAATTGGAAATTAGATTGCGTTACGTAACATAGCGAAACAAAAAACTGGTCCATTCGAATTACTTTTAAAACTTGACGGGAGTCCTTAAAGTTTTTTGTTTAAATAATGAATGTTCCTCAAGTATGTATTACCATGATTGAGGTGTACAATGATTGGGGTCGAGACGTTACTATGGTAGATCAAGCGGTTATTTACCTGGGAAAACTTTGCCAATGCATTTAAAATGAGTGTTATCTAGATCTTGTGATAATGCATGCATTTTTGCAATTTTCTCCGCTTTACGTACGAAAAAGTAAAAGATTTTTAGATTGACTGATCGTATTTTCTTTGGATTCTTCTAATGATATACTTTATCACGGGAGAAAAGTGTAACATAAAGATTGTTTGTTTTGAGATAAAATTTAGGGCACTTTTATGCTTACTAGCATTTCTGGAAACTTTATTTTCAACAAAAGTTTACAGTACATTAAAAACATATGGCCATTTCTTTCTATGGAGACCTTATTTAAATTTTGAGATATAAGACGATAAAAATTTCTAATTTTGTAATATATTTTAGCTTCCGAACCATTAATTTTTCTTGGAACTAAGCCGATCGTCATGTACTATCAAAGAGAAAATTTATTTGACAAAAAGTGACGTCAAAAGCTGGTGAGACATCTCAAGGTCATACATTGTTTCAATTGGAAATCATGGTTTCTGCAAATAGATAACACCCTCAACTCCGGCTTGAGTAATTGGAGAAATATTGATTTATAACATGCAAGACAATGCAAGACAATGCACCGTTGCATTTTGGCCACGGACTCAATGTTTCCATACGTTGTATACAAGAAATTATAACTTCTGCTGGCATATAATTACATTGCTGATGGAATGAAAACATCAAGGTTATGTCCACCTCTTTGAACGATCAGTTTTGCCATGATATTTTCTTGCTTCAAGAGAAAATTGATCATTCCCAACTAAAATCAATGAACTGCAGTTTTGTGCATGAGTTTGCATGCAGTATAAGATAGGTGCATTGATACCGTTTGTGGCTAGTAATAGCAGTGTGTTTTTGTTTACATCTATTGTCTGGATTACAAGCCGAGGTATTCGTTTTCTCTTTAAATTTAAAATGAGTTTAAAGTTGTGTTTTCTTGTCTCTGGAAAACTGTCTCTGTATTAAGTAATAAAACAAGAGGTAATTGTATATTGTATATCGTACATAATCAGGCAACTGTTGCATTTCTCATTTCATTTGAATTTGTCATAAGATGAATTTCCCTATCCCTTTTATCTCTTTACTAATATTCTTGTTTTGTTTTAAGTCGGAGATATCGTAGTGTATGATTTTGATTCAAATGTAAGGGGTTTGTTTGCAAACAGAGAAAAAAACGTGACATTTTAAGGGGACTATAGATAAAATAAACAAGACAAAAACACGAAACGTTTTAAAAAAAAGTTTTTACCGCTGTACATAACTAATATAATTATAATGCCAGAAAATCAACTGATTCCTTCATGAACAGAACTTGTCAGGTAAATGTATTTAAACTCATAAACGAAAACATTAGGCAAAATAACTGGTACTCGGTATATAAAAACAATATATAAATATAGAATCTTCGTTTTCCTACAGTCTGATCTTGTCAAATAATGTGTGTCCGCTGTATGCACATATACATTGTGACTGAAATGACATTTGGAGTCGGATACTGATACTTTGTACATATTTATTAGGATACCTAACCAAAGCCGTCCCGACCCTAAGAGAGTCCCGGAGGCTTTTAATATCTCCTATACTGTATGTGTGTTCCAACTGACAATAGTTTTTTGTTATATGTTACGTTATGAATGGCTTGGCTTCGAGATGTTATACAATGAATGTTACACAATCAAACAAAGATGTCTGCAAATCGCTGACACGTCTGATCAATAAAATATCTTCATCATTGCATCTAATTGCTAAACCCTTTGTTTCAATATTAATTTTCTGCTGTTTTAGACAGGAAAATTTTAACTGAACTTTAGTTTCCTCATGGGAAATGTTAAACAAGGTTTTATTGTCTCTAGCAAGATGAAGTGATATATTAGTGTGTCCATTGGCGTTATTGCGTCTCCCCCATAGACAGCTTAGAAAGTCCATTCTGTTTTACCGTTAATGTCTGGTGTTTTTTCTGCTGTCTGCTGTCTGCTGTCTGTTATTTGCCGAAACGTCAGTGGCATCTGTTACAAATAGTATCTGTATGTTTCGGGACTCCCTTAAAGGATTTTCACTAAATTAAGTTAGCGTACAGAGTGCTCCGTTCTAGGTCATGGTCACTTTCATGTTTTTTATGATAAATCTGCTCGCAAAAGTGTTAGACCATATTAAAAAGATTCAAGTAAAGATTCAAAGTAAAGGTGATTTCCAGAGAACAACGAGTCCCCGAGGAGACCAATTTGGGAATGAACGCCGCTACAGCCGAAGAAAATGCAGCATGACCGCCGCCACAAGACCGTAAAAGGGAAGTGTTCGATTGTTATTGGACCTGGAATAAGCTGGCATGACCGTCACGTGATCTGAAGAGAATTAAAACCACTTGAGTTTCAAAGGCTTATATGCTCGCCGCTTGACATTAAGAGAAATTAGCATAACTGAAAAGAAATTGGCATGACCATTACTTGCCTTGAAAAATAAAGATTACATGACCGCAATTAGCTCGGGGGAAAAATTAGCATGAGGAAAACTTGACCTGAAGAGAAATTAGCATAAGCACCACTTGACCTAAAAGGAAGCTTGCAAGATCACCACTGACATGCAAAAAAGTTTGCATGACACTTTTAGACCTTAAGACATATAAGCTTTACCATCGTATGACGCGTAAAAACGTTTGCCTAACGCTAAGGTCACTAGAGCTGACGATTAAGTGACATGACCACCATTGGCCAAAAAAAAAAGTTTGCATGACGCCACCAGATCTGAAGAGAAATAAGTATTACCACCACATGACCTCAAAAGAGTTTGCATGACGCCATTAGACCTGAGGAGAAACTAGCATGACCATCACAGCTTGAATTACCACCACTTGATCGAAAGAGAAATAAACATGGTCACCGCTTTACCCGAAATCAGCATGTGCTTGAAAGGCCGCCAATAGACCTAAAGAGAAGCTCGTTTGACCGTCACAAAACCTCAAGAGAAATTAGTTTGACAAGTAAAGCTTGCATATCCCAAAGAAAAGCTGGCATGATCACCATGTGGACCGAAGAAAACAGCTATGGCACTGAAGAGTGGATCAGAGTGAAGCCGACATGACTGCCTCTATGCCTGAATCAAAGCTGACATGAGCGCTATTAGACTGGAAGAAAAGAGTTTCCCCAACAAAAAATTATTCGAACGCCTCTACACCTGGAAGAAAATGTAAACCTACGTGAAGTTATTTAATTGTACTCCTACTTTCACAGGGTGTTTCTGTTGATCTAGGGCTCTTAAAAGCCGCTCTGTGGAGCTGCCATAATACGTAATTGTCGATTTTTTGTTCTTATCCAGGACTAAGAATCTCTTTAGTGATCATTTAGCTTAAAGGTTTTAGGTTTTATCAATTTAAATCTGTGTGATGCACATTTTTTTTATTTGCATTGTTTGTTCTTTTATTATCGCGGACGAGTATCATTGCACAATTCTTGCATTGATTGTTGGACCTGTGGGAAATTTCATGTCCGATACAGAGTTTCATTTATTTGTTTGTTTCACAATTTTCTTAATGATTTTCTGCCGTCTAGCTTTTCTGGATGCATCAAAGAGTTTGTGAATGATCATATTTTGCAAACAAAGGAAAGAGATAAAAAAAATGCATATTGCAAATATCGATTTGTATCTGTCTGGGCCTACACAACAACATAACTTTCTGGCCAATGCATTTATTTTTCTGACTTGATTTTGGTTGTCCAGTATAAAACGCCTCCTTCATGAAGTAAAAGCACTGTAATAAAAAAGTAAATACAAAATTTTGCTTTAATTTTGGAATACGTTTTTCCTTAACAACCCATAAATTTAAGTCATGATTGTGTATTCTTTTAAAAACGTTTTGTTTTCAAACTATAGGCTAGACAATATACAAATATTACCATCAATGAAAGAAAAAAAATTATTTTTTTTACATTTGAATAATTATATTTCTCTGAGAAATTCTTCTTTGAAAAGTTTAATTCAGTGGTGAGAGGAGTTTGAGCCTAATCGTCCAGCCATTATGTATGCCTCGTTGCTTAGTGATATTTCTGTTTAACATGCCAAGTTTGAGTTAGGATAGGATTTAGTAATTTTCCGCTGGTTTGAGTTTCTTGTAGAAAATAGTCTTATCTAGAATGAAGATCAAAGATGACACTACGATCGGCCTGATATAGAGTATAAAAGAACATGTAAAGAGAGGTTGATGAGTCACGAATTATATCGTTGAGAGAAAAGTTCTTGTGGAACTGATACGCTTCCATAATCTGACCTTTAAGGGCAGAAATGATGCGTGCAATCTCATAATTAAATTAATTAGGCATTCTAAAACTGGTCATTTCATCACTAGTGACCCGACTTTGACACTATATCAATATACATTGTCAAACTAATGACAAAAAATACGGACAAATCTCTACTACTAATGGAAGATAAAAATTGAAACCTCTTCTGTCGGAAGGCAGGAAATTGTAACGACACTTGTTCCGACAAATGTTCTCGGCAATCCTGTGCCAATGCTTATTTGTTTGACTCCTGCATGAACTTCCATCTTCATGCAGAATCAATATGTCGGGATAACATTTCCATGTTTTCATATAATGCATGAACTTCAGCTGCAAGAACATGATGTTTTGACGTGGACAGTCATATAATACGAAACTGTTTGACCCCTGTCTGACAAGAGCTGGAAAAATGTAATTACTGTTTCTTACACTGATTCATAACGGCCGGACCAGGCATGTTTTAAAAATGCTTATGCTATGTTTCTCTACATTGAAAGACCTTGCCATACTTACATAGAATTGAACTCGAAATTCCTTTCTACATAAAACGAAAGCGTTTCACTAACTTTTACTGTTAAAAATAAGTGTTTTTATGTTGAAATTGAACCAAATTTAAGTTAGGACAGAAAAAAATAGAATGTCAAACTTTGATAGTTATATTTTAACCGTTACCCCGCGAAATTTTAAAACTGAAGTTGTCAATCTTCCGACAGTTCAATTAATTGCGAACAGCGAAAGATACCGATCAAACTGCACGGATGTACGTGCTTATTAGAATTTGCACTAATTTCAAAGGGACAGTCACCAGCATGATAATGGTAAATTAACTACAAATGTTAGGGTCGAAAGTTACCAGTACATGAATACTGAGTACCTTAAATAAATTGAACAATATTACACTTTAAAAAATATTTTAAATTCTTGTACGCAACTTGAGACAAAAAGAAGTATTCAGTGGTTGTCTGACATACTTCTAATACATGTATCATTTTGGCATGTGTAGTATTACATAAAAACGGAGACATAGCTCAAGAAAAATAGAGGAAAAAATAGATTTTATGAATGGAAAGAAAAGATGAAAGATGCATTCTAAAAAGAGAAAAAAAGTTTGGGTGTAATCTGTTAGTTAAGAGCATGCGCAAAAAACATTTACAGCGCATGTTAATGAATATATATTAAACACATTAGAGTTTTGCATTTCCGAACGTCGGCGACCTGAAACTTTATAAATATTTATCAAGTTATGACAGCTGCCTCTGTACTTCAGGAAAACATCTTTATTTGTGTATCCATACCCTGTTATTTATTTACGTATCAGAAAATTATCATTGAATTCATTTTTCAATAGTTTTTCTTGTCATGTATTCATGAATGTTCTTGTTGATTTATAAACTTCCTGTTTATAATTTATGCAAGACTTGTATTAAGTTTGTTTTCGGTACTTTCCAGTTTTCTTATACTATATATACTAGCGACATATTCCATGACTTGTAATGTTTATTTAACTCATCATTGTAAAGTCTAAGATACAGGCTACGATAGACAAAATAAATGAACTAATTTAACACAGCTTATTTATATGACTTTACACTTGTTATACAATTTGGTATGTGAGTGCGTTTTACTCTTAGAATCTAATGCAAAAGTTCAAGTGTCAGATCGGTCCGTTTTAGTTAGGAAATCAGTGGTTACGCAGCGCCGCTTGGTGAATCTTGTCTAGACCTACTCGCAAGACACCGGTACTGGTTTTCTTAGAAAGCAGATTCGAACCTCACTCGGTAGCTTTAAAATTGCTTCATGTCTTTACAATTAAACTGATTAAATTGACATAAACTTTAGTAAAGACGAGGATGCTTGGTCACAGTCATCATCTGGTCACGTGATAATTTAAAAGAAACATCAATGCTTATTGTGCTTTACAGTGCAGTTCCGTGTTTGTAAGATGACAGAATAACTATAGTTTTCCTTAAGTTTATCAACATTCAAACCGTTGAAGTGTATAGTATAGACAGTTTAAATTTCAAACTAGATATCGATTATGTCGATTAATATATTTCTAGACAGCCTTTATTATCGAAACTGAGTTTTACCCATGAAACCTCCTTAACAAAAACAAAAGAGACACAAAAAAAACTCCCGCCAGGTGGTTGCTGAGGGCAAATAACGTACACCGTATTTTCCATTGTGTATTCGTTACCGCGCGATACATAGGGAAGTATTGTACTAATTGCTGTAAATTATCTAGCTAATTAAGTAGAAACAAATCGTCTGAGTAACTGAATAATGAAGCATGATGTTGTACTAGTGTAAGTTTATCATTACAATCTCATGATGAATCGGAGCTTGATTCTCATATATTGAACAGAGGCTTTATATTGTGAAAGCTTCCAGTGTGTTTCATCATTTTGGAAATACATTTTCTTGACTTGGAGACTTTAAAAATTACAGTAATCAACCGACAGATATATTTTCAAGGAACGATTAAGTGAGTATTGTTTTTGATTGGCTGTAATTGCTTATTTCAGTGGAAAATGATAGTTAAAGCATGTGCATGTATGTATTGAACGGTGTTTGCTTAGTCATATGTTGAGAAAGTAAATTGCATTTTGGTATCAGTGTCTAGGAATGTATCACAAACAGTTATAAGGTAATCGTTTACATTTTAATTTCGTCAAATTTAAAAAAAAATTAAAAAAAAAATTAAAAAAAAAATTTTTAAAAAAAAAAAAAAAAAAAAAAAAATTTTAAAAAAAAAAAAAAAAAAAAAAAAAAAAAAAATTTTTTTTTTTTTTTTTTTTTTTTTTTTTTATTATAAAATAAAAAAAAAAAAAAAAAAAAAAAAAAAAAAAAAAAAAAAAAAAAAAAAAAAAAACCCCAAAAAAAAATTTATAAAAAAAAAATAAAAAAAAAAAAAAAAAAAAAACCCCCCCCCCCCTACCAGTTAATGAATTCTGTATTTTCTGATGTTTATCATGTACTTTAAGAATGTATCTGTTAGGTTTTGCTCATTGATATCTTCTCTGTGAAATCTTCAGAGTCTCAAGTTGTATTAAGAGCGTTTGAAAGTATGTGCCACAGTTCTGTCATAAAAACAGGCACTTCAGTACACATAAACACTGAAACAAAAAAACAGACTATTTTTTCTTCTTGTTCAAAGTTTATCTTTTTTATTAAGCTCTCGGTTTGTAAAATGCCAAAGACCATAAGATAGATATTTTTTTATACATTAATTGGTCTCGGTGAGGGCAACACATAGATTTATAAAATCTAGATATACCAGTAGGCCTATAGTATTTTCATACTTCGCAGATACATATCTGTCTCAATTATTGACACTGCAAAAACAGTTAGACATAGACGTGGTCCTATAAATCCTGGTTAAAACATTATAAAGTTCTTTCACTGAAACGATGAAAAATGGACTAAACTCTCTTGAAAATCGTGTTCAGTCTCTCGAGAATATAACGCGTCAGCGGGGAACCGCTTATGCTTCGCCCAATACTAGTGTAAAGTCGCCGGTGCCAAATACATATAATACTTCACCTCGTGCTACTCATACCATGTATCCTATACATGCCTTTCCCATGCGTGCTGTGCCATTTCCTTTAGTATACGGAATACCACCAAGCCCTCCGTGCGGGATACCACCACAACATTCAACTTTACCTTCAGGTCAACACTTGGTGGGTACGGCTGTTGAACAGTCTTCTGCTGAAACTAGCACTGATACGGTGCCACCGGTGCATGGTCCTACACAAGAGCCAAATCAACAACTGGCCAATTCCATTCCTGTGAGAGTAACAGATCGCGCTACCCAGCCGAATTCTAACGACTTTGTGAAAAAGGGCAAACGTAAACCAAAGTGCCTGTATGTTAGCGGATATGATAATTCCGTGCCGGCAAATGCAATTACGCAATTTGTGAGTGATAAAGGTGTCAGTGTGGCGTCTGTTAGCATATTCCCGACTCGTAGATCCCCGAGAAAGGTGATAGTGCGTCTCTGTGTAAGAGACGATGATTATGCTTCATATCCTTTGCAAGAAGGATTTTGGCCACGTGGAATTGTGTGTAAATTATGGAAATCACGTGACAAACTGAGTCATAATAATAATAGATTGACGCAACGTAGCGAGTATTCCTTACCGCCTCGTTTCAGTAATATAAACTCTTCAGCAGATCTCATGACAACAAACAGCACAATGACTGTCACGAACCGATTTACGGATTACCGATAGACCATAGCACATAGTCTTCATACAACTGATTTCATTTCTCAATTTGCTATGAAACTAGTTATAAAATCTCTTTCAGTTATGTTGCAAATTCTATTACTTATTATCATGAATTTAAATGTAATGTGTTGGAATGTTTCAGGTCTAATGTCAAGTTCGTCGTACTTATGCGATGCACTGATAAAATATAAAGTGGATATATGTGGTATATCTGAACTTTTTGACTCCACAAAATATGCACTTCGTTGACACCCTTATATCAAACTATAAGTTTCATATCATATGTGACAAAGATTTATATGTACCAAGTTCACGCAGAATAGGCAAAGGTGGTGTAGGTATATGTTACCATAAACGATTAGATCATCTTATTGTTCCATTGAATTGTGATGATGACCGTATCTGTGGTGTTCAAATGCAATTATTGCCTGGCCAGTACATATTTATTTTTCAACTCTATTTGCCATGTTCTAACCATTCGATTGCAAGTTATAGGGATTATATCGATAAACTTTTATGATATTTGGAATACTTACTCAATGCATGGTACTGTAGCCTTTATGGGCGATTACAACGCCCAGTACCTGGAAAACGGTAGTACACGTGATAAATTAATGTTCAAATTTATTTCTGATACAAGTTTAGTGTTGTTAATGTATTACCTATGTGCGAGGACCCATGTACTCATATGTTTCGTATGATGATAAGTGTCGTACTTTTAATTGATCACGTGTGTGTACCCACTGATATTTTTAGATTGTGTAACTGGTTGTCAGATTATTGATGACCATTGTCTTAATGTGTCAGCACATAGGCCTGTCTTAACAAAATTTACATTTCAGTTAATTTATCAAATGAAAATTTAAATGTTGCTGAATCTGATAAAAAGTGAACTGGAAAAAGTTGATGATGATCTGATTTATCAATATAATAGGTTGCTAATGAGTGATGACGACCTATGTCATCTGACACACTGTGACCTTGACACGGCAGGAATTGACCATGCCTATGAAACTATTGTCACAAAAGTGAATAACTGTGCTATGAGCGTATTTCCTAGAAAAAGATATGTGACTTTTTGAAGCCATATTGGAACGACGAACTATCTTCTGCCCATAAAACAATGTCGGAACTTCGTGCAATATGGTGCCGAGAGGGTCGTCCACGGGGTGGTGGTCACCAAGCTTATACAAGCTATAAATGCGCTAAAAGAAAATTCCGTAGATTACATGAAATGTGACATTTAAATATTTGCGTTTCTTAAATGAAGAAATGGATCGTACGGCAGAGCTTGATTCTGATCGTTTTTGGAGACAAGTTAAGTGTAGACGCAAAAATAAACAATCGAATCTTTTGTGCTGGTATTAACTTTGACGGGCGTGTTGTTAGAGACCGGAGTGAAATTACTGATGGATGGAGAAAGTATTTCGAAAATCTGTATTCTTCGACAGAAAGTATTCAATTTGATAATGAATTGTTCAACGAGTGGAGCGTGAGGCGTCTACCTCGACAATGTTCAGCATGACACAACCGTCGTTGTACTTCCTGAAGATGTCACGATGCAATACTTAGTGTTCCGAAATGTAAAGCAGGCGGGGTTGATAATTTGCATATGAACATTTTATACATGCAAGGACTATTATTTCACCTGTACTTGCCAATCTTTTTTACTCAAATGCTTCGGAAGAGTTATGTCCCAGTATCTTTAAAGCGCGGTGTGATAGTAACTTAACAAGGGAGGTAATAAACGTAAGATCAACCAGATAATTATCGTGCGATTACTCTCACATCTGTTGTTCTTAAATTGTTTGAAACTATTGTTATGAATCGATGAAACACGAAATATTATCATGCATAAACAAAGCAAGGAGGCTTTCAGGAAGGTTTAGGGTGTTTGATGACTTCATTCTTGTCCGTGAAAGTATCCACTATTCGCGAGAACTTGGATCTTCAGTCTACGTATGTTACCTGGACGGTCGCAAAGCATTTGATAAGTATGGCATTCTGGTTTGCTGTATAAACTGAGACATGAATGTAACATGGACAATACGTCTTTCAAAGCTATTCAAGCAATGTATACAGATATGCAAAGTTGTGTGAAATTCCAAGGACTCTCTTCAAGTTGGTTCAACGTTGAGCAAGGCACTCGTCAAGGCGGGAAGAGTTCCCCCGTATTTTACTTATTGTACATTAATGACCTTATACGAAGTTACAAGAGTGGGCTTGGAATGTGCTTTACAATTTTGATAAGGCTCACCAACCGTTGCGACGACATGATGCTGATGTCTTACTCAGTGAGCGGTTTAAATGAAATGTTGAACATCTGTAACACATACGCTAACAAATGGCGATACCAATATAATCCTGGAAAGTGCTCTGTAGTGTATACAATGATAACAACAGGGATAATATTAGTAGAACATTCAAACTGGGATCAAACACAATTGCTGAGCAGAATCATATGTTCATCTCGGCATTATAAGCGACTCATACTTAAACACAAAAAGGTGCATTGAAGAAGCTTGTAGGAAGTTAAGAGGAACGTTTTTGAGCATTTGCAATAGTGGTGTCCATCCAGATAACTTAAATCCTATATCGTCCAAAAAAATCTACAATAGTGTGGTTATTCCTAAAAGTCTTTATGGATGTGAGTTGTGGGATGTTATTTCTACAACAGATTTACAACTGCTTGAACGATCTCACAGATTCTGTATTAAAAACATACAGTCTTGAAGACAAATACACTCACAGACTACGTACTAAGCTCCTTGATATGGTGTCCATTGAATCATTAATAGACTACGAAAGTTGCATTTTTGGGACAACTATGTCATCTATCAAACAATTATTTAGCAAAAGATTTTTCAACAACAGACTAGTTCGATTTCTGCAATTTAATACTCCATTCCGTGGATTTTTGCCAGATATCTATAGACTTCTACAAAAGTATCAACTATGCGATGTGTTACATACATACAAAGATACGGGATCCTTTCCATCGAAAATCGCTTGGAAACGTACACTTACAAAACATATAATTGATACTGAAAAACTTAATCGATATAACAGGCTAATGACAAGTGATCATGGCGACCTTTTTAAGAGCTGTGATAACAGTGAATGAGCCACATGTACTGTGGCAGATAGCAAAATGTAACCAAATTCTTTTGAATATATGTTCCGTATTAGTTTCCGCCATTGGAACTCTCTGTTCAAATGAATATATTCGAATGTGTTCAAAGTGTTCGGTGTTAACGGACGATATGACAACGCATTTACTGCTGAACTGTTCTGAAAACAATTTATTAATTGAAAGTATGTGGAACAGCGTAATCGACCGCCTTGGCATGGACTGGTTTTCGGACTTGATCGGCCGTGAGCCTAGGGAGCGTGTGTCAGGTGCCTTAGCTTGGCCATCCAGAATAACGATACGAAATTTTCAAACTTTTTGGATGACTAAGTGTATGTTCAAAATGTACAAAGTGCTTAATTGAAAATAGCACAATTCTTTTGAAAGTATTGTTTTTATTTTATCGATGTTATGTCTACTGAAACAAAGTTGAACTTTTATGTATGAATAGGAAATAACCATAAATTATGCATATTTGATTTGCTTTATACATGTACATGAAAATTTATATCGCACATATCTTTTTCATTTAATTGCAAATTTACTGTATGTATTCATAATTGCAAAAAGTGTATCGATTTGGACTGTATTATACAATTGTTTCATACTCCATTTATAGCAGTAGCATAGCAGATTTAAGATTAAAAATGAATGATATTTACCATTAATTAAGTGGTTATAGGAATTAAAAATCTTTTTTGTTAAATAATTCATTTTCAAACATCAGAATTTTCCGTTTAGCGTTGCTTAAAAATTTTTTTTAATGAATTGTTCAATCAGTGTAACTTGGATTACTATAGTAGTGAATTAAACAGTAACCGTTTATTTTCTTTTATGAAAATGACATTTCGATTATCTAGTGAACTGGTCTAGGTTTTCATTAAAATGTCTTGAATTAAAACTTGTAGATTTGTTTCCCTACTCTCTATTTCCTAGTGTTTCGTTTTCGCACTAGGCCGGGTTAGAGGGAAGTCTAAATCATATACAAGCATTTTTCCCCCGTCTTAATTCTTACTCAGTGCTATACTTTTTCAGTAGGGGCAAATCATATAATTGTGCTGTCCAATGTATACATTTTATAGATTACTTGCATTTGTTTATCTATATTCTGTCTTGTAATGTATATATCACATTTGTATACTTGTTTTGTCTGTAGTTATTTAAAAACTGGTTGTGTAATTATAGTTCAAATCTTCATGTATTATGGAGGATAATAATAAATAAATAAATAAATAACTTGTCGAACGTGTTTTACAATTGATTCAAGTAGGCAAACAAACTTTAACACGTAATCTTACGAATAGGGTAATACAGACAACATCTTTACGCATGATTTTGTTCAAAATTATATTGAAGTTATTTCAGTTCAACTTAGATAAACGTTTTAGGCAAATTAAGTAACTTAAAAATCCTCAAGCCGTTTACATAGAAAACAACGGGTTTTTAATCATTTTGTATTGGTGTGCGGGTAGAGGGCTGGTGTAGGTAAAAATGACTGACAACATGTTTCGAACCTAAGGCCTACGGATTGAAAGGCTTGTACCTTAACATGATATGATCGACTCTAATTAAAGGAGCTTGGAAAACGACCAATTACAGACATGCGCTTCAAGTATTTAGACATTATTTTTGGTAGACAGATCCATTTTAGTAGGTTTCCTGGATGAAAGCGCATAATTATAGAAACATTAAAATGTAAACACTCTCAATCAAACTTTACCTCATTTTTTGCCATACTGAGTGTAACAGATGTCGGAAAATATTATTACATTTACATAAATTGCTTAAAAATCTATCGTTTGTAATCTAACCAATCATAAAACAAACATCTGCTATCTAAATTTAGCGCGATATCTAAAAAACATTTTCCTCTATTTCCAATGCTATGACATCAAAAAGTGATTTAATTGCAATCTGAGACAGGCATTTGGAATCGTTCCTTTTTACATAGTATATCTATACTGGTTGCATTAAAACTACGGCGTTCTGTTAGTGCCATTGTTGTTTCGCGCATTCGGACTGCGAATTGTTTTGGGCGATACTTATATCGTGCCTTTGCGTCGCCGGTGTCTTTGTGATTTCACATCGTCCTATCGTTACCGCATCCTTAAAACTCTACGTGTAAAAGGCACAAAGCAACGACACCGTATAATATCTGTAGATGTAATAAAAGAATGTTTTAAAGTTGCGTGTTCAAATTTCAACATTATCGTCTTCCCCCACAAAGTTTTCAGATCTCAAACTTAAGTTCTAGTAAAAGTCTTATATAATAAAATTCATCCTTCGCATAAAAAACACGTCATATTCAGTCCAAATTGCACTAAATCAACGCTTTATGTTTTTTAAAGTGCATATTTTTATTTAACAGCTATAGATCAATAATAATTAATCGATTTATCAGTTTATACATAGGTTTCTCCTATTACAACCGTTTCCGAAAAATAAACTTAATCTTTCAGCAAAATCTGTGGTCAGACAGCTTTAATAATTCAAACGTATATAAAGATCTACCCGAATGAAAATATTTGTGTTATTAAATGCGTTTATAATAATAGTTTTTTTCATAAAAAAAAAATTAAAAAAAAAAAAATCCCCCCACAGAAGTTTTTTTTTGAAAAAAAAAAACCCCCCCCCCCCCCCCAAAAAAAAAAAACCCAAAGAAATTTTTTTCCCCCCCAACAAACAATTTTTTTATTTTTTTTTTTTTTCCCCCCCCCCTCTTTTTTTTTTTTTTTTTTTTTATATAAAAAAAAAAAAAATAATTAAAAAAAAAAAAAAAAAAAAAAAACCTTCTTTTTTTTTTTTTTTAAAATAAAATTTTTTATTTTTTTTTTTTTTTTTTTTTTATATTTTTTTAAAATATATTATAAAAAAAAAATTTTTTTTTTTTTTTTTTTTAAAAAAAAAAAAAAAAAAAAAAAAATAAAAAAAAAAAAAAAAGGAAGATACATGTTGATCCATAATTCCAAATGCAATAGGACAGTAAAGTGAAACCGACTTCAGATGTCTTTTGAATATATCCGCGCTGGGAGAGAGATAGCAGGGATATGTATTGTCAATGGCTTAATAAATGAACTGCTTAACCTATATAATTATATATTTATATGAGTGAAAAATGATAGGGATAAGATATTAGAGAAAGAAAGAAAAGAAGACAAATACAACAGGTAAATGAATAACGTACATTACGTATCGAGCTGTGGTGAAATCAATGCCGCGTTGTAAACATAGATTCTGATTCCTTAGCTAACTTCGTTTTAATTCGAAAATGAAATAATAATAAGCAAACTAGAAAGCGCGTTTGATTTGATTGCGACTGAAATAGACGGTGGCATTTTATATTAAGTAGACACTGTTTGATTTAAACATTTCGATTGATCCTGGCAGCGGGAATGACTTGACCCTATAAAATTGGAGAACAAAATTCATACGAGATATGTCATTTCTATGATTAAAACTATTCACGCATTGGAAGAAATCTCAATCTTTTTGTGTTGTTTTTTGAGCAACTAAATCGTACAAAATATCATTTTAATATTGAAGCCCGATTTTTGATAATTTGACTTTTAAATGTTTGAACCCTTACTTTAGGCATTTCCATAATTTACTACAATTCAGTTATGTATGAAGTAGTTCAAAGCTGCGATGTAATTTGTTACAGGTGAATAATACATAACTATCGGCAAATTAAATACATTAATGTCGTGTGCTGATGACAATCCTACCACTGTAGGGGTTTAAGCTTGTGATGGTAGCTGATAGTATTTAGTGAAAAAGTCATAAGCCAGGGGAAGTCAATTCATCGGTTATCATGTCCCTATGATTTTAGATATAACACTAAGCGCTTCTGTTTCTTTCGGACGTTTTGATTTGAACAATTGTTACGAATACCAAAAGTGTTCCTGAACAAAAGATATCATACATATTTTTTGCAATTTGTAACATTGGCATAAAGTTTTTAGGTGCACGTTGATCTCCGTTCGTTTTCAAATGTACTAGTTAACAACAACCCTGTTTCCGGACCATGAAAGCGTAAATATAGATATCTACATACATGTATACATTTGTTACGTTTCAAAATTCAAGGTTTTTTTTTTAACTTGAATATTTTAAATTTTACTTGAAAACAATTACAGCAAATAACAAAAGTTTCCAAAAACGCTTGATCATAAACGGTCATTTTTTTGTGTGCTATCTAAAAAAAAATGGCTGATCTGAAATACCGAAACAAAAAAGATTTTTGTGGATCATCATGGTTGATGCAATCTTTAGACTCGGTTTTGAAGCAATCTAGCGAACAATCTTTAATACTCTCGGTTTTGAAGCAAAATTGCGAACAATTTTATATCACTGGTTTGAACAAAACAGATACAATCATTTAATCACTCTCGGTTTTGAAGCAAAATCTAGCGAAAAATCATTTAATCACTCTCGGTTTTGAAGCAAAATCTAGCGAAACAATCATTTAATCACGTTTATATAAGTGCAAATGTGATATAAGCAAACATCCATATGTTTATGATGTTGTAATGTCTGTTTAAATGTTTCAGTTGAAGATAATCCCAAAGTCACGTACAAGAGAGAAGGGTTAATCCGACGTGGATTTATACATCTGCCAAATCAAACAGACATACGTGAAACATAGTGAAATTTAATATCAAAGTATATAGGCCGAAACTTTTCTAATGGAAGAAAATTTTATTTACATTAAAAATCGGATAGACAATAACTTCGTTACAATAACACGTACAGTAATACTGTATCACGCTCGTTGTTACTTTTAAAAATGATACTAGGTGTTTTTTGCTCATAAAAGGAAATTCAGAATACGTTATTCGGACATTTTGAAAGGTTGGATATATTCCCCCATGACGTATCATGCCTACATATCCCATATCTGTCATCTAAAATGTGAAATGTTTAGATGGAGTGGATACAATAGAGAAGTAAATAAAGAACATGCGCAAAAATCAAAAGCTATTCCGAGACGATAACGTGAAGAAAAACGTGCATAAAAGTGAAATAAATCAAAGTTGAACACACAATTCTCCCAATGACGCCCACTGAGGAATTGAATTTCAACTTGACTTCGTGAGATTTTGATGATAAATTTGGCGAATATCCCTGGATTCACACAATGGAATGGATTAGGCAAAGTTAATTATTTGTAAGCAAACATAGTTATTGAACTGCAACCAAAATAAACACCAAAGCATCTTGGATCGCACGGAATGCGATGAAGAATATATCTTTGACCATTTCTGTATATATACATTTAGAAAAGGAATGCAAACACCGATATAATTCCGCCTGTCGCGGGTGCTGCTTCCATTCTATGTGATTACAATCAATGTTGTGCATTTGGAGAAAGTTATACATCTGCCAGTGAATCATTTTGAACGGAAATATATCGGTATATTTCTTCGTTACAAAAGTTAAACCTTCGTTTCTACGGTTTCTATGATAAAGAACCCAATTAAATCGATGTTCGAGCCGGCATAACTCATTGGGAAGATTGCCTTGAACAAACGGACAATAAACAGTGGTATGAAATGTGTATCAGAGCATCTGTATATACACAGTATTTTATAGCGAACACTGACATTTTACAGCACGATACTTCATTAGCATTTGTAGTAGAGAATAATAAATGATACCTACTTTAATTATCCGCATCGTACTAGAAATATACAATAAATGAAAGACACAGTGAGCAAACCTGTTGTGATACGGTCCTGGAATGTAATAAGGAATATCTACTGTTCAGATGTTATGATAGATAAGACATCATTCTTACCAGCAGTGTGTGGCGATCTGATACGGCCTGTGTAGAGTGATACGGATTATATAGTGAGAGTCGAACCTATCTATGAACAATTTTCTCTCTGATTGATGTATATGATAAGGAGGGCTCAAGGTTACAAATCGTGACACTATCAAAGAGCAGCGTAATTTCTACGCTAACGTGTTCTTACAAATGTTTACTATAGTACTTGTTTCTTGCATTTGTTCTGCATTATTTGAAGCGGAATTTTGGATTTAGATTGTTACATGTGGTCTTCAAAGTATTCAATATGTAAATGTTGCTATTTATTTGTGCGTTACTTCCTGTCGTTTGAGAACTGTCAGAAGTTGAGAGAACATTCATAAATACTAATAGTGTCTAGGATAGTTAAACATATTTTATAAGATATAGTCACGACTGTTTTGCCACGACATTGCCAGACGTGTAAAATATTCATAATAAAGTATGTAATGGAGTTATGATCTTGGTGACTTGCCAGTGTTCATTTGTGAAGATTCTGGACTAACTGCAGAATAAGAGAGCCACCGCACTGGACAGCATTGCTCTCCGTGGACAGCCTCATTTTGGATAATACACTGTACATGTATAAGTAATGAAAGTAATATTTGTACAGGTATGAATAATTTAAGACATGCTGAGCATGTTGTACATGTAAAATCTACATGGTGATGCTCGGAGTTAATTTAGAGAAAGCAAAGCAATTTTGTACAGATAGGAAAAACAGATCTATCAAAATAATCATATAAACATAGCGTACAGACGGTACGTTCTGACAAATTGCTTTGCATGAGTTTTCCATCTAACAAATTACTTTCATCATAATCATCGCTGAAAGTAAAAAAAAAAAATGGAAAAAAATTGACTCGGAGCAAAATGAACAGATGCTTTCATTAGTTTGATCTACACATACAGATAAATAAAACGGGGCGCACCTGAACACCGTTGAATTCTAACGTTTCTTAACAATCATTGGTTAAAATCTACCTGGAATTCGAATTTCAAACTCTGCGGGGAATGAAAATGAAAGTAACACTAAAGTGGTAAGTGAATCACAAAATGTATTAACATATGAGACGGATTAATTGTGTATGATCATGTATGTTTTAGTGTAGGCTAAAATCTCACAGTGAATAATAGTGTTTCTCTACAGAGAATACTAAATATACATGGAAAACAGAAGATAATTATTGAATATACTTGTAATGCATTTAAACGCTCATGTGCCGTCAGGATATTGAAAATATTCATAGATGAACTGCATCTAAATACGGGAAATAACGCTTTATTGCATAATCGATGAGACTGGGTACTATCGTTTATCCAAGCATTCTTGTGAGATGTAGATACGCATGCAGGCGCAGCATTTCTTTACGGTGCCAGAATGGTGATATCAGAAGTGTGTTCCTATTGTTGGAAGTGTTTAAGATACGAATCAAGATTATCAGTTAGTTTACGTGCGTAATATATCAATTGGAATAATTTTAGAACAAATTATGTCATCTACGATGAGGGTCTCTGTGCCTAGGACAAATAGTTCCAAGACGGTGCTATGTGAAAGGAATAAGTCAACGACGGGGACAGTAAAAATCGCCGTCAAACGTAAGTCGGTTTCCGAAGGCAAAACGAAAGAACGTGGTGCCACTACCATATCAATAAAACATGAAACGGACAAGGCAAGAATTGAACTTCCTGGTTTAACTAAGGAAACTGACAGGAAGAATGTTTTTAGTGAAAAGAGAAGCCAGATAAAAACTGTCGCTGCAGAGAAAGAAAAAACAGCGACATCAATGTTAAGTAAAACTAACGTGGAAAGTGACGAAACGTCTAGTTCAGTGTGTGTGCCTGAGTCAGTAATGAGTGAAAACAGACATATTGTTGTAGGAAATAACGCTGTGATAAAACAAAAAGACAGTAAACAAATAAACAAAACATGTAAAATTGAACACAGTAAACGGAATACAGACCAAACCATACCAATATGCTCAACACTGTCTAAGACCATTGGCGCCGTTTCATTGGAATACGATCCCGGTTCAACGGAAACTTCCAGGAAAAACCTTAAAAATGCACCTGTAAAACAGGACATTAATGTTAACGCTGATAGTTTAAAAGAAACTGTGGCGTCATTAAGCAGCGCAAATCCAGGTGAAACAAACTCTAAACTCTCATTTCCAAAAGCAATATCTGTGATATCTGACAGTTGTTTGTTTAATCAAACAGGCTCTCTCTTATCAGATGACACTGAAGAAACTTCTAAATCAGACACACCCGGGCAAAAACTTTCAGTTTTTATTAAGGACAGTGATACAGGTCAAAGCAAAATTACAAAAGAAAATACACAACATACATCACAAACTGCAATCCCTTGTAGCACAAAAAGAACAAAGCAAATTATGTCATGTGATGAAAATCAAAAGAAAACAGAACAAACAGAAATCAAAATCACTACATCTTGTGTATCAAAAAGTATACCAAACTACCAAAGAACAACGTCAAGTTCTTTAAATAAAGACATTAAAAAAGGAACTAATAAATCAGTAACTGGGGACTCAAAACTTCCATTAACGACCAAAGACCATCGTTCTATATCGAATAAAAATCAAAACAGCAAATCTACAGTGCAACTTGCTAAAGTGAATAAATCAAAACCTGATACCGCTGCACAAGACTGGCAGTCAGGTTTAAGATCCTGCGACATCTCGACAAAGGGAAGCCAAGGACACGTTTCAAATAGCCCGGATGACAAAAAAACGGCATTCCAAAACAGCAGAAGTATCCCGAAAACATCAGTTATGGCCGGCAGAAAGTCAAGATCGCCATCTAAATCTTTATCCCCTAGCGAATCACATCCAAAGACTATAGTTAACACGAAAAGTACAACTATTTCAAAAAAATGTGATAGTAAGGGGATACCGAAATCAAATATTCCGCCAAAAAGTAAGGGTAAAATTCAGTCTCGTTCTTTCATACAAGAGACAGGTATTGCTCAAGGTAGAGATGATAACGCAGCACCAAGATTGACATTAAACGAGCAAACGACAGATGTTAAGAAAACCGTTACTGCTCAGAAGTCCGAGTGTCAGTCTGAGACAAAGATCCCTTCCAAAAGTGTTCATAGATTACTTGAAAAACCTTCAAAATTGAATTTAAGACATGAGAAATCTAAAAAGCCAAATGGTTTTAGTTCACGGACGTCGACCCCGGCCGATTCAAAGGTTTTTTCGCCAAGTTTGAAACGAATAGTCTCACCGAGTGAGTTGAACACTGACTCAAAGTCACGGCCAGCGACACTTGGAGGAGAATCTGCTGTTTCATATGATATCAATAAACACAGCCAATTTGAATCGGATCTAACAATAGAAAACATAAATCGACAAAACTCACAACATGATCAGAAAACAACTATGAATGCAAGATCGCGGTCTGTGACACCTGATGCGTCTTTAGTAACATCAGATGTCAACACCAGTCGTAAATTAGAAACACAGAACTCAAAGCAAGCGTCAAACAGAAATCGTGTACTAAGCAAAAAATCGTTATCCGATACATCAGTGCCATTATCTGAATCGTCAAACAGTAGTTCTAAAATAAAATTTGCTTCAAAACAGAGAGTAACAAGTTTTAAAGATGTTTCAAGAAAAGACAGAAAATGTGACAAAGACTCGAAATTGCAACTCCCATCTAATAGACCGATATCAAACTTTGCTTCTACCAGACCAGCGTTGAAATTAACAAATCATGGTGAGAAACCGGAGAAATCTCAGAAAGCCGATAAAATAAGTAGGGACTCGAACTCGAGGTCCAGATCCACAACACCTGGTGACTGCTCGGCTTGCGACAGTGACTCTAGTGCAAAATGTCTTTCAAAACGAACACTATCTGGCTTAAAACAAGAAAACTATAAAATGAATCAGAAAATTAGCAGGGAATCAAACTCGCGATCACGACCCATAACACCAGGCGACTTGTCTAATTCATCCAGCAGTAGCACTGCTACTAAATGCACTAAACAAACAGAGATGAATTCTAAACCAGAAAACTTTAAAAATGATAAAGAATCTCACAGAGACCCGAACTCGCGCTCCCGATCAACAACACCGAGTGCGTCTTCTACTTGTTCCAGTAGTGACACCAGCACTAAGCGGGTTTCAAAGAAAACTGTGTCAAGTTTAAGGCACGAAATCAAGCAAAAGGTCAAGACGGTTAACAGGGCCTCTGACTCACATGTTCGGTCACCACCAGGGACAACTCTTGTTTCATGTGAAAGAAATGACAATTCTGTCAAACCTTCAAACATAGTTATGAAACGACAAATCTCGTGTAATCAACAATTGGCCTTTGTCTCCAAGCGGCCAAAGGAAACCACAATATCAAATATTGTTACTACTGTTCCTGCCGGCCGTAGTATACGGCCATCGACGAAGCAGACGACAATGAAACAGAAACGTGATCAAGAAATCAAAGAAAATAATACGGAAACAAAATCGCGATCGAGGTCGTCGACCCCCAGTTCCTCTTCGTTTTCTACTGTTGTCAGTGGCGGCGGCGAAAAATCTCTGTCGGTATTAACACAGACTTCGCAAGAGTCATCAGTGACAAGCGAAACAAATTTTGTACCCCATACAAAAACGTCTAAACAATTATCAGTTTTTTCTGAACGGAACATGGACTTACAAAATTCAATACCAGCACAAACAACACAGCCGGATCAAGCGAAAAAGATAGGTTTAAAACCTAGCAAATTGACAGCATCTGGAAAGAATTGTGTTTCAAAAGAAAGTAAGCGGTCTAAATCTTCAACATCGACTGTTTCGAAACAAATACCCGTATTAAAAACTAAGAAGGATCCCGAATCTTCCGAAACGAGTTTGGGTAGAAGTAGTATACGATGTATACAACCAGAGCTCCATAGCAAATCAAGTGACATTCCTGTTCCGGTACAGGTAAAATCATATATTCAAGTCCAAACATTGCCAAGTCCTGCTACTGAACTAAATTCTCGGCAAGAATCATTGAAGAGTTGCAATTCTTTGATCATAACAGACGTATCCCAAAGCACCAAGACAGAAAGTAAAAATCCGCAATCATCAGAAAGTCAAAATATTTGCAGTAGCAAAACACAAGTGCTATCTACAGGGACGAGCGATAAGCCGATATTGAAATCGACAAAGTTATCAATTAAGCCTGACTCACGGATAAATGCTGGCAAAATATCTATTTCTGAGAGAAATAAAAATAAAACCTCTCACAGCATACAAACTTCTTCGAAAAATAGAACCTGCGCACAAAGAGGGAATACAAACATTGAAAGGAAAGTCAATAAAACATTTGTTTCCGATAGTAAATCAAGGCAAACAGCATCACTGTCTGTCATTAAAAGAGACAACTCTTCAACAAAATCTTGTAATAAATCAGCAAAAAAAGAAACATTTAAACAAAAAACTCAATTACCAGAAACCTTAAAGTTTAGTACTGTACAAATGGAGCACGGAACAGAATGTGCGGGTACAAATGACGGGTTATATAGTGTCTCATTAAATTCAGAACTAATTAAAGAAAAATCCGATCTTGTTACCTCAAGTGAATCAGACAGTTTTATTGCTGGTAAAACATCAATTAAAGACTTGGATAATAAGGAAATTGTTCATTGCCATACAGCTGATGGAACAGGCGATTCAAAAATAGTAGATTTGGACACAATTAATTACCATAAAACCAGAACTCACGTCGGAAACGATACCAGTTCTGGATTGATTAAAGAAGGCTTATGCAGAAATGAAAATATATGCTTTGAGAAAAATGGACAGAAAAGTTACAAACAGTGCGTTCTAGGACAGAATGTAATTTCTTCGAATACCGAGTTTACAGGCATTAACTTTACTGACCGCGAAGTAACTGTGCATGACCTTACAGCTAAGGTCAACTCTAATTGCTTCTCGGATGTTGGTGAAAATGAGAAACAACGCGTAAATGAAGGAATAAGCCCAAATCTAACCTGTGTAGACACAAATCATGACTGTAAAATATGCGTTTGTTCATATGGGAAACGTTCATTTGATTCTGAAAACACTATGGATTTATCACGGGACGACAGAAACAGTGACACAAGTGGAAATGAAATGATTTCTGCAAAAACTTGCAATGTATGTAGAAAAAAGCGGAGTGATCTTTCATTGCAACAATTGGATAATGAAGATACTACTTTCTGTGGCACATGTAAAAAGGCAAAAGTAAGTTACAATTTTCAAAAATATTATGAAAATACTAAAAATGACAATGCTGAAAATACGTGCAAATATTGCAATGAAAACGTTTCTACAGATATCTCTAATTCTACATCTCTAGAAAATTTCAACAATTTAGGAGAATCGGTTTTGAAATTTTCTCAGAATTTCAAATGTCAAAATGATAAACACACAGAAACCCAAACATTTGAAATAGACGCATGTGATGTAAACAGTTCACACAAAGTGCCAATCACGGAGGGGTGTGCTTTAGAACATACCGAATTTACTGATTCCCAGGATGATAAGACCAAATGCACTGATGCAGTGCCAGTCACAGGTGCCGCAAGCCTTCAGATTTCAAATAAAAGACAAGATAAAAAGATTTCCTCTTTATTTAATTGTGGTATACGTAATACTGCGTTGTTGAGACATAGGAACGGTTTCATTCACCTCTTTGAAGAGCACAATGATGTTGACACCAGAGACAGTGACAGGAGTACTGCAGATACTCAGGACATTGGGAATATGGAAACGCGACAACATTCTACGGACGTAAATTCAAATAGCGATGATAAAAGACAGCATTATTATGAAACTATCAAAAGCAAAACTCCGCTGAATGATTCAAAATGTTTTGATGGTTCATCAGCTATTGAACAAAGTTTATCTGATTGGCAAACTGCAGGGTTATATGATAGGCTATGTTCTCAAAATACGGCAGACTTACAGGTGTTGAACAATGGCGAAATAAACAAAGAACCTTTCGAGCCAGGAAACATTTGCAGAAAATTGAATGGTGATGATGTTTTGAGTTGTGATAATATGGATACATTGCAGGAAGTAAACCATATGGAGGTGAGCGAGGATGTATTTTGCCGTCATCACATCAAATGTGACACAGTGCGTGATTTAAATTGGGAAAATTCGAAGGAAAGCTTTCACGAAAATGATACAATGAAAGGAAGCACTGAACTCGAGTTAAAATACGATGTTTCGGGGGGAAATATATACGGAATAGATTTAAAAGATGGTGTTGACAGTATTTATGACGAAAACGACAAAATGGTATGCGATAACCGTGACAAGAATTTTACCGGAGCGGGTGAGAATAAAACATGCTCTTTAATAGAAATGCATAGTGTAGATCATGACAGTGGAAATTTAAATGAAAACAGTCAAATACATCTGCAAAATTCGTTAACCTGTGATTCACAAAACGACGAAAACATCACTTATCGGGAAGGTGAACCCAGTTTACCTGAACGAAATTTACGAACAATTGATGCTAAACTAATTAACACGGAAATCGACCTGTCGTTTCACGCTTCATGTAAATGTGAACATATAAGTCAAAATACAAGTGAATCGGGCCACACTGAAATACATCTCTCCGAGCAGATGAAATCTTGCAAATGTAAACAGTATCAACAAGATAATGACAAAACTATTGAAATAGTTTCAAATTGTGCGAAAAGCGATATTAGTGGCACACTGCCGAGGGACTCTTTCTTACAAAATCAATTATTGAGATTCAAACCAGATGGATTTTTGTCAGGAAGCGAGCATCAAAGTGTTACTAGCGATACACCGTATGTTTTAGAGGTCCAAGAAAAACAAACAAATTGTTTGGATTACGCCAATGATTCCGGGAGTTTATTTTCACAACAGGCAATTACTGAAGATGGACTAATTATGACTCAATGTGAATGTGCGAATGAACTTTCGGAATTTCATGAACGGGACAGTAAAACCCATTGTTCACAAGACAAAGGACATGATTTACAAAATGAAAATCATAGTTGCAGTATCAGTGAAATGAATATAAATAGCACAGGTATGCAGAAACGTGAAGAGTGCAGCGCTTATCAAAATAGGAACAATAATTTGTTTTTCAAAGTTCCAAAATTATCGGAATGTATACGTAAAATGTATCCTCATTTGAAATATAAAAGTGCTGCTTGCAGTAAAATTAGCATTGGAGAGGAAATAAACCATGAAAAGGTGCAGTGTTCAAACATGACGTTAGCTGCCAATATGAATAACTATTCCTTCAGTATGAAACAAAATGATAACGCCTGTTTATTGCAACATTATAAACACTTAGACAGAGATGATATCAACGTATCTCTTGAATGTAAATACTGTTTATCGCAGACTTCTGAAGACTTTTCAAACGGTAATTCAAAAACGTTGCACTCGCAGTATGAATTAAATGAGGTAAATTCCGCAGAGCAAGGATCATTGAAAAATACGGAAAATAGCTTATGCACCGGTTCCATGCCGTGTGATAGAAATAAATTACAGATAAGCACACTCATAAATCAGAAAAAAACCTCAGAATATCATGAATTAAATGACTTATCTGGGCTGTTTGATCATCATGAAGATACTGACTCCTGTAGGATGATGTCACGTGACCATACACGCGCAGTGACGGAAGGCACTGAATTAAGTTCGGAACTTTCCGCTGACTTGACCGACTGCGAAACACTTAAAAATTATAATCGTACCTCATATCAAGATGCGTTTGAAGATAAGCCATCCAGTTTATCTACATGTAAAATTACTACACAGAAAAGTAGCTGTAATCTAATGTTTTCAGAAAAATCCAACGAACCGAAAGATTTCGTGTTGAGATATGAACGCAAAAATTCTGCGGGCCATAAGAAATTTTATTCCTGCAAAGATGAACCTGATACTGGTATCGCCGGCACACAGGAAGAAAATAATTTCAGAAATTTGGCAGGTAATCGTGACGAGGATATCACATTCGAAATTAAATTAAGTAATTCAAACATAGAAACACCTACACATTATGATGCATCTTCGCTGAAAAGTGAAAATTTAGATACAAAAATAACTTTAGGTAATCAAGGACAGGGCATCGAAACAGTGCAGGAATTTTCTTCGCCAGGAGTTTTCGAATCAAGCCGTGCTAAAAGTGAATATTTAAATCAGAATCAAGGCGATGACCTTTCAGTCCATCTGGACTTATCGAGTGATGGAACTTTTTTAAATGGAGATAACAGATTTTCTTGCATTAATCCAGAACACGGGTCCGATAAGGATAACCAAGATTATCCGAATGAAGAAAACGGGATCTTACAGCAATATTCAATTAAAACAGACAGAAATCAAACAGATGAGGATTTAAACTGTAAATTACCGTTTCATAAAGAGGAGGTGAACACAACATTAAATTTGCCGAGAACATTAATTTCTAGTGCGTCTGGTGTTATAATAACTGACAATAAAAACGAAAATCAGGGAAATATTTCGGATAATTTATATAAGGAATCTAATGTGCCATGTTACTCAGAGCAACGCTGTGATACAGGCGTGCAATATTTAAAAGAATATAGCAATGGGACAAATACAGATATTACCCCTGGAGATAATGATTTAATTGAATTACTCAATCGCAGCATTGCTCCTGTAGAGGATGATAGTACTAATAAGAAAGATTTAAATTTACCGGAGGTTATAGTAAATTCCAGCACATTTGGTGCCAAAGAATCAGACGCACAAAGTCGTGACAGTATTTGCTCACCATCAGATGAAACTTTCAGTGACGCAAGTGAAGCATTTACTGATGCAGAGGATCGTGTTAATTCGCCATGTTCTTACCAAATCAATACAAAGATCGAAGATTGTACAGCAAGTGGTAAAGATTCAAATATTTCATGCAGGGACAGTACGTCTACTGAGAGTTTTGTTGATGCCGTTGAAAGTTTAGATGACGATTATCTTACATCTGTAAATTTTCGACACTCAAAGGAGTTTCAAAATGAAGAAACTTTGTCACAAACTTCATCAGATTCTAATGGTAGCACGACAAGTATTGTTGGCTCTATGGAAGATTTGTCCGGCTGGGAAGAATTTTCCGAGAATTTAACGGATCTGAATGACTTCAGTGATGAAATGGAGGCTAGAAGGTATATTGCGACACGTAATGGGCAGAATACCTTTAATATCATACCAGATGGCCAAACGCGCGCACCTGTATGTAGAGCAAACCATGGTTTTCATGATAAAAATTATCAGAGTCCATCACCTACTGTAGAATCTAATGAAATATATCCGTCAATGATAAAAACAAATACTTTGATACATAAAGATATGAACAATGATGCGGAACAAAAAGTTATCGCAGATTCTATTTTTGAAACAGGAAATGGAGGCTCTCTTAAGGAAATTAATGTCAAAAGTGTTAGAGCTGAGACAAGAAATGGTTCAAGTACTCAATTGCAAGACAATGGTAACACTACACAAAATTACAAAGGTGTCACAGTTCTGCATAATGACAACACCAGACAAACATTTTCCCCGGATACGACGAAAAATGTCGAAAACCAGCCACCAGAAAACACGATATCCCAATCAACTGTTGGCTCAAAAATAGAAACTGCTGTCATAAAGAGAACACAGCGACGACGACGCCGACAAATTGAACAACAAAAAGTAAGCATTTCAAGTTACTCAGAAAACTGCAAGAACGAGGAAGACAAATCTATTTCTGAAATCAACAAATCAAATTTACATCACCCTGACATCACATGCGACAATAGCTCCATTGAGAAAAACTCGAGTACGCATTCCGAGCATTTTATGTATTCCTGTACCGTATCTGATAACATGACCTTCAATAATGATCCAGCGTCTGGAACTCAAGTGCTATCAGAACAAGTTAGCACAAATTTGAATTTGAATGAATCCAATTTAGACCGAAGCACAAGCATAGGAACGCCTTTGAACTATTGCTACGAAGATTGCGTAACGAAAGAAGTGAGCATGGGGATAGATAACGCAGATACAGCTTCCTGCACGTTTGCATCTAGTAAAAAAGAAATTATTTTTAAAGACAGGGAAAATCAATTAGATAATAATAAAATTGGTGTTAATGAAAATAATAATTGTGAACTTTTAACAACAAAAACTAGCAATTATGATATTAAAGGACTTTGTGAAGTAGACACATGTGTCGATATTTCAATTGAAAATGCGCAACATGATACAATAGAAACGGGAGCAGAAAATAATTCACAGTTAATTATTGAGGAACAAAAACACGTTCAAAAGACAGATGAAGATTTTGACGACATTCAGTTTATTGATGCAGATGATGCAACGAATGATGTTGCACGAAGTGGAAACAATTGCTATAAAGAAAGTTGCCAAATGAAAGATTCTGAAACTGAATTTAAACAGAATAAACCAATATCGCCGAATGTGTCTTTTACTTTTTCGTTTGGCGACGAGTGCAATGGTGAATCAAGAAAATTAAATTACAAAGCACAGGACGATAATTCCAAAGAAGATACAGGTTATATTAATTCAGAGCCAGAGAAAGTCGACAATACAGAAAGTACGCGGGATCAAGTCCAAGTATATCAAACACATGCGACTGAGAAAAACACTGGTGAAAAATATATTAGTACGATTAAAGAGGCAGAAGTAAATTGTGAAATCATTAGCCAAAAAATCACATATGACATCAGTGTGGAAGATGGGAAAAATCAAAAAGAGGTGTGTAATACTTATGAAGAAATACATTTAGGGCCCTCTAGCTCCGGTGATACTTTGCTTAATAAAAGAGAGGATAGTGAAGAGAGCATCATGAATGATGACATATGTGAAGAGTCCAATATTTCAGTGAGGCTTGCTTTGGAAATTGAAAAGCAGAAGCTAGCATGTAGCGATGAAATCAGAAGCAGAAAAGGTTTGTTTGTAAGTAATAGAAATGAGAGACGGGCAACGATCGACAATGGTTCATTTGAAGTAAAAGATAATAATGGAACGGAAAATGAATCTAAAAATGACAATGTAACAACGCCAAGACTTGCTGTGAAGAAAAGCCAAAGCTTTCGGATTGAAAGAAAGCAAATTTCTCCAATGGCGTCATTCATGAATCCACCGGAAATTACGGATGAAAATGACAACAAAGAAGCAGCTGAATTGGTCAACAGAAAGGTTTCTGATATGTGTAAATCGTTTATGACTAAAACAAGGGCTTCTATACGGAGAACACGAGCTCAATCCACTTCTAAATCTCCTGCACCACAAAGAAAACTAATGAAATGGGTAAATAACCAAGGGAAATGGATGCGTGTACCAGTAGATGAACCTTCAGAAAACAGCACTGATACAAATCAAGCACAGAATGAACAATTAAAACAATCTGGTGACACAAACATACATGTTACACCTGAAACCGTTACCAACAAAATTTCAAAACCAAGTCATGAAAACTTTCAAGAAACTATTCCCTCTTCACCTAAAGGCTTAATGCTTCCTGTCGACGATCTCAAAACAAACGCAGCCAGAACCACAAGCATGACGGACAATCTTGATAAAGACACTTCTATGAACAAAAAAGCTGAAACGGAACAGGCAGAATCGAGTTATTGCTCCACAGATATAATGAAAGGAGATGTTGTAAATCAAACACTAAAATCAAATCTAACTAAAGCCACCGAGACTTATGGTGATAAAAATGATCGTCATACAAAGAATACAAGCAACGAGACTGTGGAATTTCCATGTAAAACTGTAACTGAGCCCGTAACAATCCATGATGAACAACAAATTAAAACTACGACAGAACATACAAATAATCTTCCAAGATTTATGGAAAAAGAGTGCCCAAAAATAGAATCAGTTAGTTCAGACACTACTTCTTTCGACAGTATTGATAAGAAGGATATCAAAGAAAAGGAAGACACTAAGAATGTCCGAGATACTGAATCACTTACAAATGAAAGCGAAAACTTCACTGAAATGAAAGTAATAGGTACAACTTTAAATGATGCGCAGTGTGATCAGGAAAAGCACATAAAGAGGCAAGAACTCCTTTTTGGGCTTCTTGATAGCTATAACAGGAGAAAACCAAGAAGATTTACCCAACATGAATCTGTCCGGGTTATTCAAAAATCAGTAAGCGACAATGCAGATAAACATACTTTGAAAAAAGTCGGTATATACAGTGATACCAAGATAGAAGCGTCCAGTGAGAAACAAGATAACAGGTCAGAAAAACCAAAAAGCATACCAAAAATAAAAGCTGTAAAGATACAGGAGGAAGTGTTTGAATGTAAGAAGGAATACTTGAAAGATTCTAATATAAGTTCGTCATCATATTTTGACGGCAGTTTTTCAAAAACAGCAAATTCAGAAAATACACTGAAGCAGCCAATCAGAAAATCAAAAACGTTTTCAGGACTTGGTGATATTGAAAGGCAAAAACGTTCAACACATGATCATTTCGATATTAGTGAAGAAAGAGATACAAAATGCTTGCCATTTTTGACAGGGAAATGTAGCGACAGCATTGGAAGCCATGATGCACTGCTGTTGCCTTCTAGAATGGTCGACAAAAGAGCAAAAGCTGGTTTAAAATTGAATCTGGAGAAAGCACATGCAAGAGCATCCCACGACAGGTCTCCTAGCAGGCTGGAAGCTGATACGTGTAAGGCAAGAAGCGACAAGTCCCCGAATAGACTCTGTGTGGACCAACCACGGATGCGTGTAAGATCTCCAGAAAAGGGTCCAAGACAGATCCAAAGGTCTAAGGTAAGTTATTTAGACATTATAACACATAACATCTCTAAAGCAATCATTACATAAGAAAATCTTTCTAGCATGACGTTGAAAATGTGCCTTGTTTTCTGTTCTGTTTAGATGAACAGACAAATTGCTTTACTTGTTCTATTTGTAAGAGTAATGATATACACACATGTATATTGACTTATGTAGATTAGTTTATATCTCACTTTTTTGTTGTGTACATTTGTTCAATATCACAATTCTACCATGTGTGCAGCAATGAAAATGTATTTACCAATTATAATGTTCACTGGCCGGTAAGTCAATTTGTTAATACCTTTCTGTGATGATCTTCATTCAGAAAAAAATCAAATCTCAGAAGCTCAGAATCATATCTAACTAACATATCTAGTTAGAACATCTGGTTTTCTCGTTCTGGCGATAATGTTCATGAATAAATAAAGTTTTGTTTGATAAGGAGAACGATAATTTGACTAATTGAAGTTAAACTTTAATATACAAAGTTATATTTTGCCCGATAAGATATCCAATCTGTTTTAAGGTTGTTTCTCGCAAACATCTGCTTAGATTACATTTATTTACAAGGTATGGTGAGCATGTAATTCAGATCAATAATTTGTCCATGAAGTCATCACCATTCACAAGCAAGAACAACAAAAATTCGAATTACTGCCATCAACTCCACCAATTCAGTCACAACAATCTTTTATCATAACCATCATCATCATCAGCAGCAGCAGCATCTGCATCATCATCATCATCATCATCATCATCATCGATAACAACAACGTCATCACTATTATCATCAGTGTCAACATCAGTGTCATCATCAATACGATAATAATCATCATCATCGTCGTCATCACCGCAGTTACAATTGTGTGTGCCATCGTTTTTTAATCTACAGTACTGGTTTAACCATTTGGTAATGAACGAAATATATCTGTTATATTTTGAGAAAGTTCATAAAACATACCACTTTATGGAATAATGTTGTCTGTAACGCTACAGAAATTATTTTTTCAAACGCTCTTCTATATTGTTGGCTCTTAAAAGATCAAGAGATTAAATGTCTACGGCGTCAGTACAATTGATAGAACAAGTTTCTGCAATTGGTAGTGATTATATTCAAGAGTTTAATGTTTTATGCGTGTTGTGAAAAATGTTGTATGTTTATTCATACTGTGAACATTGCTATAGTGTGACGTTTTGGCGTCAACATCAGTCAGAGATCGTATGAAATGCAATTTCTACAACATTTTAATATCTTGTTTCATCTTTTCTGTCAGCAGACGGGTGAATGAATTAATTAATTGAAGAACTAAATCACGACTGCCTGACTGGTTCGCTTGCCTGATTGTCTGACCATCCTGAACGGTGACTGACTAACTGAACGGCGGACTGAATGAACGAATGAATGAATGAATGAATGAATGAATGCTTAGTCATTCAGTAAGGAAAACCACGAAAACAAGTCACAATTTCTTACTATTTATTGTTACAAAATTCTGCAAAAACAACTCCAAAAAACAATTTTGCAATAAAATTGGTCTGTGGCTGTAGCATTATTGATCACTGTCTCATATGTCATGTTGGTAGCTTGTTCAGCAATGGTTAATGCTAATAATTTTGACATTTCAATTAAGACTAGCTGTTTATTTCTACAAAACATGAATAAATTGCAATATCCAATACTGGTAAACAACTATCAATAATATTGCTCGTAGGATAGCTGGGACTGATCTGCTAGGGCGGTCCGTATGATTCTGGCTTCTATAGAAAATATTGCTAAAAATCTACAGGCAATGAAAGAAACTATGGGTTTGAAAGTTCGTCTGGATTTTTGCAACAGTTTTTAATGGTAGAAAGAAAATACATTGTATGGTAAGCACTGTGAAAGACGAAAATTAATGATCTTTAAGATCAGAAGGTTAGTGGCAGCCAAATTGTGGCAGCCAACATTTGCTAGTCAGTGAATGCACAAGTTTACATTGAAGTGTGGTGCTTTCAAATTGCCTGTATTGGCAAACGTTGGTAAAGTTTATGCGCGCTTGTGGAGAGCTTGGGCACAACGAGTTGTTGGTATGTGTGATATACCTTGTATTTTCAGTAGCATTAAATCGGACAATTTCATGTGAATGTGTCTTTGACCATTTTGTTAAAGTACATTTTAGAGTTCAAATTAAATTCAATGATAGTAATAATTTTTCTGAGAACTTCAAGTATTCCTCTTAGAACTATTTACATCAGGCCTCAGTATCTTATTTGCACAGTGTAGGCAGGTGAATCAGTTGCAGGATACTATATTGATATCAGATCTTGAGAACAGAGTGTAGTGTAGTATAAGCACTTTGCGGCGTACTGTATTTGGTCAAACGCGTAGAATACGGTTGAAAGTAAAATGTTAAGTACAAATGTATTGTGTTTCAAAATCGAAAATACATTAACGAGACAGAAATTAAGCCCCTGTTACTTACATTTACAAGATTTCCCAACCCGAGATATTCTATTTCATCCGAAGTAGCATTTGAATATAGCTTTTTATCCGGAGGCGACTTGTTATTTGCAAGGTCATTTCTGCACTCTTACACATGCTTTTGGATTTAGGAAAAGCATTATTTCATTGCTTAGTAAAATTTCATATTGCTGTAGACGTATGGTTTGTTTAAACAACATGCTAAAGTACAAGTTTAACATTATACACAAATATTGACGAAATAACTACCATGTTTTCATTGAAGAATCCCTTATGTTGCCTTGGAAACAATAGAAAATATTTACAATCATAGCCATTTCATGTATTAAAGTTCATGTTCATGGTTTTGCGGCACCTAAAACATTACATTTTACCACGCCGTCACGAGTTTTAATCTCGGATGTGTTCAGTGCTTGACTCTAACTAAATATGCAAGTCATCTAGCCTCAATATTTCGACTGCAAGACACACCAATTTTACAAACTTACGTAACATCTACCAAAAAACCTTTGCGCACAATTAGTTGGCTAAATATACATCTATGCTTAAAAACAGTTGAAAATAGGATAGCTAAAGTAGTTTTTAATGCTCACCTTAATGTTTAATTTGTCTAGAAAACACAACCATATCACATAACAGTATGACCAAGCATTTTTAGGGGAAGAGTCTCTCGTGAAAATAAAATTCTCAAAAAGTCTAAACATTTATTTGCAATGAACGCTTTCTTAAGATATCATGAGCTGCGTATTTTTAAAAATTCAGTTTGACATTTTAATGGCTATTTATCCGTTAAATTAAACTAGAAAATTAGAATCTGATAAACTTAGGCCATACAAATATAACTAATACAGCGGTGCCGAATGTTAAGTCCCTTAGACAAACTGGGCAATCGATATGCATATATTGGAAAAGAGACTGTTCAATCTAGCAACAAATGATAGAATGTCTACGGTTCCAGGACACACATAATGCATAAAAACTCAGTATTTGGAAGAAGTGTTGTGGATATGATCATTGATTTCAATAAATGATGTTCATTTCACACAGACTGCTGGATTATTATGTGTGTATTATGTTCGCATGAAAGATTAGGTGCTTCAGTTGGGATATCTGCAGCTGTTGTTATATTCAGTGAACTGATACTCTCAAAGTATGGATATTGTGCAAATTTATCATTTTAGTCGTATAACGGCTAGTGGACGGGCGGACGGAAGGACGGACGAACGTGAAATGTATTAGAGAAGTTTTAATTGTGATGCTACAGATAATTTATGGTTTGTAGAACTTAACGTGAACGTCGTGCAGGAATACAGATAGACATAGCATGTACAACTTATACATGTAGTGCAGTAGGATGAAGTAAATGTATTCATACGTTTGAAAAGAAAGTAGCGCGCAACAAGTTTAGACGCTCAATAAATATTTCAGGTTATCGGTAGGTTTGATCTTACACTAAAAAGCAGGACAAAAAAGCAGAAAATTCAGTACAGAAATATTGATGATAAAACTACAGGTAGAAAATTTAAGTCTGGAATAAAAAAAAAACGAATTGCCGACGATGTAATCTAGTTTTGCATTATTTTGCTTCAAGGTGAAGAACAGTTCGGGTTCATCTTTAAAACTCTGTTCCACCCTAAGCATCAAGCTGTGAACATTTTTTCTTACATTAAGAACACATAGAGGCACTTATGTCATTGTAGTTTTGTATAATCGTTTACCAATGTTTACGCAGGCGCATGTATATTATTTTCAATGGATCAAAGTTAATTACCAATGTAATGATATAACTATTATAGGTATTGGGTCCCTTGTTTAAATTTGATATTAACTGACTCAAGACTTCACCTTTCCGTGTGCTTTATAACATTTTGTCGTTAATGTTTGTTTTTGTCTTAAAACACATGTTGTCGTCTCTCTGTCTTATCGAGAAATTGATTGCTTAGAACACCCATGTTGTCTCTTTTCTGTTCTTCTTGTGTTATGTTCTACTGAAAATGTCTTAAACGTACATTAAATGTCGTCTTCCTTTATTTGCCAGTAGACTGCTAATAGTAAAGCTTTTCTTAGACACAGCTTCTGTTTGCCAGCACACCTTTTTAATAATACATCATTTTTAAACGTACACGTTCTCGTGCTCATATATGTATATAATATGATAATGTCCATTCTCTTTCGCTGTACCCTTTTCATTGGAACCATACGATCATAACTGGCGACATTTCTAATCTGTTCATTGTACATGAATTTTACTCTTTCGGTTGGTTCATCAGCATGCTTTTCCAGCCTGCTTGCAGTACTGAAACATTGAAAATCGATATACAAATGTCACCTTTCTTGATTCTATATGTTACCGACATTGACTATATCAGGTTTTGAAAAAACTTCAACCACTGAACACCTACAATTCACTCATTATTCAGGTGTCGATGAATCATTCATTTCATTTCTAAAAATGCCAACGTCAGATCTTCCATATAATCTTTATAGTACCCAGGTAAACCTTTACAAATCAGTTTGAGGTCGGAAAATCTTGGAACGAAACATTTGTTATCGAAACATCGCGGGTCGAGGAAGAATGGAACTCCTCTGTGTGACTCACCTGTTTCTTTTATAGATGGTTCTCATATCAGACATACGTTTGCAATTATTACCTCAGTTTTTGGAACTGTTTCATATAGGAATACGAGCACGATGCAACATTATTGATGTATCATTATGTTGGCACTAGACTATCGGATGTTGCAATATTTTACCGCTGATCACCCAAAACATAACATCCATTAATTTTATATTTTCTTGACTTCAGCTTACCTGAGCAGGTAGTGTTCAGTTAGCTTTAAGTTTCAATAGATGTCTGTAGTCCACATTTTGTCACATTTGATATCTGCCGGACCCCTACGCCTACCGTTACAAGAACGTTCCTAAGGTGGCTCTCTACCAAAGCTTGTTCAAAGAATGTTGTCCTTTGCATGGCTGTTTTTGTCGAATACGGAAGCACAGAGGGCATATGTGGGTTTTTTTTATCATAAACTATCACGGGTTACCTGTTGTGCGGCCAATTGTGTGTGACAAGCCGCCCCAATGCAATTCAAACTATTCCATGTATAAGGAAGTTACAGTCAGTATCCATTTTCTACTTCTATTCTCTAAGACATTGACCTTTGAAAAATGGACCTGGGTCTTGCATGTGACATGCTATCCTATTGTATAGAACACTTGTTTCAAGTGAATTCAAAAAACCTTCAATGGATAAGGAAGTTACAGTCTCATGTGTCCATGTTCTACCTATAACCTCTTAGTGTGATCTTAACCATTGCTATGCCAACCAAGATCTTGCGTAATTTATAAAAAAAGACACATGTGCTGTGTGTGTCCGTATTGTCTGGTAGTACTTTGCCATTTATGTGTTTGTCGTCAACGTATTGGCACTACCCTAAGGTGAATTGTGCACAAACCTATGCAAAGAGATTCAAAGATCCTACCCAATACAACAAGGACTAGACACATGCAATTTGTGCTAGGTACCTAAACACTCTTCGTATGGAAACAGTTTAGATATAAGACTTGTAGCAATATGTCGTGAATTTGTAACGAGTTTAAAACTATGCTTGAGTCCGAATTAAGACACTTGTTTAAGGTACATGTAGCCTTATATTTGAGGGAAGAGGTTTTCATAAAATCTTGGCAATATCTACAGGTGAGCGATGTAGAATCATTACGGCTGTCTTATTATGACTAATCGCCGCATAAACATGTTGTATTCTTTAATTTTTTGTCTTTGTTCTAAATTTTCGTTACATGACAATTTATACTTGCGTTAAAAGCAAAATTATGTGATAACAAGATATTTTAGCCAAAAAAATGGGGCGATCGGTAGGGAAATCTAAGGGGAAATGGATTTTTTTTTTTGGCAAGTTCATACATACTTACTACATGCATGGTCAATATACTTTCACTAAACATGTGAAGCACGAGAAGCTTACAAAACGGTGACATATGATACTAGTAATCAACCATTTGCCGAAGACATTTGGGAAAGTTCTAATACACTATACACAAAAAGTAACTCCGAAGGGACGTATTCAACTATTTATGACACTTTTTGTAAATTCGTCGTCCCATAACTGGCTAGAAAATGTTTGCAAGTTTTCTTCTTTTTTTTCCAAGTAATCGTATAACGCAACGTCATTCAAACAATATGTCTCGAAATAACGTCATTCACCTAAACGAATACTCTCACGCTAGCTGATGCATATAAAGCAATGTGTTTCTGCGGTTGTTATGTTCGGCAACGAAGGTAAATTAAAAATCTGATTGTCTCAACGGTTTACGACAAATTAGGTAGCTGTAACCCAACAAATGAGAAAAATAGACGTTTCATTGTTCTTTTTCTCACAAGAAAAGGCTTTTAACGAAAAGAATAATACGAGCATATCACCGAATGACATTATAAAGTAATTTATGTCCTAGCGACATCTATTTCAGTCGTAACAAAAAAATAAAAAGACAAACTATTAATGCAGTGAGAAAATGGGAAAGAAAATTGCATCCCAACTATCTGTATCTTGTTGCATGGTGATGCTTTTATCTTTTTTTAACGTCAGAAGACTTATCAATTATCCGAATCTTAGGGCAGGATTTCAAAGGTGTGTTATTACACAATATAGGACGATCTAATAAATTTGTTTACTTTTTTTCTGCTGAAGGCGAAGTTGTAAATGTGCAGGGTTTTTTTTGCATCGGTAATTATTGCAGTAGTATATGTTGAAATAACTAATGCGTTATTTGTTTGGATGTTATCTAAGGTAAATCAGTGTAGTAAAATAGACGAATACAACAATATTCTATTTTTGGAATGATTACTAAAAATTGAGATATGTTTAGTTATGTAAAATTTGGTTAAGACAGTGTTTGATAGCATATTGAATACGGTTGAGTGATGGAGTGAAATATTAAAGTGATCAATGTGGTCTAGGCTGCATATCTGGCGATATTTGAAATCTTCTACGCTGTTCTATTACTAATGAACAGAATTCTATCCAATTATGTGATGCGACCAGATGACATTTGCAAACATTTGATCACTAGAATTAAAGGATTTATACCATTGTACGCCTAAAATGACGTCAGAATCTGTTGAAGGTTTGAACACAATAAATTGATCTAAGTGTTTGAACATGTGCTTTATTAAGTTACCCTTCTTCGTGGTTACGGAAATAAATAAATCGCTGATGACAAAGCGCGCAAAAAATGAAAAAGCGCATTGTGTTAATCTGTAGGGATTTTTTTAAGTATTTGGACTTTTCGATGATTTTAGATCACACATGTATACAGTATTATATATCTCCATATTTTACTGCCGCGGGAAGAGGATTTGGAAGTATTATATCTCTGTGCTGGAATGTAGTTTATATCTTCAAGGATTGGCACTGCATCCAAACCGCGAAACTATCAAAAATAAACATGATAGATAAATTTGATAAGTAAAGCTCTAAGGTTTTAAAAAAAACACAGTATTTAACTGGTGAGAACTTTATACTACATTAATTTAAACACGTTTAGTTTCGTTTCTTTAGTGGCGACTTCCTGGCACAGGAGGCGGAAAAACTTTTATTTACCAATTTAAAAACACACGTAGTCACCCGAGTTTTTTGCATTTCATAAATGATACGTAAAAGTCAATGGCCTGTATGGTATAATGTAATTTGTTGTAACCAAGATTCTACTACATGGTTCCTATACCTAAAAACTGTTGGACGAAATCATAGTGTACGATACGTTTCAGCTAGAAAATATGTTATCTTCAGAAAAGTCGGGTTCTAACAAAGAAGAACGCGACGTGGGCCGGCCTCTTGAAGGGACCATAACTCTGCTTCAGTCTTGTTGTAAATCGTAATTATTTCTTTGGCCTGTTCTTTATATCAAATAAACAACAACTTCTTTCAGTACCAATAGTACCTTTGATTGTTCAGAGTGGCGCACAAATAGTGTAAGAACAACTGCATTGCCTTCGTTCATCACAAATGGTAAAAAACAGGTTGGAGATAAACTCTGTGCATTCAAACAAGATTAACGTCCACGGGCAAACGCATTACAAATTGCATGACAAACATGCATGCGTATTGTCATGGTGACAGCCTTTAGGGACTACTTTTAAATAATCTCGTGACCATATTCCTGGAGCCATCCGATTTGAAACTGTCACACAGTCTCCTGTGATATGGTCTTATTATAACTTTAGAAAAATGTTCTCGCTATTCTGATATCTGAAAAGAAAGTTATTTGGAGGTTAAATGTTAATGGAAAAGTTATCATTATTATTATTTTGGCGCGTTTTACAAAATATTAGTAAGCCTATATGCATAATCTGTGTTTAACAATCCTCATACTCCCAAACCTACTGAGCACGAAACTCTGAAGTCAATATATACATGTATAGTAAGTACCGGTCGTCTTTTAGATCTTTGGTGTATAGTTTTGCTAATTAAGCATTGACAACTGTAAGGGTGGGAGCAGTGTTCCACGGAATGCCGTAAAATGATCCCATTTAGAAACAGTAATCTCATAATATGATGACAGTTGTTATATACAGCATCGTAAACGAGACAGAATGATCATGATTACACGTAATTCACGTGCATAAACATCTCACGCATGTCATAAATACTAGTAGCTTTCTTATCGCGTTTCAGTTTCTACCTTTGGCAAATCGAAAGTATCCAAGAGAAATGCTTGAAAATTCGTGTTTTGTTACGGCACCGAAGACAGCTCTTTGAGACAACGTTTTAACCTAAATGTGATGTAACTAATGCGACAGTGTTGAAATGTATACAGTGTGTGCATCGGCTATCGCGGGTCCGAAACCAGCAGGTTGTGTCATTTCATTGCGGCAATACGTGTTATCTTCTATCAACGTAAAATTAATCTAATTATTCAGTGTCCAGCACTGTTCCGTGCATCATACAGGAATAGCACTGAAAAATACTTATCTACATAATTTAAAATGATCAAATTTCATTGACAACCCGCGTGGTTTTCTATCGCGCCCGACTAAGATAGTTAGATTGTTTACTCGACCCACAATTATTTTACTTCACGTCAAGCTTATTTCTTTAAATTCGTCACTTTCAATAAATTTTGCAACAACTCTAATCGATCGGGTATTTTTAGACATTAAAGTACAAAATGTTTGGTCGCCTACAAGTAAATTTGAAATTATCTAAATACGGGGAATGTAATGAAATTCAATCTCCTTGTTTGAAATTCGTGCGATCTATCTTCCTCAAAATCTGTAAATGTAAACGTAACCTGTAGTTGCTACTGAATAATTAAGACAAGTTAGTAAAAAGTGGATGGTCGTGTTGACAGATCTTTCATGTGGAAAATATGAAAAATGTTAAACATATTTAAAGGTTCGTGCTTTCTTTTCGTCGAGATTGAGTTCATACACTCACACTCAATACATTTACCTTTCTAACCAGTTCCAACTTGCCAGTACAGTTGTCGATCCTCATTTAAGACGAAGATATGCTTTTAGATTTCTGTTCACTTACTTTGCTTTTCGCTTCCTGTACCCTTTCCTGTATCTACACGACCTGACCGACCCTTAAAACGACCTCTATCAAGTTCATTGTCATTTCACTAAACTGTCTGTTGTTTCACTAACCGTTGATGCTGCCTATCTTTTAACTATACGCAGAAAACCCTTAGATAAAAAGGCCAGGTGTTTTGCCCAATGACACCTCCCCCCGCCCCCCCCCCCCACACACCACAAATGACCTGACCAGGGATCAAATTGAGTCCCTCTGGGTTATATTTAGTTATCGCCGTAACTGCTCCCTACTGTCCGATTATGATGGATTGGAGAGCGGTTGGTGTTAGTTGAGAGACCAAACTAAAGCAAACTGCTAAATTACAAAACATTAACATTGTTGAAAGAAGTTGCATCTGCACCTTTAAAATCATAATTCATATTGACTTAGCATTTTATTTACTGTTTAAGTGAAAAGATTGACATTTTCTCAACGTTTTACAAAATATGTTTTAAACACTTTATACACATGTAATCATTAATATCGCTGTGCATGGATGCGTGCTCGTACCATTTAGAATCAATAAGGGAAATTGAATGCTCTCATTTCTTCGACAGGTGTTAATTTATGGCATATCATTTTTGACTGAGAGAAACTTGTATCTACTGTACCACGGATTATAACATAAAATATGATAATAAAATGCGATATAGGTGAAATTTAATTCTGTTTTGGATAATAGGATGTAAACGGGAGATTTTGACACGGAACAAAATACGTGAATATTCGATGTAGGTCAAAACAACTCTGATAAGCAAAAAAAAAAAAACGAAAAAAAACTCGGTTTCGCACAGTATACATTTTTACTTGATCAGTGACATGTAATCGTTAAAATTCGATTTCAAAAATGCACTGCCAGTGAAATTGACATTTTAGCAAAATCTATTGGACGTTTACTGCAAGATATTGCGCGACACAGTATTAGAAAGTTTGATAGAGTTATAGAAAATTGATAAGTTGATTGACAGTCTTCCAGTGGGAAATTAAGTTAACTATCGGACTGATAAGATCAGACTCTACAGAGAGTGAAGACAGAATGGTTGGAGATATAATTATGTTCGGATATGACCCAGTGTACATTGGGTTATTCATTTATGTTAATTACTGGAATGTACCTTGTTAATTAGGTATCAGAAATTCGTTTGTCTAGGGTCACTCTATGGATACTAGTGAAAAAGTTGCCAAGCATAATAAATAATGAAGATACAGGAGTGTCCAACACGGTACAAATGAAATGGAAAAATTTCAGTGGAATGTAGTATAATAAAAGAGTAAAATGATGAACTGGACATAAATAAGCAATAAGGGATGCGTTTTCTGGATTATGTGTTCGTCTTATGGCTGCATTATTACAGGAATGATTTAATTTTGGATACGAAGGAATAATCGTGCTATAATATTATGCTATGATTGTGAGTGCGTGGTGTATCGTCAAAGTGATAGGAATGGGTCTGATTGTCTACGTGATTCTCAAACTAGGAAAGGTAAGCACATACTACCATATCATCGCAAACTAAAGTCAGAAATTTCCCGTTTTAATGACCACCATTTGCATTAATTTCATACAGCATGCGAATGTATGTGTAAAACTGCACCCAAGTATCTCTTTAACTATGGCCATAAAACCTCTTATAAAGTGGTCCCTTTTGTGTCTGTGATAGTATTAAGTCAAAGATATGCGCAAAGCCGTTTAGACTGGACGTGATGTCTAATTTTGTAATTGTAAGTAATGTTGAAATTGTAGTGTCTGCAGAAACTGAGTGATGTGCGCTTTTGAAATGATTCTGTTACATCTCGTGCACTGTAACTATTATTAAGCAAGATTCTGATTAGGTCTGGATCCCTTGATATTTGATTTTATCAGGATTGCGTGCGATATCTAACACCGTTATTAAAAACAGTCGGATTCATTGCACATTTTACAGATTTCTGTAATTCGAACACATTAATCGATGACTGAATGCAATATTATCGTTTTTATAGGACAAAATGCGGAATAACTATATTTATTAAGCTCCAGTTGAGTTGTTTTCGTGTTTTTTTTCTGAGTAAGACTGATGCACATGTTCGATCGATAATTCACGTGCGTGCTCTTATTTTCACTTTCACGCCCTCAACCACACCTTATTATGTATTGGTTCTACAGAGTCTATATGGGTTCCACTTCCATGCGAAATGGTGACAAATGGTGACATAATTCATTTTCTGCTGGTTCCTAAGTAATGTTCATATAAGTAGTGCATATTCCGTGTAATACATCATAGCTGTCATACATTGTTTGTTCAATTGATTTTTCTGTCTCCCTGGTCTGTACAATATCTCCTGTGGGTTGTAGGTCATGTTTGTGTTCGTCGGGTAGAGCTGCAAGATATTTTCATATATTGCTGAGATACTGTCAAGGAAAATAAATACATCCTTATTTCGACGTGATGTGCGTTTCATTCCTTTAAGGCATTTGTACACTGCTTGTGTCTTTATCTATCTATCTTCCAATTTTGTCAAACCCTTTACAGGGACGTAGACATCTTGCAACAATACTAAAAATCATGTTGTTATTCCTCCGTCAGTGCATGTATATGATATATATAATTGCTGGAATGGGTAAATGGATTTGGTTGTCGATATATGTGAAGAGCAACCAACTCGCTGCCACTGAAATTAAATAATTGCAGACAGACAAAGAAATCTCATTTCGCCTTCAGAAAATACTTCATACAAGACAAACATACTCGATCTCTTTCGTATTCTAGGTTCAGGCAGTATTCCTGGTTCAGGCGGGTTTATTTATGGAATTTCTTAAGTAGAGCAGCGACAACGTGAATATCATATGTTCTCACAAGCAGACGACACTGCATGTTTCCGCATGGAATGCCTCGACATCCTCCTAGACAACCCATAGGGATTGAACATTTACTGAAATCAATAAATAATGAGAATTTGGTCTTATATTACTCTATCAGTATCGATCCGTGTTGATAAACCTAATGAAACTGATATTGCAATAAAGATGTCAAATACGGCTGTAATTGGCTTTCAGTTTGAAAACTTCGATTCAATAATTGCTGATAATAGAAGCATTTGTAAACATCTCTAGATTATCCGTCCGTTTTCGAAAGGAATTTGGCCCAACTTTTTACTGTCATTTATTTGTTCTCAGATTACATGTCAGCTTTATGTAAATAACTGTTAGTACTATACTGCTGTTTAGTGACGTTCTCACAAATTAGTCCGATGTCTCTAGTACTAGTAATGTTGTCGGTGGATCAGTGCTTTGATACATTTTTTACTTTCCCCCGTCTTCCCTACCTATCTGAACTTGAATATGACATCCGGGACCATATGACAAAAAAGCCACATCTAACACGGATGCAATTTGCAATCAAGTTGTGCATCTATAGGGACTAACTATGATCTGGATGTCCGGACGCGTCTGGCAATGACCACCCACCTCCAATAATATTGAAATAAGAACTACCTGTAAAAAGGATAGTCGGCGCAATTTTTAGTATATAAAAGCGATTGTTAGCTAGATTTTTATAATACAAATTAATTTTATTCAGTCGGAAGGCGCCAAATGTCACATGGTGAGAACAAAAGAATAGAAAAACCTTGACAGTGATCACCATTTTGATAATATTATTATTATTAATAGAAAATATTTCATTTTAACTTATGTTCATCTTACGCCAGGACTGAAAAGGGACGACAACTCTAGAAAAGGGTTGCTTGATACAATGCAAGATCGGGCGTAAACCTGATAGCTAAAGATTTGGTCAGCAAAGTTACCTCCCTTTGTATTAAATACTCCATTTGACAACACAGAATTTAAATAAGCGCAAATCTGTGTGTAATTTTAGTTTTTGTCTGGAAGAACAGCAAACATGAAAAAGAAATGTGCAAGAATATTCTTTCACATCCATGTCTACAAGTGACTGTCGTTCCTGGCATGTTGACGTGAGTGCAGTTTCACCTGTAAGAGTATGTTCGTGCACGAAATTGTCCGAACATTTTTTCTGTGCATAGTTGTGTCCATCCTAACAAAAGAATGTAGATACTGTACAGTACTTTTTGTGTAACTGGTGTGTCTAGATTATGTAACTGATCTATTTATCTAGGTCTACTGTTCGAATTTTTGATACTGCTATGCATTCGTTTGGTATGGTATGCAAAGTGAGGTGTAAAACTCAAGGGACAACACATCTATATATCTATCTCTAGATACTGTCAAACCTCTCTTTTGAGTGTTATGGACAGGTGTGTGTGCCATAAAATTAGTGAGAGGAAACCATTAAAATACTACAGGGAAAGTTTCCTGTAAATAGTGTTACAGTGGAAATAAAAGCAATCAGTTTGTTAACTTGTGTAAAATATATCGTCCAGACATACAATTTCACGCACATACGATTTCACGCAATTTATAAACATCCGGTTTGCGCGAGTACGCAACTTTTGATGAGAATTTACTTTTGGATAACTGCAACAAATGTATGCAAATGCGATGTGAAAATTGTGTTTTAAAGATGTAAAATGTATAAATACTTTACTTATGTTAAAATATGGACTTTTACTTTTCCTTTTTGTCCAACAGTTTCGAACGCAATCACAAAACCGAGAAAAACTTGTTTTGAAATGTTGCTGACACAAGCTTCTCCCGCGTTCTGTCAAAATGAAGTCACATGACAATAACGTGACCTAAAATGGCGGATTTGCATAATATTTCACTGTTAAGCAATGTGTACTCGTTATTTTCAACTGATTTACTGCGCAGAGACTAGGGAGGTTAGTAAGGAAGATACATTTTTATGTCCTCATTGTAAATGAGAGTTAAATTCAGCGTAATTCTGGACTGATCAATTATCTAATGTGTTAAAACTGTTTTTTAAGAACTTTTTAATATTTAATTCCCTGTGACGATTTTAGAGTATTTAAGCTGAATTGAAGAAAAAGTGCTTTTAAATAGTCTAAACTGTACGGTTGACTTCGTATTTAAGTATATTTACTGTTTATTTAACAGAGACAATCATTTCAACTGATCAGTGCACCAATTTGTACGTTAAAGTGACATTATGCGCATCTTACTGCAAATAGTGTATTTTTTGTGACACTTTTATAAATGCAATTTTTGGTTGCTGTGCATTTAAATGATTATGTCGCATTAGTATTTGAAATTAATGGTTTAGATATAAAAAAAATCGGACTGATAAAATGATAGTTGATTGTGTCGTTGTTGTGTTGGTGATATTTCGGCAGTGGAAGGGAAGCACTCCTGCTGCAGTTGTTCTTTTTCTTTAAATTGCTCTCCCAGTCAAATAAGAAAATCTTTTGGAAAGCTATTTTTTCATACTGGTAGTGGGAGAGTTTGGTGTTTGGGTTAAAGCTTTATTTCCTCTACGCTTTTGTACACACACCATTTTCAGCTGGATTGTTACTTGAAAAAAATGCGCATAATGTCACTTTAAATTTAATATTCATGTGTACAAACTTCACAACAGTGCATAATAAACATGACCGATTCAAAGTGCGTGAAAATTTATGACGTCATACACATAATATCTCCCAAGGGGTATGTAAACAAACATGGCTGTTTTTTCTGGAAACGGAAAATTAATAATGAGGAGCATTGTTGCATCATAGCAACTTTGAAACAAATTAAACTCTTGAAAGGTGATTTTTAATATATTTTCATTTTTTATTGAAAAAGCGACCCGTTGTTTCTTATGTGCGTGGAAACCAATGTCTCTGGGATAGTAAAATACAGCGAACTATTAAAGTGGTAAAAACATCCTTAATGATCTAGTAGTTTAATTCTGAAGCAGCCTGAACTAGGCATGGTATTGGTAGCAATGTATACGAGGCACACCATTATATAGCCCATGATTATTGTATTATGATTTGATAGCCCACTAGGAATTGAATAGAAGATGAGTTTGTTAAATGTGTTGATTCAGTGTGGAGAAAAATAAATAAAGATGATTAAAAGTATTTCCTTGTTTAATATTGAATTGTTGCCACTGCCAGTTTTAAAGCTTTAAAGTTAGGCAAAGTCACAGGGTTTGGAAAAAACAGAATAGTTTGATATAGTCAGCCCTAACTTGTATCTGGTAGAGACTTCTGGTAGAGACTTTTGAGATGCACAAGTTTAGTTATTGTAAGGGATTTATTAAAATCTGGCAGTGTTAAAGCATCTGAGTCAAAGATACTATAGGTATAAATTCTATTAAAAACTGATACATGTTAGCTTTAATTTTCTTGCATCTCTCTTATCTTTTTTACTGGTGCCTTGGTAGGTGTAGTTGCCACCCTGATGGTGTGGTTTAGCATTAGACACATCCTTTGTATCCTTGTAAAGTCAGTTGCTTGAGTTTCAAGGCGTGGAATCATGAAATCAAAGGGTCGCTTTACTCGCTTATCCAGGGAGGTATGCCCACACTTTTTAGCTTACTTTTCAATTTACATTTTTTAACTGTCATTTCCATAAAATAGTAGTATTATCGATGACTTATAACATACAGGAAATGGCTTTCTTGGTATGGCTGGCCTACTTTGCCATAAACAATGGCTGAAAGATTTATAAGTATACATATAATAGAATCCCATTGAATTATATTGATTTGAAGTTTATCTCCACCAGTATAAAAGTTTTGATTTACAATCTGACCTGTCACCGCTAATAAAGTTATAGTATTGTAAGATTGGTTAAGACAACCTGTTACAGTGACAAAAGACAGGAGGTGTATGTCACTTAACCTGTCAAGGTCAAACTAACCATGATGCATTGGTGTAAAAAATGACCCAGGGGGGCTGATGAGATCTTGTGTTAAAAGTGTGCCAATTATCTTTACACTGTAAGATAAGTATGACCTGATAATATGTAACATCCTGTGACACTGTATGGTGATAACTTCAATAGTTATTTGTTAAAATGCCTTTAAATAAAATTCTCTTAAATATTTTGTATTATTTGTTAAAGAAGTGCTCTTTAAATGTATATCACTTCATTTTACCATTATGAGCAGAAGAAATCTGTGGTTTGGTTTTCATTTTAAATAAATTATCTTCAAAATTGTAAAACATATTTATTTTTAGTTAGTCCAAATAAAGCTTCTTGTGAATAAATGAAAATTTGAAATACTTTTTGATATTTAACAGAACTGAGGTCTTACACTCAATTCTCTGGAGAGAAAATTTAAATTTGAAAAATTTAAAAATGTTAAATTTATGAATCAAAATTGCATCTACTGCTTCTTCTGGTGCAAAAAGCTTCTAGCTCATTAAATTCAAATTTGAATTTCCTCTTTATTTAGATGTATACACCAAGTTAGGTAAATGTGCATCATGCATCAGGACTGAATTCATTAGACTGAAACATTTGATTTAAATGTTTAAAGGAAGTATTTGAAATACTGTTCAATTACAAAATTGATGCATTAGACTCCCCCTAATACAGTTCAATACAATGTGTCGCTATTTAAAAACATAACATACAGTACAGTGAAATTACATAATAAACAATGTATAAAGGACAGGAGAAAGTTTTCCTTTGATAATGGTTATAATTAGTGTTTGCTAGTTTAAAACAGCTAACGTTTGCCTTGTCCAATCATTATCTCTCTGTTCATTGTTATTAATCAATGAAGGCAGGTAACTCATCTACTGTAAAGTCAGTTAAAATCACATTGGGTTGTTTAGTAAGGAAGTAGTTTATTTTATTTGGGCAAATACAGATATAGTTTCTTCAAAAGGTTCTTCCATAATTTTAATTAGTTGATGACAAGTGATACTGAAATGTTTTTTAAAAGAGTAATAAGTTAGTTAATTAAAATTACAAAATTAAATATCACGCAAAAAAAGACCATTCTTTAGTAATTGTATGTCAGGTGAAAATTGCCCTTGAGCCATTGACAACAGAGGGAAATTCAAATGTTAGACAGCGTACCTGTGTTTGAACTGTTACATTTGTGTGTTAAACCCATGGATAAGAGATTTGAAAGTAATTTTATACCTGATTGTGGCCGGTTTTATACTTTGATGGAGTTAAATCAAGTGATACACCATGAAATTGATTTTAATGATATGTTTAGATTAACCGTTTAAGAGTTTTGAGTTACTTATCGGATGGACGTATGTTTGATACATGGCGTTTTATTGTGTGTCAGTATTTGAAATTTGAACATGTTCGAGACTCGTTTGTAAAACGCATCTATCGTAATAATGGATTTACCTCATGTGATTGATTTGTAAAAGGTTCAAGGTATTATCAGAAGGGGATGAACTCCTGCGATCATTGATACTTTAAAAAAGAGGCTCAAAAGTATCCTGTGAAGAACATGCAGTGACGTTCCATTATGCAATTAACATTACATCTGCAGTTGGAAATCGGATTTTATTAAGTCGTTAAAGGAATGGGTTAAATTAATAGGCTTTTATTTGGATTGAGTTTTTTTATTAAGGATGTTACCGACTGACTTTGAGGCATCCCAAATGGTAGGTACTTGATATATTTGCATGAGCTTTTTCACAGACATTTGTAAATGAATTCTTTGATTATAGTGGAGAATTTAATACAGTTTCATCCTGATTTGTGTTTTACTCAAAAATGCAAATGACTATGTATTCAGATATAAAATTGTTAAACGTAGACAATTTAATAAGTATTCTAGGGTATTTTTTGTTTGTGAGATGCAGGGATGGGTGTGGGAGGGCAAATGGGAATTGCAAGCATGGTCATATAGGTACTAGGACCTGAATGGTTAATGTATGTTGCAATTTCTTTTTGTTTACCATTAATTTACCTTATTAGTCAAGCCCTTGTTGAGTTAATTGACTATTTCCTGGATTAGGCTAACAAAATGTCATTGCAATTAACATAGTGACCAAATACATGTATACTTTGTTTAGTAAACATTTATTCAGACTTTGAAATAAAATGAAGAAAAATCGAAGGACTTATATTAGAAGAAACCAAATGAATCTGCGAACTATCTATACACATTTGTATGTTTGTTAGAAGCAAGCCCCAGAGAACAGCCTTATCAAAATATCATCAATTTAGTTTTGAATTTGTAATCCGGCTCATAGGCTCAGACATCCTTTAGTGTACACCTTGACAGATTAAAATCACAAGGCAGATTTGTTTGTTTAAGTGTACAAGTCCCTATAAACTTAAGTATAGATGACACAATCTGAGCTGTCATTTTTAGGGGTTGTGTAAGCACTAACCATATTTAGGTGTAAAGAGAACATTGAAGAAATGGAAAAGAAGACATAGATACAAACATTGTTGTTTCTTTAAAAAATACTTAGAAGCCCATGCAAACACAATATATATATATAATCATATGGACTAACACTGACATACATATATAAAAGTGTACATTTTTCTGGAAGTATTTCTACTTTTTTGTTGACACAGTGGCAAAGTTGTTATGATTGATTTCCTGAGATTGCATTGTGAGATTCAAATCTGTCTTGACGTAAGGTTTGTTTCTATCCCAGTTTCCTGTTTGCCTATCCAGGTGTAAGTAGGTATTGGCAAATAGCTTTAACTGTTTTGAAGTGCTACACTTAGTAAAGCTCTACGTTTGCAAAACATAACAAAACACATTTGAATTGCATTAATGCAATAGGCTTTTAATTTTATTGCTGTTTTTATTATTATTTTGAGAGCATGCAAGCAGTACGTAATTAGGACAAGGCAGTGTGAATCATCTATACTCTTCGGTACAAGTATGAATGAATGAGTCATATGTATGAAAGAAACGGTCGCATGCGCTTGCACTACTAACCGTGCATTTCAAATTCAAACTCGTGTTTCTTGTATTGTAGCCGATCAATACCCAGTAGCTTGATCGTCTTGAATAAAGGATTTTTGTCAATGGGGACTGTGGGAAGGTGTAACAGCGGGGTCTCGGTGGTGAATTCAGTCTTATCGGGTGTGTGAAAGTGGAAATTAAAGAAGTTAATTAAGATTAAGTGTTTTATAATTATAATGGTGATGTACAAAGCAAGCCTGATAAAAGATGTGAGAAAATGGTGCATTTCTTGCATCGATCTTTGACCATAAAAGACATCTTGTGTAATAAGGACACAAGTAGCTGGTCTGTGTTTTCGTTTTCTGAGAAAAAAAGTTGAAAACAGTTCCTCCTCTTAATTGACTTTTGTTACTCTTTTGAACAATGTAGATTGACTACAAAAATGTAAATTTCCTGAAAAAAGGCCCTTTTTATTGTCAGTTTACCATGAGAATAGTTTATAATTATGCAGCTTTATGAGATAACAGCAGCTACAATGCCTGATTGATACTTTGATATGTCTGTGAAATTGAAGAATACAAACTTTGACAAAAAGATATGACTTTTAAAACTATGTAACAATTTGTTCAGCTTGGCTCATGTATATACTAACTATTATTCACAGAACCACCACCCATTAACGGTTATTCCTAAGATCACCAAACTTGGTACTTATGACCAGTAAAATATTGAGGTCAGAAAGTCAAATTCTTAAGTCATGATGTTATTTTATAATAAAAAAACAGCTATTGATGAGCTACTTGACAATTAACGCTTATACCCCTGCGAAATGAACCAGTACTGTTCATGACTTATTCATGAAATATTCATGAATAGTTCAAATCCTGAATTCATGAAAAGTTCTTAAAAAACCTTGAAAGTAAAATGAGACAAATTTTTTAAATGTCCATGAAATAAAGAGTTCATGAACAGTTCTTAACAAAGCATTATGAACTTTTCAAGTACTTTTCATTCCCAAATATTCTAGAACAGTTCATGATTAACTAATGAACTACTCAAGAACAAATTGTTTTATGAATGGTTCAAGACACATTCATGAACTTGAATGTGCATGAACTATTCATGAACATTTTGCTCTGTAAGCATATTGTCTCATTTTTACTTCATGTTCTGGACATGAACTGTTCATGACTTTAAATGCATGAATAGTTCATGAATTGTTTATGACAAGACCTGTCTTACATAATTCATGAACTACAACATGTATTCATGCATTCTGACTGAATGAAAGTTCTTGAAAAGGTAACTCAAGAGGTTTCAAGAGATGCTGAACAGAAACAATTTAAAACAGATGGACAGGTGGACAGACAACAATGCCAAAACAATCTTCCAAGAGAGAGGAACAACAAACTTAATGCAAAGGAAATGAATTGTTCATGACTAGCTCATGACCAAAGCATGTTTTTGCAATAAGATAAAATATGTGAGTTGTAATAAAGTAGGATGCATAACAGAAGTTGATTTCATCACAATTTCCTAATTTTCATGTTAAAAAATTGTAGATTAGTATACCTGAGCATGTTGCTAGACAATAAACCAATTAAAACCTGACTTGAACTAGCAGATGTATGAACAAAGTCATGAAAACTTGTGACAAATAGACCTGACACAATTTCTTTAGTGTAGTCAAGTGTTGTACATTTTGTAATTTTTCCCTTAAAAATTTAGAACAAAAAATAAACAATAAAGCCACTTACTTTTGCCAGAAAAAGACAAAAAACCACTTACTTTTGAAAAAAACAACTTTCTTTTTCCATAAAAAAATCCCTCCAAAAAGTTGGTGCACATAATATTTTCTTGCTGTGAGATTTGTGAGTCCCAGTTCTTAAATAGTTCATGAACTGTTCATGAACGCTTATGGTTCATGAAATGTCAGTGATTGTCCCATAACATCAGATCATGGATATTTCAAGAACTCTGTTTGATTCTTCAGTGGTTCATGAACTGCTCATGAACTATTTTTATGAGCAGTTCATGTCCAAATGTTCATGAACACCAATCAGAACTACAGCCAGTTCATGAACCATTCTTGAAAGGCTTGAAATGTTCATGATTTCACGAACTGCATTTCACAGGGGCAACAAAAAATTTTGAGTGCAAATATGTTCTATAAGGAAGTATAGCTGGTGCAGAACCTGCCAAAGTTTGAACTGGGGCTTTTGATTAGCAAATTACTTGGACAGTTTCGAAAATAGAACTTAAACCAAAATGCTGTATGTTGCTAGAGAAAGACAATTTTGTCACTTATTATAAAAAGAGTAACATGTACAGTCAAAAGTCATTATGATCCTGCGATGCCTTTTTGAATAGAAAGAGAGGAAATTATTTTCGGATTGTGATCATGATAAATTAAGCTTTCTGTACAGTGATGCAGATTGCAGCAAAGCGAAAGTCCTGTGAGTCAGTGAAGATAGCATCTCTTTTCATCACATTTCTGTAGTTTATAGGAAACAAATCTTACTAAACAGTGATTGAGAGATTAGATGTCTGTACTGGCTTTGACATCAATAGCTGAGTATCTGAATACAGCGGCTTTGGTAAAGCAATATTTTCATCAACTGTATTGAGCAAAAAAGCAACGTTTTATGTAAGAACTATGTCTTAACACAGACACACAAGAGATCAAAATGTAGCATATAGACAGTACAGTACAACTCTGATTATTGTGCCTTATCCGCACAAGCAGATAGGGAGACATATAGATTTGTGCTCAGCCGGCCTGTCACAGACATGAGGGGATGGTTTGTTATAGCCAGCAGATAGATGTCCACTATTGATATTTTGGCCACAAGGTCAAATGTCAAGGTCATTAGTTAGGAAACAGTAATGGCCCTTAAGTAGGACCCTAAACTCTACTGATTTTGGGTTCACTAGGTCAATGAAATTGTGATATATGTACGATTTCGTATTAATGTCTATTTGTGTTACCTTCTGGAAATAAAGATTTTATTATTATTATTATTATATTATTATAAACATCAAGGTCATTGTAACAAAATGATTTGTCTGAGTAGGACAGGGGAGGACTATGTTTATCCCCAAAATAATCTGTAGTATTTAATTATCAAATGACAAGACTTTTGCTAAATGCAGCGTTATTAACAGAAATTAAGTTATGTGATCATTTGCTAGTGTTTTTTTTCATGGTTCAGGTATTCTATCAACAAGTTCTGAAAAGTCTTAGGAAGAGGATAAATATTAGACACTTATATATATACATAAAGTCAAAGATATTCATTTAAAATAAAAGATTGAAATAGTCTAGTACATTAGCAAGAATCTTTGAAGTGAAGTATTTTGATCTTAGGTAAATACGCTTGTTTGGAGATAACGAATCAATGGAAGTATGTTACTGGTAGGTCCGTCTTATCAGGGTAATAGTTTTATATGTAGGGGTATAGCTCAATAAAATATTTATTGAGTGGGTTATCAAACAAGATGAAGGAATTATTTATATATGTAGAGAGTAGTTGGTTGATTGTCAGATATCAAATTTGACTGTATAAGATTAAACTGTGCTGGGAAAATCATATGTGAGGTCAGTGTTAATCTTTTTTTATTATTTGATCTTCTGTATGTGGGTAACCTTGGGCGGGAAAGTGAATTCCTGCTTTAATAAAGCCCCCTGTGTCAGTCAGTACAGCTCTCCAAGTTTTGGTATCTTGTTATCTCCCAAGCAGGCTAACAAATTGAAATTTTTTCAGCATGTAATATATCCCCTGGTGTTTTACACAATGCAGCTTTGTTTTTAATCATTAAATGAATATTTTTGTGATTGTCTTTCTACCATTTTTCAATTCATTTATCTTAAAAGCTAACGACAACACATTTTGGGAGGCAAGTGTAGGGTGTGGTTAGGTTGAAGAGGAGGGGTGGATTCCAGCCTTGAGATAATCTAAAGTACAATTAAACAAAAAAGCTGTGGTACTGGTCACTCCAAGGAATCAGACTGTAGACATATTCAGTAAGCTAATTTTCCGACTGAAGCAAAACTAAACAAATAGCAATCACATACTATTGTATATCCCACTTGTGTCTGATATGATGCATGTTGACCTTACGCTGACCTGTAGGTGGATGCTGTGGTAGCTAGAAAATGTAGATAAATCCAGGATGATTTACATTTTAACATATTTTAGCAGTAGGACATGCTGTGGAGAAATAAATAGCTGTACTGAAGTTATTTATCTCGGATGCTGATTTGTTTCACAGTATGTCTTTAAATATGGCAACTATCGCAGCAGTCACATCATCTGTTCAAAGAATTTTTTCAAATGTTGAGTGATGAAAGCTGAATACTGGATGAAAAAAATAATTTTAGTATAAAAGAAATCTGGAGGACATGCCTTGTATAATTATAAATGTTAGAGAATTTGTAAAGGGGAGTAATCAGTAAACAGATTACTAATTGTATCATTAATTAACTAACTGCATTACCTCCCTTCAACAGTATAGTTTGGTGGGTTTTGTTTATAGTTTTAATCAAATAAGCATCAGACTTTTATAAATGATATTTATATGACCTAATAATTTGACTTGTAGCTTTTGTAATTTAAGTTTTAGTCATTGGTTACTGCCGGTCACAAAATAGTGTTTGATTTACTTTGTACCAGTTTCTTTTTGATTCTGACATAAAAAATGTATATATGACTTTGTGACATGAACTAGGTATAATTACATATCTTTGATTGTAATGATATAGGTTCTCTGTGTGCAGTGGTTGTAAACAATGTCAAAATTTAGTTGTTGTTTTACACAGCAAGGCCCATTTATCTTTTTTCCTCTGAGAAGGAATTTTAAATGGTCGTAGAAAGTGTCTTAGGCACTATAAATCATGACCTGACTAGTAAACTAGCCACTACTGGTAGCCAGTACACTTGTCTGTGTTTATCATAGCAGCTGTTGTTGCTTATCAGCCAGTCTGGCTGGGCTGTACATGAATACATGTAATTGTGTGAAAACACACAGCATATCAGTTACAACTCAGTGTGTAGGCAGTTGACTGCTGTTCACATTATTTTCTGAAGTTCCATTAATCAACTGTACAGCTTGCTTGAGATTTTTGTCAAATTAACTGGGACATGCAGGGAATGAGATTTGTGACTTTGCAAGTTTGAGGCATAGTGCTAATATAAATTTGGATATTCATTGCATTTAGTGTGAAATTGTAAGTGTTGTAGGCTTATATTCAAAATGGAAAAGAGGAACAGGTAAAAAATGAGGCGATGAAATGAATTCAACAAAGATAATGTGATTTTTTCAAAGTGGATATTTCATTTTTTGCATTTTAATTAATTGCTACTGGATTCTCTTCATTTTGTTATATTGTTTTTGGATAGAGTTTTGGGTATTCTTGCTTATTTTTCATGAAATACTAAAAAATGTGAACAAAATAGTTGCTATAGCATGTTTAGCAATTCCTTCCTTTTAATTTTCAATTTGGGACTATCCTGCTCGAATATATACGAGTATATTATACAAAACAGTAACCGTTCTTGTTTTTCATTGCTTTTTAAAATTTTTAATGTATTTCTCTTTTTATTTTTTTTGAATGCTGGTATTCTTTCATTGGGGAAAAAAAACACACTTTCAGATTTGACTAATGTCAAAATAGCCTCAGATCCACGTACGTGTGAACCGTTTGGACTATATTTGGCGATGTTTTTTCTACAGTAGCCGAGGACAAAGCTGATAAAACAGTAATGATCCATTTTGACTACTTATGATGTATGCAATAAAGTGGTCGAGTATGCCATAAGTGTTTTATACTTGTTTCATGCAGTTGATGTTATGCTTTGACATGTTTAGAGAATGAGTTTACGAGTAGTATTTTGTAATGATCACTAGTATCTTATTTTAAGCCATCTTTGTTACATGGAAATTATAGTGTTTCATAAGTTTTTAGTTTTCAGCACGTATTAAAATATATGAGTGGTTTTTAGTGATATTTTGTATGTATAAAACATATTTGCATAGTTTAGTATGAAGTAGAATTTTCTGGATATTACATGAGGAATTGTTGCAGAAATGAAGGTAATATAAACGGACCTGATATTCTTTTATTACTGTATGTTTATTTTTATGAAATGAGACATTGCTGTTTGCTTTGGTGTATTTATGTATCCGATTTATTAAATTTACCTTTGTAAAATCTTTTTGCCCCTTCAGGATTTGAACTTGGGACCTCCTGTAGACTTCAACACTGCCAATTCAGATTGACATAAATTATTTTTTAAACCAGCCGAGTCTGTTTCAGAGACTAGAGAAATGAGACTTTCCGTCAAAGAAATCGATTAAAATGTCAGTAAATACGAAATCAACATAATTAAAGAGAATAACTTGAAAATACTCATTTGACGTACACAGCAGTTACAAGAATTGAAATATATGGCTTTTCTGATAGAAGATAGATCATGGATTAAAATCTGGATATTTAGCAGAAGGCAACCTTTAATTGTATCAAATTTTCTTCTTGTCTAGTATCATATTGCGTATAATTTTTCATTTCCATTCTACCTGATAAACAGATAAAGAATTACTAGAGCTCCATTGTTTTTTCCACAAAGATCATTAATATTTTATCATTTTTGGTATCTTTCTATGCCCATAAATTATTGGCTCAATGTCTAAATACAAAAGTTTCATCATGATAAGTAAAAGCCCAAAGGAAACAATATATATATATGGGCTTATTTATAATAAAAGCAATCTGATAAAGTCCATGACGAGCCAGTGTGAAAGGAAAGGTGTAAATAATGACTTTATTCAAGTAGGTGTCTATGGTATTACAGCTTGATATAGCCCAAGATAAGAGTAAATAGGTTTTCTGACATAAGTAAAGTGAAAATAACTGGTTATCAGTAAAAATGTCAGAGTGCTCCCTGCATTGTATTATAAGAAGTACTCTATTTTCATACTTTAGTTGTCTGTTTGTGATATGCTTCAAACGTGTCTTCCAGTTATTAGCTTTAAGATTTACAAATGAAAAATACCCAATTTTAACTATTCTAATACATTGCTGTAATAATAAACTTAATTTTTGCTTGAAAGGCATGTAGATTTAAGGTCAAGGGCAATAACTGTGGTAGTACACTGCTCAGGGTGAGAAAAAAATGTTTTGCATATTTAGTTTCATTACAGCTTTAAATAGATGAAATTTCATTTTAAGTGATTAGATTAAAATATCTTTTTAGATCAAGGGAAATAAATCTGCAGCCACTGAACCAAGGCATAAGAATATGTCCCGCAGAACTATTATAACTAAGTGTATCATTTGTATTGAGTTTCTTTGGTATAATGTTTAGAACCGCTTGAGTGGTTTGCACCCAAAATATTTCTGCAGCATACCAGCCAACAGTGTGATCTGTGCACTAGGACAATGCTGCATAGAGCCAAACTCCACTGCGCAAAAAGCCCAGACAGATTAATTACTTTAGATGCTTGATATCTTAATTAAATCTATAGATAACTTCCCTGTATTAAATCATTATCTTATTAAATCATTATCTACCACTTAGCCAGAAATATTGTTACACTGCTTTGAACCGGTCATAAAAGTTTGAGGAGCAACTTAGTACAGAAAAAGGTAGTTTATACTAATTGGCAGAATCTTCAAATCCTGTTTTTCAGTCATGTATAATAGGGGATATTCAGGCAAACCGGGAGATTTTGGTGATCATTTTCAGTTCAGTATGAAATTGTGTAGACTTATTACAATGCACTACAAGTTTGAATACTTTTTTAGGCCTTGTTTGCTTGTGGCTTACCTATTCCTCGACCATTCAACTGATAATACCCATGTCCGCTCTTCCATCTTTCTTTCCAAATGTTTTGTTTGTTAGGATACAAAACAAGGGTTCAGTGCTTTACAGGCCCTTACTTACAAGAAGTATAAAGATGTTTTGCATTGATATCTTGATGTACAGTCTGTGAGTCTGGAACTGTTGTAAACACAGCTGTATGGTGAACAAAAAAACCTCAAGACACTTGTAGATTAACTCTACTGACATACATTTCCAGCTTGTTAGAAGTTGGTCAATTAGTGACATACTAGCGTTGTAACATTTCATTGAGTATATAGTACATGTATTTTTGCCAAGTCTTATTGAAACAACTTCAAAAAAACTATATCTTTGGGGTGGGAGTGTCTCAAAAACTACTGAACTGTTGAACTGTGAAATTTTAGATTGATTTTTGGAACAGATAATATTTAGTTTTTCATTTCCACTGGTTAACGCCATGTTTGAGGCCCATGAATAACTTCAGTGCATGTACTGAGTTAAAAAAGAAAAAGATTGTGTAATGTTCACATTCTACTATTTCTAGGCAATATTTGCATTCTCTCCCTTTCCAGGAGAAGTGATTTTGACTTTAAAGTTGGGTAATTGTAAAACAAGGTCATGAAGGTCAGGTGTTGAGACACCTAAACAAGCAGCTTGGTTTTGAACATTAGCACTTCACTGTCTACCTAAAGGTCAAGGTCATGCAAGTTCAGGAGCTGACTATTAGGCTGTTTAGTTTGTAATGCAATCTACTGAATGTTGGTAGATTTTAGTTGGCTTTTGGTAGATTGTGTTAGATATGGGTAGATTTTGATGGCTGTTTGGTATTTTGGTGTTATGTTTTCTTAGTACCAGGGAGGCCCTAGGGATTGCTGTATAATTACACTTCTTAAAGGTCCACTACTAAGCGAAAACTAAGTGACAGTTATTTCAATGGCAAGTACTTCCTTATGCAGACACTAATTGAAGATTGTCAGGTTAAAATTTAAGAAAGTGTTTGGAACACGAAGAAAAGTATGTGTATTATGTTGAATCTCAGTGTTTGACAAAATGCCACCCAGGTATTTTAAACTTTCTTCATAATGCTAAAAATAAGTGTACTGTCTGTGGTTTTTTGATTTCTACTCCACTTTTCATTTTTTTTAGAAATACTGATTTCTGTGTTTTTAAGTTTTTGATTTTCCTTCCTTTCTTTAAAGACTTGAAGTTGACTTTACCTTTCGTAAAGATCAAGGACATTTAGAAGCATAATTATTATAAAAGAAAAAATTTGTGGTTATGAAAAGACAAAACAAATGCCATGAAAGCCTGTTTAGGAAGTAGGAGTTATAATAATGTGTGGAATTTTAACTATGCTAATTAGTATTTGACATATATATTACAAATTTTGACATTGCTTTTATTTTGACTAAAATAAAGGCCTCTTTGCTTGTAAAGCTATTCTCTCAATGATTAGCTGGGACTGTGCCCTGATATATGATAGTTTGTAAATAAAACAAATTTTTGACACGAATTCACCAAGTGGGAGATTGTTCAAAAGATTGTTGACTGATCCGTATTGTGTGTACGTCCTCCTCGTCTTCGGCTGGGTATTATTTGCACCCTTTAATACGCTTGGAGTGGGTTAATTATTTTCTGCACTGCACTTCTAATGCCACCGCAGGCTTGGTCTATGAGTATGTGTGGTTATTGTCATACTTCATTATCATTCTCTCCACAAGTTTGTGTAAAAGTTTTGTTCTGCGCTTGTGGTGTAAAACAGGATTCTGGGTAATATTACAGCAGTATGTTGCTCTTTGTGACGGAGGTAACACAGAGTAAGTGCATTTTTTGTAACTTGGAAAGTGCTAAGAAGAAAAGTCATATGGTTTTGCATTGTTAAATTTATTCTTCCATTTATGATAATTTCTAGAGCTATGTTTCTTTTTAAAAGGTACTGGAGACACTCTAAAAATATTTTTTTGTATTGTAGAATGATTCAAGTGTTGCTGACAATGCTATAAATGTGTAAATATATTCTGCAGAGACTAAAAAATTCTCTTGACATGAGATTTGTCAAATTGGTGCAATTTCTATGGTCTTTCTGACAGTGAAATGGCAGTAATTGCACCCAGAACTTGTTTTGTAGTGAATGGTAAAATTCCAAGACAGTATCATAAAAATATATACATGAGTGAAGTTCTATGAGGAGATGTGGTAAACTTGATACTGAGGCAAGGAAGAGTTTAAAGATAATCATATAATTAAGATATCCCGATAGACAGCTTGATGGTACAGATAAGCTAAAACTGTCAGAGAGAGAGGGAGAGGGGGAAGGAGATTTGTACACAGTTCTTTAAAGTCATTTTGGTAGTTATAGCAGATATTTCCTACTGATGATAGATAAGTTGATGATTAAATTTTCCATTAAAGCTGGGTTTCAAGGTTTCAAACTTATGTATTAACAATGATGGCTGACAAAGTGTTGAAGAAAAAAGACTGTAGTTCGAAGTGAACTGTGATATAGGGAAAGTGCATACATGCTTGACCATAGACTGGCATTCAGTCCATACATTTATTTCCATTTTGTGATCATCTGCCTACTTGTTTCTTATAATTTCCGCCATTTGCCTCCAAAAATATAAGTAGATGATCGAGACGTGTTAGAAGAAATGTTGAAAGTATTTTGCTTGTAGTTTTAATGAAATATATAATCATCTAGCCTGGTAGTGAGGCAAACTTGACCACAAAACGTACATTTGATCAATATTTAATTGCCATAGGATAATGCTTCGGTGCATATTTCGTATTAAAGAAGTGGTTGACAATAAAAACAGATACAGCATCTTAAATTTTTCCCCTTTAGCAATACAACATGCATCAAGAGACAAAGAATACATGTTTGCGTTTGTTTGATCCCAAAAAATCATATTCATTAATATTAATGATTATTCATGATGTTTATAAATGTAGCGGCAATGATCATGATCTATCAGAGTCAATCTACGAACATGTCATACTGGTGACAAAAATGATGCACTTTGTCGATCGTTAAATATGACTTACCTTCTGTCATTAAACAGACACCATGATTGATTCAACTTTTTCTAATTGAATATCTATGTAGCATTTTTTTTAGTTTGAAAAATGTGGGTGAAATGTTTTTGCTCTTTAATTGGTTGTAAATTTTTTTTTGAGTGCTATAGAAATCAGGTTTGGACTTACATTTTAATGTGAAGTTTGTTGCAATAATGGTTTTCTTATATGGTTGTAAATTTTGTTTGTTCCATAACTTTATTTTCTTTTTGACAAGAAAACTTACGACAGAATCACTTAAATTGTTGAAAAAGTCTTTGTGACTTTGTTTTAATATTGATATGTATCATTGATTTTTTGTTTGTTATTCAAATTGAAGTCAGTATTGTTTGATTCATGTAAACTGTTGGACATGTACCTTTACATACAGACACTTGGGTTCAGTAGAGTGATTCTGGACCAAAATTGTATCTTGTTATCATTTTTGTTTTTGCAAGTTCACATACCATGAATACCCATGATTTAGTCCCTCAGTGGACACATTAAAAAAGTTTGTACTGACTGGAATAAAGAAAAGAAATGCAACTTAACCTTTGAACTTAAAATTCGTCTACCTGATAAAAGACTGAAATATCTATTCTGGCAAATTTTTTTTTAAAAATGAGGGAATAAATTCAGTCTGATAAGGAACTTTACCGCCAGTAGGATTTCCTATATATAAAAAAAAATGTAAAAGTTATGTCGAGTATAGTAGATATTGGTAGAAAGGAACACCTGTATCATACGACAGTGGCGTTGTTGCCAATTGTTATCATAATATAGATCATAATAAATCACAAAACAAATCTTTGCTGCTGCCGCTATAAGTGTTGGCATTAATATTGTATCCATGGAAAAACGAAAACAATAGTAGAAACAACACTGTTTGCCAACTCAGCAATATTTGTGTTTATTATTTCAGTTATTGTCGGAGATTGTTGAAGTCGAAGAGAACAAGGACGACAACTCTGTGACTTGTGACCGTCGACAACAGCAGCGGCAGTACAGGGAGCGACAACGACAGGAAGTACAGAAACCAGTCAAGCGTAGCAACAAACGCAGGAGTCTCAGTCTGCCTACAGGTATATTTATAGAATTAGTTTTGTTACACATTCCGTAAAAAGGCAACCTAATGGATGTAATGTTAGAAAGTGGCGCTATTAAATATTTATAGTTTTTACCCTTGACATGGTGAAACTGTATTACATAAATAGCAGCAATTTTGGTTAGCAACTCTTAAAACAATTTCAGATTCAATAATCAGTTGTTTTAATAAGCTACAATGTATTGTTACATAGTTTCAAATTGGCCATTGGCTAGCTTCTTGTAAGGTTTTGCCAGTTAATCAGTTTGATAAGTTTTTGACCAATAGACACAAAGTAACAACCCTTTCCTCACTCCAAGATACCTCAATGGCCAAACTGTCATCAGATTTCCTGTCTAGGTATCAGATTTCCTGTCTAGGTATATGTGTGTGGTAGGCAATAGATATGTATATAATAATATCAGATGTCCCCATTTCATTTCTATCATTGTGATAGAGCACCAGCTTGTACACCTATTTATTGTATTGAGGAAGTATAAGATTTGCATCTGAGCGTTTTCTTCAAGTAGTAACCTAAAAACGTTTTACACATAATTATTATATACAAACACAAAAACCACTTGTCAGTCAGGAGTAAAGTCACAACAGCTCTTCAGAGTTTACCATGTTACAACGACTGATATTTTCTCACACCAAATTGCTCATTTTTGTCATCATAACAAAATTATGATATTAATATTTCCAAATAAGGAGAAAAACACTTAGACCTGCCGTCCTACCAGAGACGCCATTAGCTGCTCAAATGTTAGCATAAAGAGTGAAAGTTGTAGATTATCCTACACATGTTGATTCCATACTTGCCGATAATGGCAGCTTTTCCATTAATATGATCGACTAGATCAACAAATATTTGATGAATATTCTCCAGAATTCTGCATCCCAAGAGAAACATATCTCAGAAAGATGCTCAAAAAACGGTTGCAATTTATACTGACAGATATTTAGATTCAGTTTTCAAATATGAAACTTTATTCAGTAATAGAGACAGGTTTCATTTCTTTCAAGATAATTTTAGGTGGCAGAGTTGCATTTCTCAGAAACATGATTATTTACAGCACTTTGCATGAATATACAGGTTCTTTAGGATAAAAAATAACTAGTTAATGTGTGGTAAGCTTTTACTTGGAGCCACGTCATAAGTGAATAGCTCTGACATTGAGAAAAGACATAAAACAGTGAGCGCATAGTTAAAATCATTAGACTTTTAGCCTTAAAGAAAATATTTAACGAGAATACCAAATTTTTTGTTGTTGTTTTGAAATATGATTAGATGCAGTGAAATACTACTTACTTCAGGAAACAGTATTTTCATGGGAACTTTGCACACATCTGTTTTGTATGAAGATATTAACTGTAGATATAGAGCATGTAAGTGTAGATATTTCTGTAAGATACAAGCATAAAATGCCAGCCTCCATCATTAAGTCAGACATATTAAAGGCACCTGATAGAATCCCAAGGCAATAAATGTTATTTCTGATATTCTGCAAACACAACAAACACAACATAAAAAACAAAATATCTGAGAATCGGATGGAATATTTATTCCATGCAAATGGTGGATTGACAGTAAAACAGTGGTATCGCCTTCTTAAATTTATATGCACATACAGTAGTTTGCTGTCAACCCACATAATTTAGGCACTCAATATTATCGGGTACATCTGCCCAGTATTTCTTTTTCACCTGTCTTTCATGATCTGACCTACTTGAGCAATAAAATCTATATCTGGAATCAGAATAAAGTATGATAAATAAATTTTGATTCCATTTCAGAGTTATAGACAAATGTACTTCCATTGCAGCATGTTACTCCGCAAGCCTGTTGCTTGTACCTCATGAAATTCATGTTTTTCTAGAATCATGCAAACTGATATAACAAACAAAATTCAAGAATTTTGAGGAAAATCATCATGAAAACACCCAAGTAGAACTCCTCTTTCCAGTTGGCCTGTTCAGTAGTTTATAGAAGATTTTATGTTACATTTATGACCTGATGAAGGTCACTGATTTGGTTAGTAACCTCCAACAAAGTGTGAATATAGTAATTATTGTCCTGCCTGTAGGGGGTGGTAGTTGGGTAATTAAATGGTTATCTAAATGACCTACTCCTATGGGATACTGATAGCTTCAGTTGATACACAGGTTTCTAATAAAATAAGGTCACGCTTTGCTGGTTCAGTTGATACACAGGTTTCTAATAAAATAAGGTCACCCTTTGCTGGTTCAGTTGATACACAGGTTTCTAATAAAATAAGGTCACCCTTTGCTGGTTCAGTTGATACACAGGTTTCTATGAAAATAAGGTCACGCTTTGCTGGTTCAGTTGATACAAAGGTTTCTAATAAAATAAGGTCACGTTTTGCTTTGCTGGTTCAGTTGATACACAGGTTTCTATGAAAATAAGGTCACGCTTTGCTGGTTCAGTTGATACAAAGGTTTCTAATAAAATAAGGTCACGTTTTGCTTGTGGTTCAGTTGATACACAGGTTTCTAAGAAAATAAGGTCACGTTTTGCTTGTTCAGTTGATACACAGGTTTCTAAGAGAATAAGATCACGTTTTGCTCCATTGGAAGCCGTCCAAATAAGTCTACCATTTGGAAAATCTTGGAAAGCTTGGTGTATCCTGTATCAATTGATCCCCATCATTTAACTTTCGGTGTATTTGACCTACGGTCTGGGTGAAGAAAATATTCATTTTAATTAAGTAATAGTGTCAGAATTTAAACTTTTTTCTTTCATGGCACTTGAAAATTGCGGAAACTTTTGTAGTATTCATGTATGATGACTTGACAAAAAAAAAATCAAAACAGCTTAACTCGTTATTTAGTAACTGTATATTTAAAAACAGATATATATATATTATAAATAAATAAAAATGTAATGTTTCTACAGTTATCTTAGATCATTAACCATGATTGCATAATGTCTCAATTAATTATTCTCTTCGAATCAGGAGCCCCTTGGACATATTGTTATCTCTGATTTTTCAATGTTTCGTACATAATGAAATTATGACATACGATATGGTATACATATTGTACAGAGATCACAATATACGATGATACCTAAAGCATAAAGATCATCCCGATAGTTATGCCCCGTCGGTCCCGTGACATGATCGGGGAATCTTTAGTTTATCTTAGTATTATAGTTAAATTTTGGGGAAAAAATCTTATTTGCTGGGCTATGCATTCCTGAATAAATTACGCTTTCAAACATAGTTACATACCTCATTATTAAATGTCTGACATGGTCATTAAACTTGTGAAAACTGCATTATTATGAGCTTTGTATGGCTCCTAGCTCATGCCAGCTACTGTTGTATGTATAACATTGGATTTTAACATTGTGATTCTAATCTGGGATGTAACATCATATCACTAGCATGGTAGGCATTCTTTCTTTATATTTCTTTCTGAATTACTGAACAGATTCTTACAAAGTATCAGTACATAACTATACATGTTTAATAACTGTTTTACATGAGAAATTACATTTCCAAAGAATGTGTATAAATGAACTGGTCATTTCTAACTTGTATTTGACAGGTGACATAGTTTTAAAATATGCTCATGATCTAGCTATGTGGAGCATAAACTATTTGTATAGTCTGTGTTATGTTACAGATTTTTGCCGCACATTCATTGGAAATTGTTGTGTTTCTTGCATATTGTACGTTCTGAACTGTGCTGCGGTTGCAGTAGTCATGGTAAATGAAAAATTGCTGACTGTCTAGTCAGGATCAGACTGCACTCTGTCTGTACCGTTCACACAGGCGGAAAACGGGTTGTGTCCCACAGTGTCGGACTATAGCAGGAATTTATATTTCTTTCTGTTTTTCAGGGACATTAGCATTTGGTGATGCAAGGATTGTGTATAAGAATGGGCATTTTACGATCGAAACCATGGATACATCAGAATACGAGTCATCTGAACCTTCGGATTACCACTCCAGTTCTGTTCATATAGACAGCCATGAAGATGACTTATGGGATACGACAGACACCAGTGGTGTGAAGAGTCATTCAAGGGAGACAACTGATATGCATAATAAACCCCTGATGCGAAGGCAAAATGCAAAAGCGGCCCTAAAAAGTAGTGACTCCTCGGAAGATGTGTTTTACAATGAAACTGACTATACAGAAAACGTTGGTCTGTATCGAACAAACTTAAATGGTGAGTCACAAGTGCTAAGTATGGGTCGAACTGATGAGGAAGTTTTTAACGAGTCGTGCTCTAGTCGTACCTCTGATATGTCAGTTGATAGTTATATATCTGAAAGAATGGATGTAAGCACGGATGATTCTGTGACAGACTCTAAAAAACTCAGTAGCTCTAGTCTGCCGGAATCTAAGGATGACGAAGTAAAACTTGTAATGCAACGTGCTAAACGAACTTCAAGTTTCCGTGCGGCACAGGAAGCTGGTTCTCTGAGACTTTCTGGTATTGAGGAAGATAAAGTTCATAACAGTACGAGAGCTAGATCTGTATCCCTTGACGACAGTCAGAAAGCTGACTTGACCAAATCTCCAAAAATACAAAGTGTGCAAAATCAGAATCCTACATTTTTGAAAAAGGTTATGGCGAAAAGAAAAAGTGTTAATGAAAATATATCAGGCTTTACAAAACAAAGTGAATCTGCCAGAGATTTTTTCACAAAGAAAATGACACTGAAAGGCCTTTTTAGAAAAAATAAGTCTGATACGTCAGTGAACAGTCCAATGAAATCAGAGCACCCTGTTAGCCCACCACTTGCTGCATTTCAAAATGATGACATTGGAAGTGTTGATACCCCACCCAGTTCTCCTTACAGGACTCGGAATTTACGTCGCAGACATACGTCTGCTGATATACTTAAGTCATACCCTGATTCTAGTGAAACTGACTCTAACTGCCCAACGCCTACTCAAGAAAGGAGCAGTATATCGAGAAGCTCTATTTCGTCACCCTCGACACCTTCTCATGAGGGAAGTGTTTTCACGAATCTCAGCTCCGATTCGGCCCCACCTTTTCGAGATGAGGATCAGATGAGCATTACGTCGGCAAGTAGCTTTGCCAGCAGTATTAACTCACCACTGTCAGAGCAACCTCATAAACCAAAAACCCCCAAACCTGTTGGGGCCTCTCCCCGGAGAAATCCAAGTTTCAGCTCACATTTGTCGAGAACTGGTTCCCAGTCTTCACAAAGAAATGTTTTGAATTCAGTGACATCGTTGGAAAGTGATCATTCTGAATCTTTGCAGGAGGATGGTTTAAGGGACGCAAGGTGCGAATGTAATTACGAAACAAGGTATCGTAAATATGAAACATCAAATCGTAACGTGAAAGGCTCGGCAGATTCACTAACCATGTGCCAATTTTGTAAACAAAGGGAATTTTACAAAAGTGATAGTGCTTTTTCAAGTTCATCATTTCATAAACAGCAATTGTTATGTAGAGAAAAACTTAGTGAAGATGGTGCCAAGTTACGGAGAGATTCATCTGGGAGGAGTAGCTATGACAGATTGGGAATTATATCACAGACAGACGTTGCATCCAGTAACAGCAATGACAGCGGTATACAGCGTGATGCCAGCCTGCATTCCAGTAATGAATCAATTAAGGTGAGAACTTAATATTTTTTGTCTTTGATTAATCAAACACATTATGTCACAGCATGAGAGTTTGTAATTACATTTTTGCTATGAAAATGGCTTGACTTTGATTGCAGTTTTTAACTTTGTCACACTTTTGAAAATAAGGTTGCACAAAAGTTTGCATTATGATGCTGTATCAACAGCAAAACCCAAGTCTCTAGCTGAGAGCTTTAGGGAACACATTATAAATCTTAAGGATCTAACATGCTGCCGTTTATAAGTACCCGATGATATCACAATATCTTTTACTAATGTTGCAGTCATAGCCATACTTTGTTTATATAAGGGCATGTATTGGACATGTACCAGGATACACATGGTATTACACCCATTTAGGTAACACTATACAACAAGGTTTCAAATTAATGAAGCTACATGTATATGACAGCACATATTCTAAATATGCAGTATACATGTATGTCAGATATAGAAGCTGTAACTGCAGTGGTTGACTTCTTTAAATTATTAAATGAAACTTTTTATGAACCAGTAGTTGTTCAGGATATAAGATAAAACATCTTCAGCCATGATGCAGAAAAAAGAATGAACAATTATTTAGTGGAGATAAAACAAATCTTGCCATGCATTAGAGGTACATAGGTCAGATGTTTCTGTTGGTATGTTCAAAATTATGTGTTGTGAAGTGTTAAGAGTTAACATTTCATGATAAGAGATTAGCATATTTCATTTCCTGAAATCTTTAAATAAAATCTCAACACAGTTTTCGTATGAACAAACACAGCATGGTTTCTTTACAAGTTGTAAAGGCATCAAACTGATGCACAATATGAAGGTTTTGCAATACACACCTTGTTTGTATAAAGCAAAGACTTTATAAGTGGAGTAATGTTTAGGTCACTTTTTAAGGTAAGTGTCTGGCCATTTGTATATTGCACAATGTTACCACAAATTTTAAAAATATTCAGGATCTGTCTATGTGACTTTTTAACAAGTTTGATACATATAAAAGGTAAGGATGAACAAACTTAAAGGTAGAGTTTCATTACTTCTATTTTGGGTTTTTCTGACATATCCTAATTTCATCAAAGTCTACTGGTTTTAAAACTTCATAATATTATGATTATACTCATTAAAACAGTCTCATTAAACAGTCATGAAAAAGTTATTTTAATTCTATCATGGAGTACATGTGTGAGATTATATGTAATGTATCGACAACTTGACAGATTTTTGCTGAAGGCTAGAAAACACTATTTTTTAAGTTTAAGGAAGTAGTCTGGTAAATTTCAACTTCCTCTAATAACATTTGTATCCAGGGGTCCCTCAAAGAGTTTTTCTCTCTCCTTTACTATACTTCTAGTTGATTAGGGTGTTTAGTTTCCAATCAGCATAATATAAATGAGGCTGGCATATACTAAAACAAAACATTTGTCGCATATTTTCTTTTCTTACTATAATTAGTGAATGGAAATATAATCTGTGATGTAGAAAAGGTTGTAAGGAAAGCAAAATCATTACAAGGATAATTGACATAGCACTCTTTCTGGCATATCTTGATGAGACAACGTTGTCATCATTGAATCACCATGGAGATTGAAATATTCTTGTTTCTTGGAGTTTTGGCTTTTATAGCTTTCTTGATGTATCTAACGGACTATGTCTTGAATAAAACAGGCTGAACATGCGCCTAGTAATTGCTATACTTATGAAAATCAACCGTTTCACTAAATGCAAAATATGATGAAGAATGTCAAAGGAATTAAAGGAACCTAAAGAGAATTAACAGGGAAGAAGCCAAATTCAGCAAAGCAAGGACTGAAATATACCAGAGACTATACATTGCTTGAAACGTAACATTAACACCCTTCTGATGTGAACTGTTTCCTTGGCACGGCTGCAAAGCTTTTTTTGATCATTTACAGAATATAAATAGTATTTCATCAATAAGAGAGGTTTGAAATATTAGCATGATTAGATCTTGAAATGTGAATGTAGAAAGCAAATTAATTTGTTATTCAAGAATGATCACGTTACCAATTAGGGGATTTAGTCTTGGAAACTTTCTATCTCTGTGCTCCCTCTTCGCAATATTGTCTTCATTTTGGAGTTATGTATCGGGAACTTTTATGCTTTTTGAGTTATATTTATGGTTTAATGTATTTCATTGGATAGTGTTTACAAAGTAAAGCCTGGACACCCCGTGTTCGTGGATATTTGACTAAATTTTGAAATAAGTACCGGAGTGCTGGTGATTATATTTCGAACGAAATGTGGAGAATTCTAGATACGTACCTTCAAAGGTGACAAGACGACTGAGACAAAACCAACCTTCTGTGATTTTAGTTAGTATGAATGTGACAAAATTTCTGTTGAAGTAAAAAGCCCGACTACAAGGTTGATGAAAAAAGTATCAGATGATCACTGCCAATCTGCAAGATGATTTGTCCGGTTACGAATGTATTGGTTCGAAAACTGGAAGTAGTAATCCTGACAGCCTTGTTCTTAGTTATTTATATCTTTGTTAAATTTCGGCTCAGTTTTATGGAGTGTAGATCTACTTGGAAGATAACTTGTTAAAAAGGACACTTTTTAATAAAAAATGAAAAATGATGAAAACATTCAGTGTTCATGAGAGGCAAATACAAATATTTTTTCTGGACTGTTACCATGGTTACTGTAAAATATAAGCTAACATAATCAATAAGAAATTGACATATTTGATGAGTTGTAAAAATAATATATTGATGGAAAGGTGATATATTACTGATTTCTCACTAAAACTGACTGGAGGTATTCCATCAAAAATGTTGAAAAAATGAAAGTATTTTGGATTAGTAGTTTTAAAATAACATTTTCTTTATTTTCGTGGTATGTTTGGGGAGACTTGCCAAGCCTGTAGTTTATTTGATTCTGGAGTTTGTTGAAAGTTTTATGTCCACAAGTTAACAACAGAAAATGGAAAAAATATGGCTTCACTGAAGCCAAGAAACATGGGAACTAAGAAGAAGCTTTGAAGTTTCTGAAGATTTTAATGAGTCTTAATAGGAATATATTGTAAAGATGTAAATGGAATATACAGGAGAAAACCGTTTTTAGAAATCCAAAAGCAATTAATGAATTGCCTAATGAAGTGATTCCTGAATTAAATAAATGCAGATAAAAGTCCACCATTCAAGGAAGGTGTATTGATACATGATGCCGTTTAAGTCCATTTTCAAATGTTGCACTGAGAATTGGCGTGGAAAACTGACAATTAATAATGATCCACGAAGCATTTCACAAAACAACCTCGTCTCACATGTTGCAGGGATGGATGGATATGATCCAGAAACTGAGAACATCTACGACAACCATACTGTAATTTTTAGAACTGTTTCCAATGATAACCAACCTGATTTTGAGCACTTAGATCACCTTAGCAACCAGTTAAGACCAAATGTTCAGAATGAATATGTCAGTCCAGATCTTGGGAAAGGAATAAAAAGCACAGAAGAAAGAAAACCACACAAAATTTCTAAAAAAGCTAGCTTGAAAAGGTTACTGTTTCGTGAGTCTGTGGTTCAGTGGAACCCAAATGAAGAGGTCCAGGATGAAGTCACAAAATGGTATAGATTAGGTGAAGTTGCTGGTATTGGTGAGGATTACATTGAAGATGAGGATCATGACTTCAACAACACTGTAGAAGGTTGCAAAGTTGATGGCGATGTTTGTGATTGTCTACATTTAAAATCTTGCCTCAAAACAAACAGCAAGTACACTGTAACTAAACCAGGCAAGAGTCAAATGGGTTTAAGGAGCAGAGGACAGTCTGATTCTATAGTTCCAGTCCTGTCAGAACAAAGTAAGACCGAGGTTGGGAGGAAAAAACAGAGGTGTTCTAGTGTAAGCAATAAGAAGTTTCGGAAATTTTCGTTAAAGAAGACAGTTAGTGATAGCACCCTTCCTTCTTGTACACCAGTACAGGTTACCAAAAGATTTGATGACAAGCATAATAATAATGATTTGGATCATAATTTTGGAGAATTGGAGTTTGATTCTGCGGACACTTATTCTAATGAACACATTTATGAAGATATTGTTGTTCATTATGTTAAAATAGGAGACTCAAAACTGAAAATGCATAATTACACAAATATTGACTGCAAAGCAATAGAGGATAAAAGTAAAAATTTAGAAGATGCACATATGCATCAAAATGTGCAGGGTTGTATTGAACAGGTCAAAGTAGAATCCAGTATGTCAGATTTTGAAAGAAATGAAGAAACTATTAAAGAGCAAACTGCAGTTTGTCATAAAAATGAAAGTTCCGCTGTAAAATCTGACACTGAAATTTCAAGGGACAGTTCACATGATTGTATCACTGATCACATGAAGGAAACTATCAACAAATTGAAGGATTTCGACAACAGACCTGATAAATCACTAATTCCCAAAAGAAGTATCAGTCTATATGCACCAAGAAGGCGGTACACAACAAGTTCTTTTTGGAAAAGGAGTACAACAAAAAGAAGCAAAAGTTTAACTGACAGTCTAGTAGATATTGACATAGATAATGCTGATCCTGAACTAGAAAATAAAACATTTGATTTGGAAGAAGATACTGCATTTACTAGTAACAGTAATACAAAGTGCAAATCTATGCCTACTTCTGATGCTATTACATTTTTTCTTGGAAATAATGATAGCGGTATAGATGTTATTGAAAATACTGCAAATGTGTATGATTCTGATGATGAATCTTTCGGAGCATGCAGTCTAGAATTAAATAGTTTCGAAGTCAAACAGAGGTCTGAGTTTGATGATTTCATTGATGAATTTGATAGGAAGTTGTCATGGCTTTATATTTCACAGGTACTTAATTTACAAAATCATCCCGTTATTTTTAAACCTTTCAATGTACAAGGCATAATTTCAACATATCTTGATTTTCCAAATTATTGAGAATTTACAAAATAGTTTTACCAGAGAAAATAATGTAGATGTTACAGAGAAAATAATGTTAGTAAGACAGTAGGTGTGAAATGTTCTCTAAGGATTTAATGACAATGTCTTATTTTGTACTTACTGACGTAAATAATTACCACAGGGCATGTAGGACAAACATATGACAAATAGATCTGACAGAATTATTGCGTCTTCCTCTGTGTCTTCTGCATCAATAAAATATATATTTTCAGCAATTCCTATCCAGGGATAGGCAAGCTTAGCCAACACATAAACAAAACATTAACTATATGTACCATATTTAGTATCACACTGCCTGTTTTAGAAAGAATTGGATTAATATTTATTTTGAGTTGACCATTTTCCCAGTCTTAAGTTAGAGACAGCTGTTAAAAGGTGCAGACAAAGAGAATATAGTGCTAACAGAAGAGATACTGATTTTGCCTTTAACCTTTCTCAGCAGCTCATCAAGGTTGGATTAACAGAAGTGCAAATCCAAAATGTACCGCTCCCGAAAAGCATCACTGCACACTTTCCTAAAAGTAGTTGCAGAGTCTGACTAAGTTTGGAATTCTCCTGTACTATGATAGACAGTGTTGAAATTACATCAGTAAACTATATATTTAAAGGGTATTAATATATATATATCTAGGGTACACCAGACATCCGTGTTCAGTTGCGGAGGAACAAGTCTTTATCACCACATCCGGACAGACCAAGATCAGAAATAAGTGTGAAGTGGGCTGATGGTGACTCAGGGGATTACGACATCGCTGAGACACCTGTTAAATTGCGACATAAAACATTAAGAGATAGACCACGACCAAAATCCGACTTGGGTAGGTACCATTTCTGTCATACGTGTGAATTCAATCCTTATTCAATGTACTGTATTTATCCTATTTCAAGTGCCTAGTACTATAGAATGCCCATATGTTTTCCTCAAAGAATGAGAGGTTCACTGGCTTCCATGATTTGTATCTTGCCAGTTTATGGTTGATTAGATAAATAAGGGACATGAATTGTAGACCAAGTTTAAATAAAATAGTTATAAAAACACATAATTTATGACAATTTTGAAAACAGACTTGTTTAAAGTCAAATGTGAACCAATAACTGAATTGGTTTCGACAAATACGAGTGGCTAAGTAATAGTCCAAACAAACTGATGTCAAAATTAAACTGTCGATCATAAATGAAAGTCAAGGAAGATAATTCATTAGTCTCATAAAGGAAGATAACTCTGATCTTTCAGATGTCAATTTCAAGTTTCCAGTGAGTCAGAAATTTAGTTACTTTTGGTCACAGTGTTAGAAAAAGACAAAGCTTTTTCCAAGATTAATCTTTAATAATCAAATTACATATAACTTGATTTTGCAAAGTTAAAAAGTCGCTAAGTTATTTATAGAGGTCATAATATAACGTAAAGCGTTTTTCCAAATTTGTTGATACTAATATCTAGTAATGGTCACACGATTTATGCCAAGGTTATTCATATTTAAGAAATAACTTTATGGTCTGCTTTTATCTGTTAAAGCAAACTTTTGACCCAAAATATATAGTAATGCAAATACACAGATACTTTAAGCACATGCCGTAAATAATTTTCATTAGATATAGGCACACCAACATGTTGATATATGTGTTATGATGTTAGAATGAAAATATTTTTCCTTTTAAAGTACTTATGTTGTTGGGTGTGATGTCACAGCATTTAAGTTAATTATGCAGATGTCCATGTCATCTTTGGATGTATTGGAAATCTTTGGAAGATAATGGTGTATTTAGACAAGTAGCAGATGGAATTAATGATAAAATTAATTGTGACAGAGATTTAAATGTTTAATTAGGCATTTATAATAGGTTGCTCACAGATTTTTAAATTAATGAGGATATTAAATGAAATACTCTACAGTTGATATGAGCTCCTTCTTATATTAATTGCTGAGTTTGTTAAAGAATAATTTAACATGATTTTTTAAAATGTCACAGATTTCTTTGAATTAATTAAATAATTAAAGAATAAAACAACAAAAAATATGCTAGACAAAATGAATTAATTCAACAGAAGAAATGAAAACAGACAAAAGATTTGATCACTTTGAAGATAAAGAACTAGACAAGACGAAAGTGATTCGATTGTTTTTTGAAAATGACAATGGAGCTTATAAGGAAGTCAGTGATCTCTGAAGGAAGTAACATTGATTATACCTGCAAAGAATAAATCTATTTTATGAAAATAAAAATGGTTTCTTTAAAATTTCCTTTTGTATAGCTGCAAAAAGAAAAGGGAAATTTGTGTTATGTGAAGGTTATAGTAAGTTATTTAATTCACGGGATGAATGACTACATGTATAGTGGTTTGAATGTGGACGGAAACTGGAAGGAATATTTTGATTTTATTTGGTCACAGCCGCATGATTCTAAAATCCTCAATTTATGGATAACTTGTAAGTATTTACATGATGAGGAAACTTTGAAGTTTGTTATAATTACAGTCCTTGAACAAGCTTTATTTTTACTGCTTGAATCATTTTTGCTTGAATCACTTGGGCTTACTCATAGAATTAGCAAAAGAGATAAATATAACTTTGATTTTCAGAAGACAATATTCACCTTTTTGATGAACTTTTTGAAGAAGTTTTAGAAGATTTTGAAACAGGTACCTCAGAGCATAATTTGTTTATGGTGTTGTTTTGTATAATTTGTATGCATATATCACTTCACACATTTTTGGTTCTATTTTACTTTTTTAAGTTACTCATATTTTCATTTTGCTGCAATTGCACTATTTATGGGATAATGAAGTTTTTCTCAAATTTCAAACTCGTAAGCAACTTCTGTTTGGCGCTGTAAGAGTTTGTTCTAAATTCTGATTGGTTGATGCAGTTCCCATTGACTACAGCAGTTCTGTTAGCAGCAAAGTAAATGTTTGCTTCAAAGTTGCATTGGCTACTGCAGGAGTCTCACTGTGTAAGTTTGGTCTATTTTTGTCATTTACTCAACAGGGTTACTCAACAAGTTTACATGGTCTGAAGTAGTTGATTTGTCTGAAGCGGTGTGCTTGATAATGTAGACTTTTTATGCCCCCGAAGGGTGGCATATTAAAATCGCACCGTCTGTCCGTCTGACCGTCTGTCCGTCCGTCCGTCTGTCCGTCTGTCCGTCCGTCCGTGCGTCCCCACTTACAAATTCGTGTCCGGACTGTAACTTTGTCATGCACTGAAGGATTTTAAAATAACTTGGCACACATGTCTAGCACTCAAGGCGGCGTGTCGCGTGCAAGACCCACATCCCTACCTCAAAGGTGAAGGTCACCTTGGAGTATGAAGGTTATGGAATCCTTCTATATATGCACACATTCGTGTCCGGACTGTAACTTTGTCATGCATTGAAGGATTTTAAAATAACTAGGCACACATGTCTAGCACACAAGCGACGTGTCGCGTGCAAGACCCACGTCCCTAGCTCAAAGGTCAAGGTCATCTTAGAGTTTGAAGGTAATGGTTCCTCCATAAAGCATATATGACACTTCGTGTCCGGACTGTAACTTTGTCATGCTTGAAGGATTTTAAAATAACTTGGCACAAATGTCTAGCACATCAAGCGACGTGTCGCGTGCAAGACCCACGTCCCTAGCTCAAAGGTCAAGGTCATACTTGAGTTTGAAGGTAATGGATTCCTCCATATAGCATATATGCACACATTCGTGTCCGGACTGTAACTTTGTCATGCCTTGAAGGATTTTAAAATAATTTGGCACAAATGTCTAGCACTCAAGCGACGTGTCGCGTGCTGCCCACATCCTTACCACAAAGGTCAAGGTCACACTTAGAGTTTATAGGTAATGGAATCCTGTATATATGCATCTTTGTGTCCGGACTATAACTTTATTATGCTTTGAAGGATTTTAAAATAACTGTGCCAAATGTCTAGCACATCAAGCGGATGTGTCGCATGCAAGACCCAAGTCCCTACCTCAAAGGTAAGGTCACATTAGTGTTTAAAGTAATGGATACTGTATGCATGATTCTCTGTCATGCATGGAAGGTTTTAAAATTACATAGCACTTTATTGAGCACATGGAGAGGACACGATGTGAGGCACCTCTTTCGGGGGCATTCGTCACTTGGGAGGGACAGCTCTTGTTTTCTTTATTTCTTCATTATTTAGATGATTCCTTAAAGTTTAATGGAACAGCATAATTTTTTTATGTGTATGTACATGTATTTGAAAAATAATTCCAATAATTGCTTCAGTTTGATTTTGAGAAAGACTCTGATCTTGAATGTGTTGTTTGACATGTTATATATATTCACTGTTAATTCAGACATACTAATATACTCTGTCAGATATATTCAGGGGGGTTTTCGGTAACAAAAATGGCAACAGTATTTTGTAATATTTACTTTGGCATAATCTATGGAAGCACCAAGATGGTCATGGCTCACGTGGCAGTATTAATAATAAAGTTACGAGATATATCGTATGCCAATAGGGGACATGCTCCTTTGCTGCTTAACAAGAGTTCCAATACTTTGCTGTAAATTTATCTAGTACAAGCTGTCAAAATGATGGAGGGTCTTTAAAAGAAGATTTTTTTACTTTCACCCTTCTAAATTTCTAAAATTGACTCAGCGATCTTTCATTTTGGAAAGTACGATTGGTTGTTCAAAGAGGTCCTCAATGCTGATTGACAGCGAAGGGAACAATGCAATGCACTGATCTGCAGTGTCTTCTGCTGCAGACGCAAATCTTCTGCTGCAGACGTGAATAGGATTTATAGATGCAGGTTAATTAACCGGAAACTTGTTTGAATAAAATTCAATCGTTTGACAGTACAGTATATATAAATCATCTGCCAACAGCAATGTGCGGATGTCGCCGTTTAATTGTTGTACCACCTTTCTCATGTTCTGCTTGTTATATAGGTATGTGTAGCAAAACTTATGTTCATCTGATGCACTGTATTAATTTTTCCTTTTTTGGTTTTCTTTTCAGACTTCTGTTTTGTATTTTATACTGTTAAAAAAACTTGTGTTTTCCTCATATTTCCTGTGTCCAAGTACAAGTTGATAGGTAACAATCAAAGCAAAACAATGCAATACTTATTTTGGGTATATACTGTATACTTCTGGGTCAACCTCCCCCTCCAATTTATGCCCCCCCCCCCCTCCTTTTTCTTTGAAGGACAAAAATTGATATATCATGTCTTGAGACAGGCATATGAACACAGTAATTTGTATCAGTATTGATTGATCAAGTGAAAAATATAAGACACAACACTTACTTTCAATGAACATCTCTTAGTTTGCATTTTGGGTCTGGGTAAAAAAAATGTAAAAAAAAAAATTCAAAACTTTTGGTCACTAATAAATGCCCCCCTGAGTCAAAAAGATTTTGCTATAAAGAGCCAAGGTTATTCTGAGGTCTTGCTTAACCATTAATCTTCTCATTCAATCTTTTAAATGCTCTCCTTAGTTCTTTGTTGATATTGTATATAATTTCATTAGTGGATTTTTGCAAAATATATAGACACTACTTATGTAACATAATATATCTGGGTTATGTTTTATATATTGGTTAACGTTTGTGCATGCCTGAATAAATTGTAATCAGTTTTTTTAAAAATTCATTGTCTAAATGGACGTATTCCTGTGTAAGATAGAATCTGTAGATCAAGGCAGATTAGTTTGTTAAAATTGATAATCCTTATCAGATTAGTGTGTAAAAGAACACCTGGTATTAATTGATGGATTTACTAACCTTATTTGGTAAATTTAAATATTACAATTTTTTGCTTGCCTGATTTTTTTCCACCTGGCATTGTCAGCATTGGTGAATTTTTGCATTTACTTAATTTTAAGTAACTGAATTTTTTTTTAAACATTTGTTTGCAGATGTTTTTCTATCACAATTTTGTATTTATGTACAATCATGTATAAAAGATGGATCACTTTTATCTGTGCAGTCTGATCTGATCTGAACTCAGTCAGACAGACCACAGACCGATCTGAACACAGTCTGATCTGAACACTGACTGATCTGAACACTGACTGATCTGAACATAGTCTGATCTTAACACTGACTGATATGAATACTGACTGATCTGAACACAGTCTGATCTGAACACTGACTGATCTGAACTCAATCAGACAGACCACAGTCTGATCTGAACACAGTCTGATCTGAACACTGACTGATCTGAACACTGACTGATCTGAACACAGTCTGATCTGAACACAGTATGATCTGAACACTGACTGATCTGAACACTAACTGATCTGAACTCAATCAGACAGACCACAGGCTGATCTGACCACAGTCTGCTCTGAACACAGTCTGATCAGCTAAACTCAGTCTGATCTTAACTCAGTCTGAACTGAACACTTACTGATCTGAACTCAGACAGACCACAGGTTGATCTGAACACAGTATGCTCTGCACATTTACTGGTCTGAACTCAATCAGACAGACCACAGGCTGATCTGAATACAGTAAGACTGCAAACATGTATAATATTATCTTAATATAGCTGCAAATTGGACTGAAAGCACATGATTCTGAACATAATGAGATTGAATGCATTTTAATCCAAATGTAGAAATCTCAATTCATGACATCACAGATAATCCAAGTATTGATATAAACTTTAAATGATAGAAGTTGTGTTTCTTGAATAGACTGATCTCATTAGAAAGTTGTTTATCCCATAAAGGTGTAGCAGATGCACGTCTTCCTTGTTCAACTGACTAAATATTTAACATGTACACACATATTACATACAAACCATGTGACATCGTTCTTCTAAACACAAAATTAATACAGTTGGAACCTTTCTTTCTGAAAATTTCTGTCTAGTCAGACAATCGAAGTTTATGGCTGAATTTTTTTTACATGTTTTACCAGTTTTTCTTTTTTTACCAGGAAATTATCAATATACGACAATATGGTTAAAGTATGTTTATTAGCAGGTTTCGAGTTTATTGATGGACTGCTTCTGACAGGGAGCACTGTATCTGACAGAATAAGGTCATCAACGTAACAAACATGTTCAGTTAAATCAGTTATTGATATAAATCCAGGAAGTTTTGAATAGCTTTTTGATTGTTAAGCTTAGTGTTCCAAGTAAAACTGAGTATTGTTCATCTGATGATTTACAATCATGTGGACAATTTAGACGTGCTTTTAAATTCAAATTAAATGGATGATTTAGATATGTTATTGATTGAAGGTATGATTTTAGGTGGACTTTTCTACTTCTTGCGCAGCATTTCATGACAAAATTAATGCATTTTTGTGTATGATAATAAATGTAATGCATACATTAAAATAAAAAGTATGTAAAATATTCGCATATCGGGTTTTCTGCGTGTTAATTTACAAAATTGTCTCAGATTTTAAGTGTTTTCTCATGATGAAATTCAAACTAAATCAACTCGCGTACAGATACAATCTCTTGCTGGTTTGAAATGAGTATAAAACTTTTTTCCAGTGTGCATAAATGTATGAATTCCTGAATATATGATATTGTATAAGACTTGTGTGAAAAAAAGAGAAGAAAAATGCACATTATAAAAGGGCAGGTTTTAATGTAATACGATTTAATATATGTTAGATATAACATATTATTAAAGACCATCTTGGAGTGGACCTTTGAGATACCCTGCCTTATTGTTTAGTTGTTGTTAGCATTAAAACTCTCTTGTAGTCAGCTGGCAACTCTGTAACGAGATTCAAGCTTGTATCATAAACTAGAACCGATCAAAATTATGAAATGACCATTAAAAAGGAAATAAAAATGTGCCAAAGTTCAAAACAAAAGAGGTATTCATAATGTGAGCAAACAGTATCAATCTAGCGCTAGCGAAAACAGATGTCTGCTTTTGCACAGTAATAATACTTTGTATGTTTTGCACATAATTAATGAATATTTGGTTAGAGATGTAATATGTCGTTAACTTAGGCGTCTGTTCTATTTTTAGATGGCAGCTCGTTTTTGTCAGGCAGGATGAAAGCTTTCGGCAGCGAGGTCAATCTACAGCCGTACTGCTCACTGCGGAGTTTGTACGAGATGAAACGACACGACCTGGATAGACAGAAAAATAGAAGGGTAGGTATTGTTGCGATCTGGTTTACTTAATTAAACGCTCACAAAAGGCACTATATGCTTATAAATTAAGAGCTCTGAAACTTTTCTGGTTCACTGATGAATTGGGGAACTCTGGACTGCTTATTTGTTTTGTTACAAAATTGCTTCTGTGCCATCAATTCTAGGCTTGTACGCTCATATCTCAAGGGACTTGGTAACTGGCTTGTCTGCTACAAGGAAAGTTCTCTGTAACATGTTGGATTGGTAACAAGTTGAAGTAAAACAAGTAACCTGTGTGTAGCATATTACTGCCACACATTATTTAACTGACTCGTGTTAATTAAGTGGGTTTTTTAATATTAATTTTACTTATCCGCCATATCTAAAAATGGCTGATAAGTGACTAACGCAAAATAATTTTGTGTTAGTCACTTAGTAAATGGATATCATGAAAATATTGTACGTTAACTAATTAGTTTTAGATATGGCAGATAAGTAGATAACTCGAAATATTTTTGCAAGAACCACTTTATTAACACGAAAGTCTGTTAACTAACTTGTGGCATGAATATGCCACCATAGTATCCTGTGTGTATACTTTCATATCAAAGATTTCTGTAAACCATTAATGCTTAGAAGTGTTCTAAGAACTCTTGAGGACTTCTTACTATAGACTGTCTGTAAAAATAAGCATGAATAAGGTTTGCTTTCAACAGTGACAAAGTTTAGTTTGCTACACCATGATTTTCTTGGTTTAATGATATCAAGTACATGTACCTAAGTACAGGAAATAGATAATCTTTCAATTATATTTAATTTTATCATGATAATTGGGGTTTTCTAAATGTAATAATAATTGAATCAATGTGGCATTTATAGCTAAATCTTATATTTAGGTTTTTATGTAAATGAAAAGCCTTGTCATTCAAAATTAAATTGCACTTCCTCCTGAATAAATGAAGTGTATTTATCAGAAGGGATTTACTTCTTCCTCTTTGTTCATACTTTCATTATCAAATCTTGGTCAGTTTTTAGGATTCCTTCCATTTCCGTGATTTGTTTGTTCAGTGTATTTTGCTTACTCACCGTGTGCTTTTATGACATTATCTGCCTTTAAGTTTTAAATTTTCCATGATTATCATTCATTTATTCACTTGTTCCGCCCAGTAATTTATTACAGTAAATATCATATATTCCATCCAGTTGTTGTGTTCCATTGAAATGTTACTTAGCAACAAAAAAAGCAACAGATCACTGGATTTGGTTTTGAGTATTTTTAATGTGCTGTTTTATGTCCTACTAATACAACATGTTTATTTACATTGTATTTAAGTGACTTTGTCCAACCATTTTTCCGTTTTATCCGAGCTCAGATCTTGTATGTTATATCTATTATTTTGTGTTTCCAGATGTCGACCCCTCATCCAATCAAGTCACGATTACAGAGGGTGCCACACAAGTTACAGAAGCAGCCGCCATTGGTACGATCCAGCAGTATGCCAGAAAGTCTCGAAAAAATCCACAAACGCAGAAAGATGCACCATCTTCTAGGTAAAGCATCAACATGAACATTTTTACATCGCAACCGTATTTTATTGACAAATACTTAAGTGATACAGTATGCTGCTACATGCTGCTGCTGCTGCTGATGATGATGATGATAATGAAGATGACTATTCAAAGAGCTATTTCACGCATATCATGTTACTGCAGTTTGATACTGTTCAAGTGAAAAAGCACATGTCTGTTATGACGCTTTAAATTAGTGTAAAGGAAGGTTTCCAATTAAAGTTTAAGGCACTGTGACCTATCACCAGTACAGTCATAGAATACCTATTGCATTAACAAACAGTCAACAGTAAGGTCTTTAATCTATCTTTATACCCCGCTGTGATTAGTCAAATTGGTGTTAAATGGATAATCTTTGTAGTAAGCTTATCTGAATTAGCTCCCTTTGTTAGGATTAGCACAATATTGTTTTATCACACTCTCGACTTAAAGAATTAGTGACAATGCAAAGTAGATTAATATTTTTAGGCCAAGAATAAATAAAACAATTATTGCTTTATGACTTTCTGTTCAGAGCAGCATTAGATCAGTAATTGTTTTCAGTGTAGCTACCATGGTTATACTGAGTTTTAAAAAATTTAATTATTTAAACAAAATTACGAAGAAAAAGAAGTTTTAAGAAATGAATTGGGTGGGTATTTTTTTGTTTAAGACGTAAACTTGTGCACACAGTGACGATCAACTAAAGTTTGTTTGGCCTAAAACTAACCATTATATATGTAATTATATGGGATGATATTACATTGGTATATTCTTACCTCTTACGAATCTCAATTTAAAGAAATTACACAGTCAGGTGCTCTTATGTAAAGATTAGCATAGGAAATATCATTTAGTGTTGGGAAACTGAATTTAATGGTGTTGTGTTGGATATTAATATTCCATTCAATAAAATTTCAGTTTTAAGGTAAAAAAATTTAATGGTGGATGTGAATTTAAACAGGTTAGTTTGTCATACAGCTGAGTTTTGGGAATATTTTACAAGATTACTTGAGAGAAGAAAAAACAGGATCTGCATTATGCACAGATGATAACAGAATTGAATAATTATGAGCAATTTTGATGTATTTGATAAATTGATGCTGTTACTGAAAATAGCTAGAAAATACTCTAAATTCGTGCAAATTCATCGCTATGATTAAAGTGCTCTATAGAATTTCATTGCGGAAAGAGAATTATTTGTAGCTATATTATTGAAGTTAAATTTGTTGCCCATTTAAGGAGAACAAATTGATGGTAATTTACATGCTGTAATTGAAGCATCACTAAGATGTATTGTAGACATTCAGACAAAGTCAAAGAAATGATATTCATCTAGCTTGATATAAGGTAGCCTCTATTAGCCGTTCAATACATCAGCTGTGTAATCCAGCAGAAAAAACTTGTTTTTTTGCCTGTCTACGGAATTCATTAAGTCAGACGTCATGCAGTCGCATATTGATTCCAGAATTTGTTGCTTAGGATATTTTTTGCGTGCATAAAAATGTTTTGGTATTAACCATGATAAGATATTTGGTTGTGAGACTTGATTTTTATCCTGTTACTTGATTTAAGGAATTGTTTCTGATTGTTTATGTATGAAAAAATGAATGAATTTTCTTTTAGAGTGTTCCAAAGTATAGAAAAAAGTGCACTGACCAAAACGTAGAAACCTGCAATTCTTTATAACAAAAATCAAGAGCCAATCAGATGATTTTATTTCAAAAAGAGGCTGTTGCTTTACATGACTGAAATGCTATAACATCTGGTAATCTTCTGCCCTTTCTACTTCTTTGGCTACAAGAAGCTTAGGACAAACAAACATGTTATCCATTAACATTTCTGATTGATACAAAATTTCATCTGTAAAGTAAATGTCTGAACTGGTCTTTTTCTTTTTTTACAGATTTCCATTTAGACAGTCTGTCCCGTCACATGGATATAGATGATTTATCTGACGAGTCGGATTTGTCGTTTGACCAGGCAAGTCTACAAGAGAGGAGTGTGAGTGTTCAGTCATCAACCAGTCAACTTACAGCAATGGATGAGGTATAGCTGTCCGTCTGTGTCATCAAAATCATGTTAAGTTTATTTTTCTAGAAAAACACTGCTTAGCAAAAACTAAAGTCAGGCATTTAAGACCAGTGCAGATTCAGATCAGCTTGAGCATGCAAGTGGTGTGAACTGAATCCATGTTTTCATTTCCATCACAGACAGCTTGAGTCACATAATAGCTCTTGTAATTAAAGTAGTTCCAAAGAAATATTTTTTCTTTACTTTTCCCAATGACTAAAATATAAATATTGAAAAAGCAGCTAAGGGGAGCAGTGGTTTAGAGGTTAAGGTGTTAGCCGCTCATCTCGGAGGTTGCGGATGAGCCCCACAGAACCGACTGTACTTCCTCATATGACACAACTGGTTTCCAGGGGCTAAGAGTGACTCGTTAAATAGTTTTCTTCACATCAAGTTAAATTACTATAAGTATAAACTAAAAATTCATTAAAGTTAAAAGTATCTTGTGAATCTTATAGTAACCTTTTTTTCCTTATTTAAACACACTTCTTTGCCTGATTATTACTAAAGAGAACAGACAAGCATACTAAAATTTAGGACAAATAGAAACTAGTTAGTGAAAATATGTCGCAGGACCACTTACCTACCTATTGTCAATAGTGTTAATCCTCAAGATAAAGAACAAAGGCATATAACATGCATTCAAAAAATGTCAAAAAACACATCCCAGTGAAATTGTACACAGTATCTGCTCTATACCATTGTGGCTTTGAAACTTAAAATGCTAACAAGTGGTTAAAGATGAGCATCTTTGTTGGGAATCTGGACCATTTATGTGGGTTTTGTGACCTTGATGATGGTATGTGATTCTGCACCTTGGTGTTAAAAGTACATTGATACAATGTAAGGTATTTGGCTTAATTGTTTCCTGGACATTCCCGTTGCTATGTGATGGTATGAAGATGTTGCTAAGAGTGCAGTGTAGGAAATCCGTTCCAGTTAGATTGAATTAGTACATGTGTACTGATGTTCAAAAGATTACGTTGGCAAATTAATTTGTAACCAGTGAATTAGAATGGGTCTTCAGTGTATATATATTTAAGAAGCTTGAAACATGTTATACCCACCTTCAAAGAAGAAGAGCTGTACTGTTTTTGGTTTCAAAATGATACGTAATCGATCAATCAGGCCTACATTCTTCAAATCTCAAATCATGGTAGCTTTTCACAAGTGAATAAAATCTATTAACTTTTACCTCATACTGTCAAAGACTGAGGTCGCAGTGACCTTCATTCTAAAAGTGTTTCTGTATAATAACTTCAAAATCATTCAGGATATACTTTTTGAACTTTATATTATAGTAGTGTTATTTACATCAAAAGATGTTAGAGATATCTATCAAAAGCTTATTTATAAGTTATGAAGCATGTAAATCTGAATGTGAAACACGTATAATAGATTGATGAATAATTTTACTGGTTATAGATTGTGACATTTTCAGAAAAATCATAGAAATATTGACGTAAATTTGCTCTGTAGCTTGTATGTATTGTTACAATTGTGGTCAATTGTGAGTAGATGTTTATATCTGAATCACTTTGACCTGCTGGCCTGTTGACACACAGATGAAAAGCACTTGAGTCGCCAAAATTATAACAGCAAATTATAACTTCAGGAAGACCGATGAAACCTTAAGACATAAAGTATCTTTGTTTATCCCCGTTACATAAACCTAAATTACCCGTTGTGGTTACAAATACTCTTCAATATTTATCTTTAATGTTTTTTCGATTGAAGATAGTACACAAGTAGTGCACTTTTAGTAACAATCGTGATGTTTAGTAATAAACGGTTCTATTATAAGAAAATCAGTTTGATCTGGCTTTGCCGCGTTTGTAATATGCAGCATTAAGTGTGCCGCATCAAGTGATCGGTTAACCTTAGAAATCCACGCCGGTGTCCTATACCTACCAGTATATAACGCCAGATGTGCATGAAGTAGAAAATAGTTCCCTTAATGATAAGTGGTCAAGTGTTTGAAACCATGTCACAAGTTATAAGGGTATATATAGAGGTATAAACATTTCACTCGCATTTAGACGCAGTTGCATTTAGACGCAGTCACATTTATAAGCATGAGGATAACTCGTAGACTCCATCTTGTTTTGGTACGGATTGTTGTCCATAACTATTTAAATGAGGAAAATACGAATAATTTGTTACGTATAATTTTTTACAAATGGATACTGTACGATTGGTATTAAGTCAAAGTAATTTGGTTAAGAATCTTACCTGTACATATATCTGTGTTTTCCTTTTTTTTTACTTCTTTTACAAAAACATTTATACTGGTATTTCGTGAGCTATTCAGTAGTTAAGTGTTAAAGACCTGTGTTTGTTTTGAAAATTGTATTCTCTTTTATTAGCATCAATGCATATTTGATTCTATTTTCTCTGCTAAAATTATGACAGAAAACAATTTTCCAGCCAACTTTTTATGAAGTAAAATTGATTTGACTTGTTTTGCATAAAACCCTTCAATTTGCTATGTTACTGTAACTTGGACATAATGAAGAGAAAATTGCATCAGTACTGTTACCATGGTAACTGTATTTCAGGATGAAGACAACTTGACCTACGCAGAAGCATTATGGGACCACATCACCATGGATCCTGAGGAACTTGGTTTCCGAGCCCAAGATGTCATAGAAGTTCTTGATATGGCAGATAAAGACTGGTGGTTTGGTGTAATAGAGGATAGGGAGGGCTGGTTCCCAGCCACATTTGTCAGGGTGAGTGAGTTTAATATTGTTAAATAAGTGACACAGTGGAACTGTTGAGGTTAAACTTGATTTTATTTTACTCAGCTGACCATACTAAATAGTTGAACCAAGGTCTAAGTTGGTTATGTTTTTCAGTTTGGAAGTTAATTTTACTTTTCCAATTTTGTGTGTCTATTTTATCCCCAGATCAGTAGTTGAAGGAAGTTGAAGCTTGAAGTTTACAAAATGAAGTCCTGATAAATGTTTCCCTCCTCCAGTTTTTGTTTAATTTTCATTGGTAAATAAGGGTTACTTTGATATACTATACATTCACAAGCTTTTTAGGTCAGTTTTCTGTCTGTATATTCTTTGGAGACAACTTGATATTCACATCTGATACTTAAATGTGATAAACAAATACAAAAAAAGGTTTTAAAATGAAAAGAAACTGTTTCGTTTTTATGTGAAATGGAAATTTATTGCCTTGTTCTGTAAAGGTTGAGTTTAAGTTATAACTGAAGTTTTGTTTTGCACATTCTTTCTGAAAGTTCTGAGACTTGCACTTGTGATATAAAAGTTATTTATAGATGCACATGACAAGATAGAAGTGTCAGACTATAGAAGTGTTTTATGATAACTATTGTTGGCAGACATGTTTATTGTGGTATAAATGCTGCAAGTTGCAGAATTATCATGCTATAAATTCTGCTAAATCTAGCACCTGCTCTTTTTTTACTCTTTTTGCTGCAGGCAGACAAAAGTAGACAAAATTAATTGAAGGGATGTGAAAGAATGTCTTTGTTTTGTGGTTGAATAGATCTTTCATGAACTGTAATTTAAAATATTTTTCTTTGGATAGTTTTAAGCTTTAAAAAAAAAAAAGCACTTGCACTGTTGAAAGTCAGGTTGAAATCAAGTTCAGTTCAAATATAGTGGAATGCTTGAAACCAAACAAAATGCTTTTCACTGATTAAGAGCGCAGTCCTTTCGTACCTTTAGTTTATTAAGCTTTGATATTCAGTCAGTTTAGACAAAGAATCTTCAGTACAGTTGGCTAGAATGGCCGGAGTTAGTTAGAACGCTTTCAGTTAGAGGGTTGACCACAAAACAGTTGTAACTTACATGGAATAAGGACATATGACAGTTTAACGGTCAACCCCTGAGTTTTATCATTACTTACCATCAGAAAACTAACTTATCTTTTCCTGTTACAGATCCGGGTAAACCAGGACCAACTCGATGATGACCTTGACCTTGATACAACCATACAAGACAATCTCACGACCAGTCCAAAGTTACGGCGTATCAGTATGTTTAACAAGAATCAAGCCCGCACTAACGTTGTTAATGAGATTATCAACGCCGAACGAGAATACGTGAAACATCTGAAAGATGTGGTGGAGGTAAGCAATGGGCAGTGATAAACAAACTACTGCAACTTGCGCATTGTATGTACAGTAAAATATAATTAATTTTCGGGAGTGTTTTGATTTTCGATAATTTGTAGTTAACTGAATATATTACCTGAGGCCTAGTTTTGTTGCAATCCTATATTACATATAAATTTATGCTTTGCCTGGCAGAGTGCCTGCCAAGTTAAAACATTTGATAGCAATTTTGATAATTTATTTGATATTTAATTGCAGGGCTATATCCAGCATGCAAGGAAAAGAGTTGAAATGTTTCCAGAAGAGAGAATACTGCTAATCTTTGGTAATTTAGAAATAATCTACAGTTTTGCCAGGAAGTTTCTCTCTCAGCTTGAAGAATGTATAGATGTTTGTCCCCATCTTAGTGAAATAGGCCAGTGCTTCCTGGATAGCGTAAGTGTGCCTGTATATACATCGTGTTTATTATTTCAGTAACCACTAGCATGTTTTGTACAGTCATAAAGGAAATTTATTTCAACAGGTAGATGCTATCTTTATATAAGCAGTAAATATTTCAGGTGGTGGAAGGAGAAATTTGATGGTTACACTACATGCCTGTCCTAGATAGGTTCTTTACACAGGTTTTACCGTAATGTTACAATTACAGCGCGCCTTTCATACTGTATGCAGCAAATACATGTACAGTCAAACAAACCTGTATTAAAGACCAAATGTTAATGACCTTCTCTAAAGTAAAGATTATCCTGCAAAGTACAGACCAACTGGGAGAAAATAATTTATCATTTATCCATAGAATAAATACCTATGAAAAAAGACCGCCTATCAACAGAGACCACTGAAACTTGAACTGTAAAGTCTTTGTTGACCGTGTGACTTTAAATCATTACAATATCATTGTATTTTCAGGAGAGAGGTTTTGAGATCTACTCAGATTATTGTAACAACCATCCGTCCGCGTGCGAGGAACTTGATGAGCTTTGTAAAGACTCCAAGTACAAGCACTTCTTTGAGGTAAGAAAATTACGTGAATTACTCGAAGCTTGTCTCTCAGTCTGTTCCTTGTTACACGAGTTATTAATGAATTCTTTGAAATTTCGTAGAATCTATCAAATCTTAACTAGATAAAAGAAGCATTTAACCTGGCAGTTTGTCTGATTTATTTGATTGAGTTATTAGTTCTTATTCTGAAACAAACATCAATCAAAGTTGTGTAATGTGAATGTTATCTGCTGATTGATTGAACATGTTAATTGGAAATGCAAGTTTTCAACAGAATAAAGTGGATTGGTGCAGTTAGTTTGCATGGAGCAAGTACACTATAACTTGATTCAGGCTGAAAACCAATCTGCATTCATGTTGTACAATTACCTAAAAAACACACTAAACTTTAATAAAATGTGATCAAGGTTTGAACGTAATAAATTGGGAATTGTGCCGTGCATGTAGCAGTATGAACCTTGTTTTAGTGCATCTCGGGTTCATATCTTATTTTCCATGTCAAGGACCTTTTGAGGAAGTGTGCTTTCAAGTATTGACATTTCTGTAAGAATCTTACATAAGGTCATCATTGAAGATGTTTCCATGCTTATATGTGGGTGCTGGTAAATTTTACATACTGTGTTTGTTTCTTTTTAAGTTTTGATAAAGAGTTCTCACACTTTTCGACTTTGAATTACAAATTATATCAATGTTTTTATAGGCATGATTAAAATGATGGATGTACTTGTTTACATTTCAGGCTTGTAGACTTTTACAAGAGCTGGTAGAGATCCCATTGGAAGGTTTTCTACTCACCCCCGTCCAGAAAATCTGCAAATACCCTCTACAGCTGGCGGAACTGTTGAAATACACACCTCCAGATCACCCTGACTACATGATGGTGAAAGACGCCCTGGCAGCCATGAGGAAGATTGCCACCCTGATCAATGAACGGAAAAGAAAAATGGAGAGTATAGAAAAGATCGCAGTCTGGCAGCGTTCTGTGGTTGACTGGGAGGTAAGAATTTGAACATTTATAATTGAGCCAAAGCATGATAAAAGAGGTCATATTTTTTACAAGATTAATTTTCAACACACCTTTAAGAAGTTCTGTTATTAATGATACAAACTTTAACAGATGCTTATGCTTAAATGTTGTCAATTTTGCCTTTAGATTAGAATGTCTTATTGTGTTTGCAAATACAAAGTTACAAGAAAGTCAGTATTCAAATTCTTGTCTTATTTGCTTAGACTGCAGTGCTTACATAGTATAACATGTTATTTCTTTCAAACATTCAGGGTCCAGACTTATTAGAAAGGAGTTCAGAGTTGATATTTTCTGGAGAGTTGAACAAAATCAACACGGCGGGCTGGTCCCAAGAGAGATTCTTTTTTCTCTTTGATCATCAGTTAGTGTACTGTAAAAAGGTGAGTTCTTAGCAAATGAGAAACTAAAGCTTTTTATCTGTAAATCTATTATCGCTTTTAATTTTGCTGAGTAATACACAAGTTTGTCATAAATCTAGATATCTATCCGATGATGTAAAAAATTTTTCAAGTCATTAGCCATAGTTAACTCATGTAATTATGTTAGGAATAGTATAAATTTATAATGTCAAAGTAGTCTAATCAGTAACATTGAATATATTGTTCTATGTCTCTGAAATTATTATATAACATAGTAGTTTATGAGAATCAGACTTTTGGAAAGCTATAACCTTCTGCAGTTCTTTTGTTGAATCCTGGAACCTCAATTGCTTGGAAAAAAGATTTCATTTTGATTTTCTCTGGTTTTCACATGAGGATAAGTGCTCATAATTTGAAAAGCACCCTAGTTTGAAACTCTGCCTCCTGTGACATTGTTAATCAAGCTGACTGGGAAGCATGTTAATGAATTGTATCTGTAAATAAATGTACATGTTTGTTTTATATTTTCTTTACAGGAGTTGCTCAAGCGTCATGTATTCAGTTATAAAGGAAGAATAGATCTAGACCACTGTGAAATTATTGACGTACCTGATGGAAAAGGTGAGTAAATCTCTTCAAATAATACCAACTTCCATTTAAGCCTTCTCCCCCAAATTTCTAATTAATTTGTCCATCTTCAATTAAGACAGTATATATTGTAAAGACTGAGTGAAACTTTTTGACTTAATAGTTGTTGTTGTTGAATGAGTTTAACATCTGTTCCAACTGTGCTTTTGGTCATTTTAACAGTCGGGCAGTTAACCTTACACTCTTTCCTGGGAAGAACTTGAACTAGACTCCTTTTCTCCTTAAGAAACTGACTAGTTACTCACATGAAGAGCCTGGTTGGTAGCAGTGCTCCAACCATTGACCCTTAATCTATGAGAGGTTACATGGTGATTTCGAGTCAATGCCACTTTAAAGCCTCGACCACAGAGGCAGGTGACTAAATAGTCTTGATTGCAGATCATGATCAGACCGCACAGGTATTAAGGCAAATAACAATCTACATTAATTTTTGTCTGTAAGGTAGAAACTGTTGATGTAAACAGAGTTATGGGATACCGGCTTGTGGCAAGTTTTTCTGCCATAGAGCATGAATAAATTTGAATGTTGAAAGTATAAATGCTTGACAGTATCATTTTCAAGACATTACATTATCTTTTTCATTTTGTTCACAGATTCCCAGTATAACGTGAATGTAAAGTATGGGTGGAAATTCCACGAGACGCACAAAGATAAATCTTACCTTGTTTACGCAAAGTCTGAGGCTGTGAAACAGCACTGGTTAAAGGCAATTAAAACTGAAAGACAGAGGGTGCTTGAGGACCAAGAAAATGGTAAGTACATATAATACTGTAACAGTAAGAAAAAATGCATCAAAGCATTAAGTGTTACCTCATTATGATAATTGGTTATTTTGTGACTCTTACAGTTGCCACTTTTCTCCTGATCATGGGTATAGATAGTCTTTTATCAGTTGAAAAGAGTTAGTGCGGATTACAAGCAAGCAGACTGAAAATATAGGCATACTGTTGAATATCAACTCATATGTTAATGGATTTTTAAGTTGCAGAAGTTTCACCCTCACATACATGTTTTCAGCAAGTTATAGTGGAAAAAAATCATGGAAATTATCTTTGATACACAAATTGAATACTTCAGTTCCAAAATTAACAAAACACAGAGTTGTCTACCATGTTATTTCTGTAATCAGAACCAAGTAACCATATTCATATTTTTCGCTAAAACAAGATTGTAAATTTACCTTGTTATATTTCAGATTTTTGTGTACCGGACCACTGGAAACAGACAGTATTGAGCAAAGTCCGGTCTCAGTCACATATGAAAGGTAACTACTGTCAATCACTTTGCTAACATATATAACTGAAAGAATGCTCTGTCAGTCTGACTAGTTTAGGGTAAAGATAGATAATTGATAGTTTAACAAATTCATACCTACGTGCCTTATGATAGATAGATTTTATTCAGATAATGAAAGCGAAGATACAGACAACACAAACATACAAATTTCAATGTTGTTCATATTGACTCATATGCTAAGGGAGGTAACACACATAAAGTTGATTCTTGCATTCTGACTGTTAACTTTTCATTTACATAGTATATAGTCAAATGCAAAACAAAATGCAACTTTGTTCATAAAAGATTGACTGCTGTTTTGCACTGCATGTAATAAATCTTAGTACAGTGATAAAGTGGCGTTTCTTTTGCCTGTCAATACATTTATTTCAAAAGTATATTCTTATATTTTTTAATGTTTTTTCAGACAAACATTTGGGAGGCCGTACATCACATGGACAGCTCATGTTACAAAAAGACTTGAAAGACTTTACATATTCCACTCTACCTCGTCACAGAAGCTCACAGAAACACGATAAAAAGAAAGGATGGTTTAAATTTGGAGGTGGAAAAAAATCAAAAAGATGAAATTAAAATGAAATATATTCTAAATAAACAGATACTGGATCGACTGGAGATATGGGGAGGTGTAAGCCAGGGATATTCATGTGTCTTTCAATGTAGAATTACTGTTGATTCAGCTACACAGAAGTCTTTGAACAGGAAGTTGTGTTCATATCATAAAGTGTGTGCTATTCTCTTATTTGGGAACATGTTTATATAACGAATACAGTTGTACCATCTCTTCACCATGTATAAAACGACCAAACTATCTGTCAACACAAGGGAAGCAATACATATGTATGTATGTACATGTATGTACATGCGTAACAAAGAACAATGTGATGTTTGAGACTGAAAGAATCATCAGAAAACAAGAAACAGAAAGTGCAATTCACACAACCAAGAATTTCTTTCTAGAGCTGTTTTGCATTTTGTGAATGACAGTATCTTTAAATTGGAAATTTATCAGGATTTTAAAGTAATTTAAAGTTTATCAAGTCAGGTTTTACTTAAAACCAGCAAACACTGTGCATCGATTACAAGATCCCTATGCTCTTAGAAACTCAATTTCAAGGTTGTCAAATGAAACGTGCACCGAGTTTGTCTTGGAAGATAGTTCTAGTCATGTCTAAAAATGACTTGATGAGATATTTACTAATTACATCGGATGAGACATTTAATTTTTAGTAAAAGCTATTCTTAATAAGACATTCAATGTATATATCTGATCAGATAGTCACCCTATAGGTTATATATATGACATTTGCTGATATCTGATCAGACATTGACTTGATATATTGGATAAGACATTCACTGGTTATGTCAGATAAGACATTGACTTGATATGTTGGATAAGATATTCACCGACTTTGTTAGATAAGATTTGCTTGAATAGTGGATGAATTCCTGACTATGTCGAAAGACTTGCTTGATATGTTGGATAGACATTCACTGACTATGTCAGATAGGACATTAACTCGATATATTGGATAAGATACCGGTATTCACCGACTATGTCAGATAAGACATTGACTCGATATATCGGATAAGATATTCACTGGCTATGTCAGATAAGACATTGACCTGATATAATGGATAAGACATTCACTGACTATGTCAGATAGGACATTCATTGGATATGTGCAATATTGTGCTATGCATGTATATACGTGTTTAACATGAAAAACATGCATAGTAGAGATAATACATGCATAATTCATGCCTTAATTGTAGTTCCTATTTAAATTGTATATCTATGTTAGTCCTCATATTTTAAATATTTACAGTTGTATAGTGCAAGTGAAATGTCAGTGCTTTACTCTGTCCTGTGATCATGTATTGTGCGTTCAGAGTATATCATGATATTAAATCTATCCATGTTAGTCTTAAAAGAGAGACTTGGGAAGTTATTTCGCAAGATTAAAATTTTTATTTATTTTTTATGACATTTTTTAAATAAAGTATTGACCTGGCCTAACTGCTGATGTGTAGAACTAGAATCTCTTTCCTGAAATCTGGTTATATTTTCATCAAGATCTGGTAACTTCCTTTTGCATTTCATTTACTGAATCACTGAAGCATTGAAACAATTAATGTTAGGTGTTACAATTTTCATTAAAAATGTGTGACAGTTTAGAAAAGGATTTAGTAAAAATAAAGGTTATATCTTGCCATTTTGCCTTTTGATATATTGATTTTAACAGCAGTCATATTGTAAAAGATAGATGCCATTCAAGAAAATGTGGTGTCAAATTGGTCGGAAATTTTAAAAAAAGTATTTTAGACCCTGACCTTGCTGAAGGTCAAAACTGGATGCATCCATCTTTTTAATTTGGACAGAAGTATTAATAGTGAAAATTTAATGAATGGTGAACGGTATAGATCGTAATTAGACTACATGGATGTGCAGCCTGATCATGATCTACACTGGTCACAAAGGGGCAGAATCACTGCTTTTAGCAGAGTCAGAATTATGGTAATATGTTCACTGACATTGGTGAGGAATTTCTTCAGTATATTTATATACTTGTGCATAAATACTATCACTGCCAAATAATTTCATTTTCATAATTATTTTAAACATTGTCAACAAGAAATGAAATATTTTATTTGAATCTACTGCTGTGTTAAGTATGTAGTGTTCAGTGCTTCATACTTTTATATGGTGTGATAAAAACATTTATTGGGTCAATGTCGGTGATTTGATATTGACCTACTGACATTGACCTTTATATTGACCTTGTGTATTATAAACAGCTTTTTTCATGTTAATATGCAAAGCATATAAGGTGCTTATTTTTTTTCATTACGTTTATATTATCTTGCTGTATGTGAAATAATAGTGTGTACTTAATGTGAACGCTTATTTATTTTGTTTACTTTGAATCAAAATTGTTTCATGCCATGAATTATGTTGCAAAACATGAATATTTTACTGTGGAATATTTGTATGAAGACATGTAATTGATGCTGTTATGAGAGAAGATACTCTAAAAAGTCAAATCCAAACAAAAATAAATATAAAAATACACAGGAATGGACTAGTTACAAGTTTTTCATTTACCCAAAATCCACACTATGTTATCTTGATTACCAACTTTAGTTGAGAAGGTTTGGAGTTTCTAATGAATGATACGGATCTACAGTCTGCCCCACTCAATCGGTAGACTTTGATTAAATTTCGAATAAGCAAGGATCATCAAAATGAAATACATCAGCATCAGTGGAAAATTAATAACTCAAAACACCTTTTCATTTTTAGCTCACCTGAGTACAAAGTGCTCAAAGTTGAGCTATTGTGATTGCCTGTTGCCGGTCGTCTGTCATCTGTCTGTCTGTCCACACTTTACCTTTTGCATGCCATAGAGGCTGCATTTTTCACTGGATGTTCATAAAACTTAGTCAGTATGACTGCCTTGATGGAATCTAGGTTGAGTTCTAATATGGGTCATCTGGGGTCAAAAACTAGGTTATGGGGTCAAATCATAGATAAACCTTGTGTATGCAATAGAGGCTGCTTTTTTCATTGGAGTTTTTAAAAAATGTAGTCAGTATAATTGCCTTAATGAAATCTAGGTCGGTTCGAATACAGGTCATTTAGGGTCAAAAACTAGGTCACCCTGTCAAATCACAGAAAAACCTTGTGTATGCAATAGAGGTTGCATTTTTCATTCTTTCTTCATGAAATTTTGTCAGTATGCTTGTCTTAATGAAATTCAGGGTTAAGTATGAATATGGCTAACCTGAGGTCAAAAATTAGGTCACCTGGTTACAAACCTTGTGTATGCCATACAGGTTACATTTACAACCCCATCATCATGTAAACTGGTCAAAAGTTTTGCCAAAAATCATCATCAATTTTCATCAAATTAACATTTTATATTTTTAAAATAACTGTAAAATAACTCATGGGTTTGAATAAACAATGAAATATACATGGGTGAAATTTTTTTTATCGATTTGCACATGCAACTTCAATCTTTCCCAAATCATAGTTGTCTGACTCCTCCCTCCCCGACCCCTTAGCCAATGCATACAAGTCGTGTAGATTTGTTCAATCACTGCGGGAAACCAATTACAAAAGGGATACACATTATCCCTCTCTTCCCGACTTCACGCATCAAACTGAATTTAATTTTAATATTTAAGATACCACAACTCAATGAGATTTTGTGCTCCTAAAACTGCTTTAGGGAATCGGGTGGGGAAGATGGGATATTAGCACTGGCCACCTGAAATTCAAAAAATAGCATTGGCTTACAGTCTACTTTAGTATGTACTTTCATTCAATGCGGGGAGTTAGTGTAAGTTATGGGTATTTCAGATTTGCTATCTTTTGCTTAAATTTTTGTTTCCATTTCAATGTAAAAAAAGATTAATCAACACAAAATACACTCAAGCACAGCATCATGCATAGAAGAAGAAATATATCAGTCTCTATGCAGATGTGTCATATCTTTCCCATCCACCCTGATAGGGCAAGCGTTGCAGGATAGAGATTGGAAAGAATTCACCAACTTTCATATCCATGATAACAGAAATTTGAAACAGTCAGTTTTTTACTCGTCATTCAGAATGATAATTTCTGTCACAAATCATGTCAGTAAAATGGCCGAAACTGGGATTTTCATCGGGGAGGTCAAGTGATTAGTTTTGACTGGCAGAGTTACATAGGATAATCATTTCATCAAATTACGGGTCTTTTTTTTTGTGGTATGCTTTTGAAAGTGTTTCAATATCCCACGGTTGTTTACCCAGAGACCGCAGTGTACTGGGAATTAGAATTTAAATCATTCCACACATTTTTAATATTAAGAATCTCTCTTCTTGGAAAGAGTTAGTGATGCTTGTGAATGACTGGGAGTATGTGGACAAGCCAAAGGTCTAGTTATTCATTTTTTGAACGAGGAACATAAATTATTAATTAATTATTAATTAAGTTCAATTTTTTTTTTTCATTTTGCAAGTCTTCAAAATTAATTTTCAGTTAGCATTTACAATTTGGAGACGTTCCCAAAGATTTAAGGAATAAGGACACGTGCATATTCATGTACAGCATCCAAAACAAAGATTATCAGAACTTAACTCTGCTATAAAACCTATTTATAAAGGGAAATCTTCAGATTTTTATGGTTTAAATATTGAGCACTTTCTATATAGTGATCTGTACGTTCACCAATATTTACTTGAAATTGTTAACGAGATATTAAGGGTAGAATTCCAGACATTCTTAAAGTGGAACGTTTATCGCCCATCTACAAAAATAAAGGAATTGGGAGTGATGCAGGGAACTACAGAGGTCCCATTCTGCCAGTAATTTAAGCCATTCTCAAAGGTAAAAAATCCAAAACCTTGTCAGAACACCAGAACTCATTCCAAGAGGTTTCACTCCTAACACATCTACATGCTGCACTTATTGTTGAAGAAGTAACAATTAAGAAACAGTAAAGATGAAAATCTACCAACTAACTTACTTTTTCTGGATGCACAAAGTGTGTTTGATGTAGTAGACTATGCCCCGTGTTGTGCCATGTCTTCACCACTGGAGTCCAAGACAAGCACTGGTCGCTAATTGGAAGTTTACATACAAACTCCCAATGTGTAAAATGGTCAACTGCCAGGTCTGATTCATTCAACATTCAGCTAGGAGTCTGTCAGGGTGGCATACTTAATGCAGACTTATATAAAGTTTACATTAACCCCCTATTAGCTCGTATAGAACAAATAAACCTGGGAGTGAAGATTGGTAATGTAGTGCTTGCGTGGATGGTGTCACCGTAAATGCTACACAAAAATCAGCGGACATCGATTCTTTATTGTTGACATGCAGTTATTATCCCTAAGGTGTAGGTCCAGAACGGCCCACTTCCAGACCGGACCACTACCACAACAGACCAGTCCAGAACAGCCCAGTACCAGATCAGACCAGTCGAGAATGGCCCACTTTTTAAGTATCATTGTATTAAGAGCAAAAAAGATTAAAACAAAAGGGCCATGATGGCCCTTATAATATCCCTCACCTGAATACAAGTCCACTTGCCTGATGGGTGTGGTCAATTTTGATCCAAGAGGCATGATTTGAACAAAGTAGGTGCAAGACCATCCGACAATGTTACATGCCAAGTAGGTTTTCCTATAAACATCTTTGTAAAACAAGTGACCCTCTGGACGGGGCCAATATTTACCCCAGGGGTATGATTTGAACAAATTTTGAAGAAGTTTACTAGGCAATGCTACATGCTAAATATCTAAGCTCTAGGCCTTGTGGTTTCAGAGAAGATTTTTCCTGTATAAGCCTATGTAAAATTAAGTGACCCCCTGGGGGTGTCAATTTGACCTGGGGGTCATAATTTGAACAATCTTGGTAGAGGTCCACTAGGCAATTCTACATGCCAAATATCTTATATCTAGGTCTTGTGGTTTCAGAGAAGAAGATTTTTTAAGTTTTTCCTATTTGTTGCCATAGCAACCAGACTTCTGCATGGACTGGAATTCTTTGAACAACTTTGATAGCGCTTCATGCAAGAAACATCCTTGCAAAGTTTTATCCACATTGTCCCAGTGGTTTCAGAGGAGATGTCGTTTGAAGGAAATGGTGGACAGACGGATGGACTCGAGGACCGATGGAATGCGATCCCAATAGCTCAGTCTGGCACTTTGTGCACAAGTATTTGATAGGAAGAACTGAACCATCTCAGGAACGGTCTATAGCTATAGAGTATTCCTGACCATCTGCAGGACATGATATTCGCTTTTCATTTGAAGAACACAGTTATAACTCTATTGAAGAAATGGTAGGCATGTCTGTGAAAACAAGAGCCATGTTAGACATGGCCATCCGTCAGCCCGGATAGCTCCATCGGTAGAGCACGAAACTTGTAATCTCGGGGTAGCGGGTTCTATTCTCGGGGCTGACCAACTAAAATTACTAACAGTCTTTCGGATGAGACTAAAACCGAAGTCCCATGTATGGGTGCTATACACCTGGCATGTGTAAGAACCAGGGGTGTCTCTGGAATCGGAATGCTTTCTGTATCTAGCACTATCCCCTGAAACCTAAAATAACTAACCTCTTCTGGGGGCGTTGGTCATATGGGAAACCGGTACCAAAGATAAAGCCCTAATATACGATACATGGCCATCCCCCCGCCTAGTACTCTTTCTATGACCAAGAAATTTGAGGTGAGAGGAATGGACATGGTATAGCTCCTAATTTAATAAAATATTAGTATTTGGAGGGGTATAATTAGGCAAGGTACAGGTATGGTTCTTGGGCATGTACTTACCATCATTGTGCTCAATCACTGTATGATGTTTCAAGTACTTCCCCTCAGTACTTAAGATTCTGCTCTTTCCAAGATAAATCAATAAAGGGTGACAATAAAAAAAAACACAAGAAGTTATTGTCCTTGGGCACTGCAATTCCCCTGTGTGTCCTTTCTCATTATTTGAAATTTGAAGGAATTTCCTTCAGTACTTTTCGAGTTATGCTCAAGAAAAGAAAATGTAAACAAGATCTGTCAGTAGGACAGTGCGCTTGACTTTTTAGTGCTTGTCTATAAAACAAAACTTTGACAGTTAAGGGCACACAAGACTTTAACTAGGAATTTCTAAGTACAAATCAAGAAACATTTTCACAGAGTTATCTTCTCTTGCTTACAGATAGGTCTCATGATGGTACATAAGTACTCCAACTTTCAAAGTAATATCTCAAATGGTTAAGTCAACAAGTGGACAAGAATGAAAATTTTAACTGAGTTTCTAAGTCAAAAAGGGCCATAATTCAAATAAAATCCTTGACAGAATTACCTTCTCCTGCCCATGTTTTGGGATCATGATGGTTTACAAGTATTCCAACTTTCAAATTAATATCTCAAACAGTTTAGTCAAAAAGTGGACTGGTACGAAAAACTTAACCAAGATTCTAAGTCGATAAAGGGCCTGAATTTTTAAAAAAATCCCTGACAGAGTTACCTTCTCTTGTCTACAGATGGGGGTAATGATGTAAACGAGCATTCAAAGTTTCAAAACAACATCCCAAAGGGTTAAGGCAATAAGTGGATTTTACCCATATGCAATGTATTTTCTAAGTAAAAAAGGGCCATAATTCTGTCAAAAACCTTGACAGAGTTATGTACTCTTGTCTGTTGATGTAGGTCATGATGGTAAACAAGTATGGTTAGTTTCAAAGCAATACCTCCAATGGTTTTGAAATAAAGTGAGGTGGTACGAAAAACTTAACCAAGCTCAATACACTTTCTAAGTCAAAAAAGGGCCATAATTCTGTCAAAAACCTTGACAGAGTTATGTACTCTTGTCTGTAGATGGAGGTTATGATGGTAAACAAGTATGGTAAGTTTCAAAGCCATACCTCTAATACTTTTGAAATAAAGTGGGGTGGTACGAAAAACTTAACCAAGGTTTGACACCAACGCTGACGGCGGGGCGAGTAGGATAGCTCCCCTTTTCATCGAAAAGTCGAGCTAAAAAGGGGGATAATTCAAAAACTGGGCAAGGACAGTTAAGATTCTTGGGTACTGCACTTCCCCCAATTGTGCTCTATCACTTTAGTAAGTTTCAAGTAATTCCCTTTAGTACTTTTGGAGTTATGCTCCGGACAAGAAAAATCAAGAAAATGTAACAAAGGGGAATAATTCAAACATAAGGTAAGGTAGAGTTATGGTTTTTAGGCACTGCACTACCTCTCAATGTCCTCTGTCTGTATGTAAAGTTTTAAGTAATTCCATTCAGTACTTTTGGTGTTATGCTCTGGACAAAACTGTGACAGACGGACGGACGGAAAGACGGATAGACTGAGCCTGTTACTATATCCCCTCAGCCAAGGCGGGGGGATAATAAAAGTCAAAAAAATGTATTACTTATCTTTATTATAATATGAGTAACATTGTATTTGCAAAAAACAGATGAAACAAAACATTAAATGATTATACGATCCCAAATGTTAAAAGTACAATCACTGATAACTACGTATGTCCTATTCAACAGAGTTTGCAGTAGGATACCAAACGGTCAATGTTAAAGGCACCCTTATTACACAATGTCCATTTCAACAGCTTTGTGCATGGCAAACCTTGTTGTTAAGACTACAACAGACTTTGAAGATATTTCAAAATCATTTTTTGCATGTTTAAGTCACCAGTCACAAAAAACTGGTAAATAACGATGTATCACCCCAGATGTGATGCATGACACTAGCTTGGTTATGGGCAACAACTGTATGAAATTATTTCAAAATCAGTAATTATGCATGTTAAAGTATTGGCATAATGCTCTACATTACAGATTTCAAGCCACAAGTGTGACCTTGACTTTAAAACATGACTTTTAAACTATGGGTGTGGTACCTACCACACCTTTGTGTTCTGTGCAACAACTGCGTTAAATGTTATTAGAAAATGGTACATGCATCTAAAAGTTGCAGCCAGGACACAGTCATGTGGGCAGAAACAAACATTTAGTCCCTAATGGTCTCTATTGGTTGGCAACTAAAAGCTGAACAGATGAAAGTACACACTTACAGGATATCATACTTGTTAGAAAGCCAAATTAACAGATTTGATGAAACAAAATTGGGTTGTTTCCCTTGCATGTAATAATTACAGACTTATTGACAATTTCTGGTATTTAAAATATTCTCTGGTCTTTGATCCAGTGAGAGTTTATCATGGTGGACAGTCTATTAGTATTATACATTGTTTTGTATTCATCTTTTTATTTCCAAGTTGCCTATTTTGTTAAAAACAAGAGGGCCATTATGGCCCTATATCACGCATATATGACACCAATTGGCTATAATACAAGGTCATCAATAGCAGAAAGGGTAAATTTTGTCCTGGGGGACATGATTTGAGCATTCTTGGTAGAGGTCCACTGGTCCACGTTAGAAATACATGCCAAATACTTGTGGTTTCAGAAATAAAGATTTTTAACCTTTTTCGTATATAAGTCTTTGTAAAATCCAGAGGCCTGTTGGCAGGGTCAATTTTGCACCAGAGTTCACAATTTGAGCAATCTTAGTAGACTACTAGGCAATGCTACTAGGAAGTGCCACACGCTAAATATCCAAGGTCTAGGCCTTGTGAATTCTTCTGAAGAAGCTTTTTTAAGTTTCTCCTTCATATAATTAGGCCTATCCAGGGTTGATCGCAAAACTATTGTAATTATCTGCTTCTATTTTTATATGCAGATACAATAGTTTCATGATCAACCCTCACTATATAAAATCAAGAGGGCCAACATGGCCCTTTATTGCTTACCTGGCTACCATTGGCTATATTACCAGGTCATCAATAGCAATAAGGGTCAATTTTGTCCTTGGGGACATGATTTGAGCACTCTTGGAAGAGGTCCACTAGACTATAATACATGCCAAATATCTAAGCTCTAGGCCTCGTGGTTTCAGAGATAAAGGTGTTTAAAGTTTTTCCTAAATAAACCTAGGTAAAATCAAGAGACGCCCAGGAGGGTCAATTTTGAGCCAGTGGTCATAATTTGAAACAATCTTAGTAGAGGTCCACTAGGCAATGCAACATATCTAAAACTCTAAGCTCTCAGTCTTGTCGCTTTAGAGAAGAATATGTTTTAAGTTTTTCCTAGTTTTTCCTACATAAGCATACATAAAAACAAAACTATATTGCTCACCTGACTACCAATTGCTACAATACAAGGGGTCATAACTTAAACATAATTCGTAGAGGTCCACTACACAATGCTTAGTAACATTCCAAATTTAAGCTCTGCCAGTGGGTCTTGTTTTTTTTCTAAATTTCCCTAGATAAGCCTATGTGAAATGAAGTGACCTCCCACCCCTCCCGGGAAGGGTTAATTTTGACGTAGGGGTCATGATTTGAACAATCTTAGTAAAGGCCAACTAGGCATTGCTTCTTGCTAAATATTTCAGCCTTAGGCCTTGTGGTTTCAGAAAAGAAGATTTTTTAAGTTTTTCAAATTAGTTAGTTTATACTAATTTATTTTAGCTCGATTGTAAAGAAAGCTTGCAGCTTATTGAGTCACTCTTGAGTCCCCTTCCTGGAAAAACCAGTACTGGTGTCATGCGAGGAGGTACAGCCGTGACTCCAGTGGGACTGGAACCTGCAACCTCCGGGATGAGTTGCAGACACCTTAACCTCTACACCACCGCTTCCTATTTGTTGCCATAGCATCCAGAGTTTTGCATACAATAGAAATCTTTCAACAGCTGTGATAGAGCTTCATGCAATTTTCATCAACATTGGCCCAGTGGTTTCAGAGGAGATGTCGTTTGAAGAAAATGGTGAACGGACGGACGGACGGATGACTGACTCCGAATGTCAGGTGATCCCAATAGCTCAGTCTGGCACTTTGTGGCAGGTGAGCTAGCATGTGACCCCTGAGCGGGGTCAAATTTGACCCCGAGTTCATAATTTTAACAATCTTGGTAGAGGTCCACTAGGAAATCCCGCATGCTAAATATCTAAAGCTCTAAGCTTTGCAGTTTCAGATGAAAGGATTTTTAAAGTTTTTCCTACATAAGCCTAAAAACAAGTGACCCCTGGTTGGGGTTAATTTGACCCAGGGGTCATAATTTGAATTATTTGGTCGAGGTCCACTAGATTATGCCACATGCCAAATATTTAAGCTCTAGGCCTTCCTGTTCTTGGGAAGAAGATTTTAAAAGTTTTTCCTTTCCGTATGCACATCCTTGCCAAGTATCACAGAGTGTTTCTGCATGGAATGGGATCCTAATTCAATTTTGACCCTGGGCTCATAATTATTTGAATAATCTTGGTAGAGGTCCAATATTAAGACCATCAGGCCTTGATTTCAGACCAAATATTTCGGAACCAAATGGCCCATTTTATAGTTAATAAATCTCATTATTATATTGATTGGATATGAAGCATGATAAAGTTACAGTCCGTACACAAATGTATGTATATATACAGGATACCTTTAAACTCTACGTGTGACCTTTACCTTGAGGTGGGGACATGTGCCTCGCACACGACATGTCATCTTGATGTGCTCAACATTTGTGACAAGTTATCTTAAAATCCTTTAATGCATAACAAATGAACAGCCCCAACATGTAATGTAAGGACAGACACATGGACTGACAGAAGGACGGATAGGAGGAATGGTGTGATTTTAATATGCCCACCTTTGGGGGCATAAAAAGCAATGTGAAATATGGTGTGAAAGTGATAATTGTATACTATCTTAGAAAAGTAGAGTGTATCTTTTATGCACATTCCACTTTCTATTAAACACTGTTTCTTAGTCCAGTCTAACATTTTGTTGATTTCAACACTCTTAGTGGAGGCCCTCTAAACAAGGCTACATGCCAAATATTTAAGTCTTAGAGCTTCACGCAAGGAACATCCCTGTCATTTTTCATCAACATTCAGTTTCAGAGATGTCGTTTGAAGGAAACGTTTGATGGACAGATAGATGACGTACTACAGACAGTGAGCGATCCTGATGGCTAAAAAGAGGGCCATAATGGTCCTAAATTGCTCACCTGAATATAAGTACACTTGCCTGGTGGGTGTGGTCAATTTTGACTCAAGAGGCATGCATGATTTGAACAAACTTTATAGAGGTCTACTAGGCAATTCTTCATGCTAAATATCTAAGCTCTAGGCCCTGTGATTTCAGAGAAGAAAATTTTAAATGTTTTTCCTATATAAGCCTATGTAAAACCAAGTGAGTCCCCTGGTTGACCCAGGGGTCATAACTGAACAATTTTGGTAGAGGTCCACTAAATAAATTCTACATGCCAAATATCTAAGCTCTAGGCCTTGTGGTTTCAGAGAAGAAGATATTTAAGTTTTTCCTTTATAAGCCTTCGTAAAACAAAGTGATCCCCTGTGCTGGGTCAATTTTTCTCCAGGGGTCATAATTGTATCATTAACATTGGCCCAGTGGTTTCAGAGGAGATATCTTTGAATCAAAATGATGACGGACGATGGACATACTCACAAGACGGACTTTGTGATGTTGTCCCTGTGATCTTTCTTTAATTTTTTTTAACCCCACAATACAATTTTTTAACCCCACAATACCATTTTTGACCCCTTAATAAAGGATTGAACTGAAACAACTTCATAATCCTAAGTTGTACTCAAACCCTAACCCCCTAATGTATACTGGGCATGTACGAAAGACAGACGAAGGACAATCATCTATCCTAAAAGCTCACCCTGGCAAAGCCAGTTGAGCTAAAAAACAAGTCTTAAAAATGCCCTGAGCAATACTGTGTCAAACTGATAATCTTAGGCCAAAGTTAAAATGAGAACATTCATTAAAGTTGTATACAATCTTTTATAGCTGCATACTTAGAAAAGTGCATCTTTTATGCACACACCACTTTCTATTAACACAGTATAATAATATTGTTGACTTTGATAAATTAATAATATTGTTGATTTTGACAAATAAAGATTCAAAAATATATATTCTGTTTGTCCGAACTTCGTTTTAACTGGCACTTTAACTGTCAGTCCAGTTGGCCTCAGTGATGTTATAACTATCTGAAAATACAAAGACACAAGGAAATCAATGTAATTAGTGTTGGCAGTGGCTAGGTAGCCGTGACCGGCTACCTAGTCTTTTGGTCTAGATAGCCGGATCCGGCTACCTAGACCAAAAGGCTAGGTAGCCGTACATATATTTCATACGTTTATTTCTTTTCATTTTTAACAGTTTAATACATACTGCACAAGTCATATTATTGTTAGTACAATACACCTGTATACGCGACCGGTTATATTTAGATCCTTTGAATCACACATTGCCGCCGCGGTATTTCGTTGCAAATCACCGCTATACTATCGCGTACTGTGTTTTATATAAGTTTTATATAAAATGTGGATTTAAAATATCTATTCCCGTTTAACTCTGCCGTAACTGATCAATGTTTATTTTCCACATGTCATTTGTCACTCGCAGTAGGTGTGAACATTTTGGTCCATCATAAAGAATGACAAAATTAACTCTTATCAATTAAGTCCAAGCTATGTTACACCACTGACTGAGTAATGTTTATTAATTTTTTAATGTGAAAAATTATTTCTCTCTAACATTTAAAAAGTTTTGAATGTTGTTTATCAGGAGCAACTTGTTTTGTTTGGAAAGAATATTATCCGGCCGTCCTGTATACCAAGTAAGAATATATTGGAAAACACAGCCGTGCCCTTTTCTCTTTATTATTTGATGAATATTTAATGTTTGGTATCAAATAAAAGCTGAAATTCTGAACTTTATGAATATGTAAACAAATGTGTATGCAAGTAAAACTTTGATAAGTTACGGCGTTAGATGGGAACTTAAATTCAATATCGGTCAATATTTCGGGCATATTTGCTTTAAGAAGGCAGTGGCAGGGTAGCGGTAAATTACACGGTAGGCCTCCTTATCTAATATTAATTAACAAGTAAACTTTTACAAATTATATACCTGAATTAATGATTATTCAATATCGATTCTATGTAGCTCCTCGTATGAAATAAATGTACGGCTACCTAGCCTTTTGGTCTAGGTAGCCGGATCCGGCTACCTAGACCAAAAGACTAGGTAGCCGGTCACGGCTACCTAGCCACTGCCATTAGTGTTTCATTGCTTTCATTCAAATACTTTAACTGGAAAACAAAATATGTATGTTTGTGCTGTAAACTGACAGATTTAGTAATTAAGGATGCCTATTTCAACAGATATAGATTTCAGCTGTTGATCCATCCAAATGATTAAATTTAGCTACAGGCTTGACACTTGTCTTGATGTGCTGAACATTTGTGCCAAGTTATTTTAAGATCCTTCAATGCATGACAAATGAACAGCCTGGACATGTAATGTAAAGACAGACACATGGACTGACAGAAGGACACATGGACTGACAGAAGGACAGACAGATGGAGGGATGGTGCGATTTTAATATGCCCACCTTTGGGGGCATAAAAAGCAATGTGAAATAGGTGTGAAAGTAGCAATTCTATACTATCTTAGAAAAGTAGAGTGTATCTTTTGTGCACATTCCACTTTCTATTAGTCCAGTCTAATATTTTGTTGATTTCAACACTCTTACTAGAGGCCCTCCAGACAAGGCTACATGCCAAATATTTAAGTCTTAACAGACGGATGACGTACTACAGAAAGTGAGCGATTCTGATGGCTAACAAGAGAGCCATGATGGTCCTATATCGCTAATCTGAATATAAGTACACTTGCCTGGTGGGTGTGGTCAATTCTGACTCAAGAGGCATGATTTGAACAAACTTTATAGAGGTTGACTAGGCAATGCTTCATGCTAAATATCTAAGCTCTAGGCCCTGTGATTTCAGAGAAGAAAATTATAAAAAGTTTTTCCTATATAAGCCTATGTAAAACCAAGTGAGCCCCCTGGTTGACCAAGGGGTCATAATTTAACAATTTCTCTAGAGGTCCACTAAAAAATTCTGCATGCCAAATATCTAAGCTCTAGGCCTTGTGTGTCAGAGAAGAAGATTTTTAAGTTTTTCCTTTATAAGCCTTCGTAAAACTAAGTGACCCCCCGTGCGGGGTCAATTTTTCGCCGAGGGTCATAATTTAAACAATGTTGGTAGAGGTCAGCTAGACAATGCTTCATTATAACATACCAAATATCTAAGCTCTAGGCCTTGTGGTTTCAGAGAAGAAGATTTTTCCTATTTTTTGCCATAGCAACCAGAGTTCTGCATGGAATGGCACTTACCACTTTCTATTAAACACAGTATAATAATATAATAATATAAAAATTTATTCTGTTTGTCCGAACTTTGTTGGCACTTAAACTGTCAGTCCAGTTGGCCTCAGTGATGTTATAACTATCTGAAAATATAAAGACACAAGAAAATCAGTGTAATTAGTGTTTCATTGTTTTCATTCAATTACTGTAACTGAAAAACAAAATATGTAAAGTTTGCCGCTGTAAACTGACAGATTTAGTAATTAAGGATGCCTATTTCAACAGATATAGATTTCAGCTATCGATCCATACAACTGATCAAATTAAGCTACAGGCTACTCTTGTACAGAAATATTAGGAGCATGACAAGTTCTGTTTATGACAGCTCATGGTGAGCAGTGATTGTCTTTGACTACATTGTCATTGTGGTCTATTGATTACTGAGTGATTTCATTTCTGAATGAAAACAAGAGAGTCAAACTGTCACATAATATAGTGTTAATACACCTGTGGAGACTTATGGCCTATGATAACTCTTGACTGACTTAGGCAGTCTGCCTGGCTATCAAACTTGGCCGAGACATTGTGCAGATTCAACCTTCACACAGAGTTTACATCAGAGTTCAGACATTGGAGTTGAAAGACAGCATTATTTGGGGCTATTTGGCTTGTTATTAAACTTGACCAAGATATTAGGCAAATACAAACATTTACAGCAAGTTTAGTGAAGATTAATTAAGAACAATTTCAGCTAAAGACCAGAAAACTCTAAATTTGTCAATTTTTGACAATTAAAAAGCAATTTGGCTAGTCCTTTAACTTGGCTGAGATCCCCTAATACAGCCCTTCATGACGGACATATAAAACTCCAAAGGATCATGTCAATTGGTGCAATCCTCAAGCAGTTGACCATATGCTCATATGTACGTGCCACATTTAAGGAAGAAAGAAATAGTTATACCCTCTGAAATGTTGTTACCTTTAAGGTCACAGATTATTCCTGGTCCTGGGAAGGCTGACATGTCAGCAACTGCCTACACCTGTACTGTTCTGCTAACAATCTTGAAACCATCTCCTTAACAACCTTGTACATCACTACATATCCAATCTTGCCCAGTTTCAACTTGGCACAAGAGATTGCTTCGTTTGTCAGTCCAAAAATAAACCTGACTGATGCTTTACTTTTCTCTTTGGGGAGCACATACACCTACAAAATATGGTTGACATATTGAGCAGCCTTTCAAAATGAGGAAAACTAGTGAAAATGTTTCAAATTCAAAGTTTCAGTCCTTTGCTATAATCTTCATCATTCTACTTTAAATTTACAGAACTTTTGAATACATTGTGTTACTTGTCTTTATTTACGCAAGATCATTAATATGCGACACTCTTTCTGAAATATTGCATGTCTTTTTGTTACATTTTCTGGTCCTGAACATAACTCTAAAAGTACTGAAGGAATTGCATATAAAGAGAGAGGACACTCAGGGGAAGTGCTGTGCACAAAAACCATAACACTACATTGCCTTACTTTTATTAATCTTTTTTTGATTTTTCTAGCCGGACAACATGCAAATTGCATAACAGTGATAGAGCACCATGGTAGGAAATGCAGTGTACACAAACCATAACTCTACATTGCCTGATTTCTTGTCCTGAGCATAACTGTTTAAAGAACTGAAGGAAATTTATGTACATTTTGTAATTCTACTTACCAGGTGAAAATGCCTATACGGAAATCAAAACATTATACATGTAACATTCAGTCTGCCACGTTTATGATCAGACTCCAAATACCCCACATAAAAGTGAATCAGACTCTGTCTAACGTTCTGACCCCAGAGAAATCCATTCCAGTAAATTACACACATTGGGATTCTCAAAAAGACATGAAGAGCTGATAAATAGTCTAAGAAGATAACAAAGCCCTTCAAACAGACCTTCTGCAAAGTCTAGAGCAAGATCAGTTGCTAACTGTGTTGAAAATTGATCACAAAATACTATTTACTATGTATATGATAAGTATAGATAATTTGTTATAGTGTGAAAGCCTTCAACATTTAATCAAATTTTACTGATTTTCATAAAGGTTTATCTTCTTTCATTTCTTGATTTTCATGAAAAGTTTGTCTGAAAGTACAGGACAATCTATGACTATATAGCAATTTGCCCATGTCACAATGAAAATCTGAAATACAACATCAAAGTATTCAAGAGTTGAGAAAAGTAATGAAAACAAGCAAATTCAGTGACTTTATATCCCCTGTTGAATGAGGCAAATCCAGATACTAATTTTTTTCCATTGTTAGAGACTACAAAGTTGCGCCAAACATAATCAAATTCTGAAATGAAGGTTCACCATCTCATTTGAGGCCTTTTCTCTGAGGGGATCATTTTTTACTGCAAGTTAAAATAACAAGAGGGCCAAGATGGCCCTTCATCGCTCGTCTGTATATCAATTGCCAATAATACAAGGGGTCATGGTTTCACATAATTGTTAGAGGTCCACTACACAATGCTCAGTAACATTCTAAATATCTAAGTTTTGCCTGCGGACCTTAAGGGTTTTTTAAGTTTTCCCTATACAAGTTTATGTGAAATCAGGTGACCTCAAGCTCATAATTTGAACAATCTTGGTAGAGGTCCACTAGACAATGCTACATGCCAAATATCTAAGCTCTTGGACTTGTGGTTTCAGAGAACAATATTTTGAAGTTTTTCCTATAAGCCTATGTAAGACCAAGTGAGCCCCCGGGCGTGATCAATTTTGATCCGGGAGTAATAATTTGGACAATCTTGGTGGAGGTCCACTACACAATGCTACATGCCAAGGCCTTGTGGTTTCAGAGAGGTTAAGATTAAAAATAATTCCTTCACAAGCCTACATGAAACTAAGTGACCCCATGGGCCAGGTTAATTTTGATCCGGGGGTCATAATTTGAACAGTCTTGGTAGAGGTCTAGTATACAATGCTACATGCTAAATATCTAAGGTCTAGGCCTTAATTGTGGTTTAAGAAAAGAAGGTTTTTTAAGTTTTTCCTATTTTTTGATTTAAACAACATATTCTCTGAAACCCATGGCCCAATGTTGGTGAAACAAATCAGTGATGTTTCTTGCATGCTCTAAGTGTTCAAAGAATTCCATTCCATGCATAACTAGAGCTTCATGCAAGAAACATCACTGATTTGTTTCATCAACATTGGGCCAGGGGTTTCAGAGAATATGTTGTTTGAATCAAAATGTTGACGGACGACTAGAAAAGCAGCCCTGGCAAAACCAGGTGAGCTAAGGAGAACTTTATTGTTGTAAGTTATATCCAATCAGCATTATCTAGTTTAAGAAGACAAAAATGTTCAAAAGTTTCAACATGAAAGACTTAAGAAAAGTGCTACACCATTTACACTATTTTCGAGTATGAAGTTGATGACTTGTGCCAAACATAATTAAATTCTGACAACCCTTTTCAGAAAAAAAGAAAAAATTCTAAATATCTGGCCCCCCCATCAGTACGTTAGGACAGGGAGTGTGGGGGTTACAAAAAGGTCACCATTAGATTATTCTAGCACACTTGTTACAATTCAATTTTAATAACAAGTTTCAGAGAAATAGAATTTTAAAATTTTTGTTACTCTACAAATTAGAACGATATAATTTCTATGTTTCATGAAATTTACCTGTTGAGTCCTGAGGAATTTAAATGGCTCCAGATGTAAAATATGCCTCTATAAAAGTAACAAAGGATCATTACTCTGCTATATATACATGTATTGTGACATCATTTGTTGGGGATCATTCCCCTCCGTTAATATACATTCCTGCCAAGCTTCAATAAAATCGGAATAAACAATACCAAGATATGGCTCCCAGTAGAACAGTGTGACAAAGGGAAGAACAACACCAAAACAATATCCCTTCTCCCCCTATGGCGATGGATAATTACAACAATGGTTGCTGGCCTAGCGTGTGATGTATGATATCAAAATGTTAAATGATGTCATAAACTATGTCATCAACTTAATTGCATTTAGAAGGTGTTTCATTTAGCTGCTTGGTATGATTCTTTTGTAACCACACAAAGAAGCAACAATATACAAAATCACTGAGTTGCACCCTCAAGACATTCCTTTTGTTACTATGGAGATGATAAAAGTACGAATGTGATAATGGTAATTTCATTTTTTGAATATCATTAAATTTTGGCGGGGCCCAATTTTTACCTGAGGGGTCATAATTTGATCAATCTTGGTAAAGTTCCACTAGGCATTTCTACATGTCAAATATTTATCTCAAGGTCTTGTGGTTTCAGAGAAGATTTTTAAAGTTTTTCCTATATAGCCAAGTGACCCCCCAGGTGGGGTCAATTTTGATCCCGAGGTCATAATTTGAACAATCTTGGTAGAGGTCCACTAAACAATGCCACATGCTGAATATCTAGGCTTGTGGTTTCAGAGAAGATTTTTAAAGTTTTTCCTATTTGTTGCCATAGCACCCAGAGTTCTGCATAGAATCTGGGGAAATCTTTGAACAATTTGTTGATGGCAGCGTCATGCCAATGCTAAATATCCCTGCAAAAGTTTTATAATTATTGGCCTATGTTGCATAGAAGATGTCGCTTTGAAGGACGAACAACGGACTGTGATAAGCAAATGTAAAATTAAGTGAAAAGCACATGAAAAGGCTAGATACAATGGCTAAATTACTTATCTAGCATATGTTATAACCATCCTTTAATAAAGATTATACATACTTTACTCCAGTTCTTTGCAAACTTGTAGATGATTTTTAATAAAATGTTTCTGATTTGACATCTATATATAAAAAAAAATTGGTGTTTTTGGGTGTGTCTTTGGGTAGCCTATGGGTGTCTTTCGTTAAATAGTTGGTCCAGAAGGATCCTTTTTAATGTCAGTATGATTTCTTCTTTTTTTTAAGGTTTGAACTGACTTCCTCAAGATTGGGTCCCCGATTATATTCCAATAAGGGTCAAAGATCAAAGCAAACATTCTAACCAATTTTCATAATTTGTTAGGGTGTTCAAAAAGTATCCCTTAAGATTGACCAGTAGTATCAATGCTTATATTCTAATGATGTGCAGTTTCAAATTTGCTCAAAAGAATAAAATTTCAGTGAGCTTAAATGTGTATGAGCAAACAGTCACAAAACAGTGCAGAAATATTTATTTTCACTCATTGAAGTCTACCGGCTTGACTATGCACAGAGTAAGAAAGTAAGTGTATTCTACAAGCGTCGTCTTCAATTTTCCTGAAATTTTGTTCACTATAATCATTGCTACTGTAGTTTGTTTTCTCACACATTACACGAATTCCAATTTGTCCTGGCAAACATTTCGTGTTGTGATAGAAAATGATTCTAATGGAAAAGGATCTGGCCCTGCCAAAACATGCTTACTAAGAGGTTAGTTTCAATTTCACCACTCAGCCTGAAATTTATTCCATGCAGATAGTTCCATTGGTTCAAGCTTATACCAAAAAATGTTCGGGGCTATGTTGGAATTCTATACCGCTGATACTTTTTTTTTTTTTAATTTTGAATATATATAGCTAACCTTTGTTTTTTTCATTTTGATATATATAGCTAACCTATCTATTTAATCAAATGTAGATACTTAAAAGTACTCAAGTTGTCCTATCTTCTCCCGGATTATACACCAGTCCAGTAATAGTGTCTTTTTGTTTGGTGTCTCTGGACCCATCATACTCCCCAAGTCCTTTCTGGATCATGGGGTATGCCGCACATTTCATAACCTCATGCAGGACAGACTCATTGATTGAACCACTTTCATAACGCCTGATTATATGCATTAGTGAAATATATGTGGTGTGCAATCGTCTAAAATATCTAGATGTATTTTAACATCCAGTGCTGACACCTGCTATGAGTAACTATGTGCTATGTGTATGAAGGTTCTATTTTAGGACAAGACCAACTTCATTGTTCAACTAAAAGACTGTATTTAAATGTCAAGGGCACTTTTCATTTGCAAATATCTATTAATTCCACGATAAATTTGCGTGGCATATTATAGCTATCTTTTACGTATATCGCATGAAAACCCACACAGAAGCACAGAAATAGAGATAGCATTCAAGAGTTCTAAATTCCAACATAGTCCGGAATATCTTCGAAGGATGGAATTCACAACTATTTCTTCCACATATTTCAGCACTGCCTAGTATATTTTATGGAGTAGTCCGGGAGCTGTTGAAAATGCTTTCAATCACTAGGTCTGAACTATTTCAAGCACTGTTCGGAACATTTTCAAGTAGAAACCTGTTATTATTTTTTTATAGTATGATCAATGATTTGATCAAATGAATGACAATCATAATGAGTCCAATTCATCCAGGAAAAATGAAGATAGCAAGTGATAGAAGACAGTAACTATATTGGTGCTGCCCTTAGTTTAAACAATATTTTATTAATTCAAAACATTTTACAAAATATGAACATAATTGGTACATTCAAGCTAGAGAAGAAAGCTAAAAGCTTTTTTATAAACTCTCTCCTAGAGGGCAAGGCCTCATATGGAATGCTGGAAGTTCACGGTAGGAGCAGTCATAAATGCTGAATCATTTATTTTTTTTAAAAATGATTGTTTCTTAAAAAGATTTTCTTACAAAATAAAAACCTAGCGGTATCAAAAATAACAATCTGTTTTTAAAAATGTAAAATAATATTGACCAAAACAAATTGCATTGAGTTCAATTTTTTTTCTTGGGCGACTTTTTACCCATAGACTACTCAAAGACACCCCCAAAAAAATGCCAACATATTGTTATAAATGTACAGTCTTTTAATATTAAGATGTTAAATCAGAAACATTTTATCACATACACATCTATAATGATGCAAAGAAATGGAGAACAAGTATGTATCTTTATCAGAGGAAGGTATCTACGACAGATACGTAATTTAACCATTGCATCTAGCATTTTCATGCGCTTTTCATAACAAAAGGGCCAAGATGGCCATATATCGCTCACCTGCATATCAATTGACAATAATACAAGGGGTCATGATTTTTTACATGATTGATAGAGGTCCACTACACAATGCTTAGTAATATTCCAAATATCTAAGCTCTGTCTGTGGGCCTTGTGGTTTTTTGAAGTTTTCCTATATAAGCCTATGCAAAATAAAGTGACCCCCACCCCCCTCCGGGAAGGGTTAATGTTCAACCAGGGGTCATGATTTGAACAATCATGCTAAAGGTCCACAAGTCAATGCTACATGCCGACTATTTCTAGGCCTTGTGGTTTCAGAAAAGACTTTTTAAGTTTTTCCTATGTAAAATCAAGAGACTCCCCCAGGTTGAGTCAGTTTTTGACCCAGGGGTCATGATTTGGACAAATTTGGTAGAGGTCCACTAGGCAATGCTACATACCAAATATCTCAGCTCTAGGCCCTGTGGTTTCAGAGAAGATAATTTTATATGTTTTTACTATATTAGCCTATGTAAAACCAAGTGACCCCCAGGCTCATAATTTGAACAAACTTTGTAGAGGTCCACTAGATAATGCTCCATGCAAAATATCTAAGCTCTAGGCCTTATGGTTTCAGACAAGTAGATTTTTAAAGTTTTTCCTTTCCTATTTGTTGCCATAGCAACCAGAGTTCTGCATGGAATGGAATTCTTTGAACAATTTTGGTAGAGCTTCATACAAGGAACATCCCTGCATAGTTTCTTCAACATTTGCCCTGTTTCAGAGGAGATGTCGTTTGAATCAAAATGTTGATGGATGGACAGACAATGCTCACCCTGGCAAAGCCAGGCGAGCAAAAAGCACAATTGGGTGAAGGTAAGATGAAGGGTGATTATAATATTTCATTCCAATACATTACCCGATACCAAAAAGTAAACAAAAGTTTTCTTTCCTGCAGCCCTTTGTACACAGTCTAAGAAATCACCTTATTTGTTTCCATGTGTTAAATTACCTGGGCTTTTTTGCTAGAGCAGGCTAAGTGCTCTTTTATATCCATTAACTTATAAGTATTTCACTATTCGCACCAATTTGATTTTCAGTGATTGTTTTTTGTGGTAAAAAAATATATTATAAAGTTAGCAAATATCTAGCTTAGAAGCTATCATATCTAATACAATTGAGTGAAACAAGGGGCGTTCAAAATGTTCCGATAAGGATGTCAAAACCTTTTTAGTTTCAGGTTGTTTTTCTTGAAATTTTGTGAAAATAAATGGTGAAAACATCTTACAACAAGAGGGCCAAGATGGCCCATATTGCCATATTATGTTCTTAAGTCCACTTGCCTGGTGGAAGATCACTAGATAATGTTATATACCAAATAAGTTTTCCTATATGCGCTTTTGTAAAACAAATGAACTCCCCCGACAAGGTCAATTTTGACCCCAGGGGCATAATTTGAACAAACTTTAAAGAGGTCTACTAGGCAATGCTACATGCCAAATATATAAGTCTAGGCCTTGTGGTTTCAGAGAAGAAGATTTTTTAAGTTTTTACTATATATTCCTATGCAAAACTAAGTGACCCCCCATGCGGGTCAATTTGGACCCCAGGGGTCATAATTTGAACAATATTGGTAGAGTTCCACTAGCCAATGCTACGTGCCAAATATCTAAGCTCTAGGCCTTGTGGTTTCAGAGAAGAAGATTTTTAAAGTTTTTACTATATAAGCCTATGTAAAACTAAGTGACCCCCGGGCGGGGTCAATTTTGATCCGGGGGCTCATAATCTGAACAATCTTGGTAGAGGTCCACTAGCCAATGCTACGTGCCAAATATCTAAGCTCTAGGCCTTGTGGTTTCAGAGAAGAAGAATTTTTTAAGTTTTTCCTATATATTCCATTGAAATAATAAGTTGCCCCCCGCCAAGTCTAATTTTTCGGGGCTCATAATTTGTATAATATTGGTGCAGGTCCACTAGCCAATGCTAAATGCCAAATATCTAAGCTCTAGGCCTTGTGGTTTCAGAGAAGAAGATTTTTAAAGTTTTTCCTATATATTCCTATGCAAAACAAAGTGACCCCCCTGGCGGGTCAATTTTGACCACGGGTCATAATTTGAACAATCTTGGTAGAGGTCTACTAGACAATGCTACATGCCAAATATCTTAGCTCTAGGCCTTGTGGTTTCAGAGAAGAAGATTGTTAAAGTTTTCCCTATATATTCCTATGCAAAAACTAAGGCCCCCCCCTGGGGTCAATTTTGACCAGGGGGTCATAATTTGAACAATCTTGGTAGAGGTCCACTAGAGAATGCTACATGCCAAATATCTAAGCTCTAGGCCTTGTGGTTTCAGAGAAGAAGATTTTTTAAAGTTTTTCCTATTTGTTGCCATAGCAACCAGAGTTCTGCATGGAATGGAATTCTTTGAACAATTTTGGTAGAGCTTCATGCAAGGAACATTCCTGCATAGTTTTATCAACATTGGCCTAGAGGTTTCAGAGGAGATGTCATTTGAATCAAAATGTTGACGGACGACGGACAATCATCGATCAGAAAAGCTCACCCTGGCATAGCCAGGTGAGCTAACAATAGATATTCGAAAAATGGTATTACCATAATTATTATGTTCTTTATCATTTCTATAGTAACAAAAGGAATGCCTTGAGAGCTCAACCCAAAGATTTTGTATATTGTTGTTTCTTTGTGAAGACCTGAAAAGAATCTTACCAAAAGTAACCTGACCATTAGCTAATTGAAACACCTAATAAATGCCATTATGTTGATGACATAATTTATTAAATCATTTAGCGTTTTCATATCAAACATCACACACTATGCCAGCAACCATTATTCTTATTATCCATCGCCATAGGGGGAGAAGGGATATTGTTTTGGTGTTGTTCTTCCCTTTGTCACACTTTTCTACTGGGAGCCATATCTTGGTACTGTTTAATCCGATTTTATTGAAGCTTGGCAGGAATGTATATTCAGGGAGGGGAATGATCCCCACCAAATGCTGTCACAAGTCATGTATTTATAGCAGAGTTATGTTCCTTTGTTACTTTTATAGAGGCGTATTTTCCATGTGGAGCCAAATAATTTCCTCAGGTCTCAAAAGGTAAATTTCATGAAACATATAAATTAAATCCTTTAAGTGCTTTTTCTAATTTGTTTATGTCTGCACTTTTATTCTTATTCTAATTATCATTATCGATTCTGACATACTTTGTTGTATTTTAGATTTTCATTCTGACATGGTCAATTTGCTATCTACTCATAGATTGTCTAGTACCTTCAGACAACATTTATGAAAATCAAGAAAAGAAAGAATATAAACTTTAATGAAAATCATAGTAAGAACTCATGTGTCCATTTCAGACCTTTAGTTTCAGAGTGTGATCTTGACCTTTCAGCTACAGACCTGGGTCTTGCACACAACAGGCTGTCACATTGTGGTGAACTCCTTCGATGCATGAGGAAGTTACAGCCGGAAACCTAATCCTCACAGACTGAAGCACTCACAAATTAGCTTGAACTGCCAAAGTGACAATTATGTTGAAATAATGTCAGCGGGGTCGTTGCTATTTTCACATACAAAAAAACCTACTAACTTTCTAAAAGGAACGTTGTGCATCTTTTTTTCTGAGGTGTGGAAGAGGCAATTAACGAAGGTGTCCCTTGTGATGGGCAACTGGCATTCTTTGCTGAATAGTCCAGATGAGTACTTGTATCTTCAAAAGTGTCTCTGTTTACCTGAAATATATTGAAACAAAAACACCTTAGTGGGCAGCTTTATTTGTAGACCAATGAAAACGGGACTTTCTCATGTACATTCCTTTTCATTTGAAAGCAAATAAAGCTGCCCACTAGGTATTCATTATGTACTTAATTAAACTGCATACTCATACATGTAATTCCAATCTGTCAAAAAAGCCATACTTTTGAATCATTCTTGGGCTCAAACTCTCTAGTTTAATTTTTAAGACATTGTTTTCTAACAAAAAACCCACAGTTACTAAACATTATGGGTAACTGACACTCCAAGGCAATAATCATTACTCTGCTATGTGTTTGTTCTGTGCATCATGGCACCTGTGGTATTATGTCTGTAATGGTTTCCACTTATTGTACTAGACTAAAGTGTACTTGACCTCTTGCAGTTAAAATTATTGCCAGTATTTTGTCCATTGACGATTTTAATGAACATGAAAGTTAACCATTACGGAAGTTATTTACGTTATTAATTATAGTGAAATTCCCTTTCTTAACGAAGTGTAGTCTTCCCTAAATGTGAATAGCTTATACATGATTGTATAGACCTTAATAAACCTTTCACACCTGATTTTTTTTTTTAATCAGAGAACCTTGAATACAAACTTTCAACTTGATAATTGAAATAAATTGTTCAAAAATGACTGGCCATAACAGTCCTTTTAACACAGTCCCTTAAATAAACCTGCTACCTTAAAAGCCTGTAACAGACAAAACTACACTGCTGACTAAAGAGATATTTAAGTAGGTCCTTTCTGTCTGATTTCCCTTCATACTAGAAAAAAACTGAGCCACAACTTGCTAAAAGTCAACTGGCAAAAGCCTTAAACATGCAAGGGAGTAGTGCAGTGCAGAGGAGGGGGATGTTAAGACTTTACCATTTGTATTAAGCAAGTCAAATATTTAAATATACCAAAATATTCAACAAAATTAAGCAGGAAATCCATCCAGTGTTAAGACCTAGCTAGTTATTGACTGCATATAATACTTACAGGAAAGGGAAACACATAAATTGAAACACAATACAGACGACTGCAGACATGACTGTTCTAGGTACTCTTAACATGAAATGCCTGATTTTGAACTCTAAAAATTACATCTCCTAAGATGGTTGAATTGTCTTGTGTATGCATAATTCCTTTCTAGCATTATTATATTCTTCATTTAACAAAATACTTTGTGAATTGATTGGCATAATTAGTTTTTAGGTCAGTCCTTTAAATGAAACAAACTAACTCACAACTTAAAAGAAATCTGATAAAAATATGATGATTTAACTTAACAGAACGTTTTTGTCTTGACAAAAATTTTATCAAAAATGATTGGCCGAAACAGTCCTTTAGATTATACTATTGCCTTATGAGAAGTTTTTGTTAAAAATGATTGGCCTAAACTGTCCTTACAGGTGTATTCAAATGGCATTAATGCTTTTGTTTCTGAAGCTACAGTAATAATCTTCTTGTCCTATGACTATTATATATAATCTCAAGCACTTGCTTTCTCTCTACAAAGCTCTGGACACTGGACTATAACTATACTGGACAGCCTACTGGGTACATTGTATATCTCAGTTTAAGACCAGCTAACGAGATACTTAACTTGTGCCTAACCTAGGAAGCCTGCTTGGCATTGCCAGTTTGAAGACAGACTTACCATAAAGCACATTCAGAGGGATTATTCACAGGAAGACAGAAAAAAATAGTGAAAGCAAGTATTGAGATTACAGACCTACAAATACATCAACATTTTAGCAAAAAAGGTCAAAAGACCAAAAACCAAAACTGTTGCATAGTGACTGACCTAAAAACCATCAAATGATCTTTGTGCGTACACTTTATATGATGCTAACCACTAGCTACCCTTCTCTAAGGCAATCAACTTGTGCCTAACCCTGAAAGCATGCTAGTTTCTGATTTTATCACATTTGTACAAAAATACAGTCATTCATGAAATCTTAACAAATTCAAATTGTGTAACTTAAATAAAAGATGTCAGAAGATGAATAAAATTTTCAATGATATGTAACCCAATGCCAATTAAGGCTCATGTACAGAAGAACCATTACTGTTTACATTGTATATACCTTAAAACGAACCTAATACCCAGTGAGAAGTTACATTTGTCAAAAATGAGTAGCCTGAACAGGCCTTAAAATTAACCTACTTGCTAAAAAGAATTTTTGTCAAAAATGAGTTTCCTGGAGAATCTTCAAATGAACCTACTACCCTATGTCAGAGAAGTTTTTGTCAAAAATGAGTTTCCTGAACAATCCTTAAAATGAACCTACTACCCTATGAGAAGTTTTTGTCAAAAATGAGTTGCCTGAACAATCCTTAAAATGAACTTACTACCGTATGAGAAGCTTTTGTCAAAAATGAGTTGCCTGAACAATCCTTAAAATGAACCTACTGCCCTATGAGAAGTTTTTGTCAAAAATGAGTTGCCTGAACAATCCTTAAAATGAACCTACTGCCCTATGAGAAGCTTTTTTCAAAAATGAGTTGCCTGAACAATCCTTAAAATGAACCTACTGCCCTATGAGAAGCTTTTGTCAAAAATGAGTTGCCTGAACAATCCTTAAAATGAACCTACTGCCCTATGAGAAGCTTTTGTCAAAAATGAGTTGCCTGAACAATCCTTAAAATGAACCTACTGCCCTATGAGAAGTTTTTGTCAAAAATGAGTTGCCTGAACAATCCTTAAAATGAACCTACTGCCCTATGAGAAGCTTTTGTCAAAAATGAGTTTCCTGAACAATCCTTAAAATGAACCTACTGCCCTATGAGAAGCTTTTACCTCCCGTCAAAAATGAGTTGCCTGAACAATCCTTAAAATGAACCTACTACCCTATGAGAAGTTTTTGTCAAAAATGAGTTGCCTGAACAATCCTTAAAATGAACCTACTGCCCTATGAGAAGCTTTTGTCAAAAATGAGTTGCCTGAACAATCCGTAAAATGAACCTACTGCCCTATGAGAAGCTTTAAATGGTATAAAGACTGCTATGGCACCTTGAAACCTTGACTTTGTAACACTTTTACTTCTATAACCTCCTACCACTTCCTTTCAAGGCATTCGCTATTAGACTTTGACTTCACATTGTCTTGACATGTTTTGTATAACAATAAACTTACTTAAATGGTCCTTAAAGGATGAACATTCTTCCTTAACAGAAATCTAAGCCTTAATATAAACTTTTGTCACAAATGGCAAGGTCAAATTGACCTTTACATGAACAAGGCATCTTATAGACATGTGTCCTAGAAAAAGACAGGTATAAACAAATCCTTAAAGTAACTTTCTTATTCATTTGCTTTATGATTCACATTAAATTACACAGAGGCCATACCTTAATATTTAGATGACCTTAACATTATGTCTCAGAAGCATGGCTATTTTCTGTTCTGATGAAATTTTTTATTTAAAAAAAAATCACCATAACAGTCCTACTTACTTAAATGTGTAGTTGTAGATTTTTTAACAATAAAAAAACGTGGATGGAGTTCTGCGATGCATGTGGAACACAACACTTGATTACAACATTGAGGTTAGGTAAGGTTAGGCTAGGCTAGGCTAAGCTAGGCGAGGCTGGGCGAGGTAAGTTGAGGCTTGGCTGTGCTGGACTGGCTAGGGTGAGTGGGCTGGGCTTTGCTAGGCAGGGTTTGGCTGTACTGGGCTGGCTATGGTAAGTGGGCTGGGCTGGGCTTCAATAGACAGGGTTTGGCTAGGTGTGGCATTGTGGGGTGGGGCATTGGTGGGCATGGCAAGGTGAGGCTGTGAGGCAAAGTGAGGCTGGGCAAGGCAAGGTGAGGCTGGGCTATGCTGGCTAGAGTGAGGCTGGGTTGAGGCTAGGCAAGGTTAGGTTAGGCGTGGCTAGGCTGGGCGAGGCTGGGCTGGCTAGGGTGAGTAGACTGGGCTTTGCTAGGCAGGGCTTGGCTAGATGTGGCATTGTGGGATGGGGTATTGGTGGGCATGGCATGTGTTCAATAAATATTACATGCCTAGGATAGGCTACTAGCTTACCCCCCCGACAATCCGCTTCCCTCTCTGCTATAGCTCCGTGGTGGATACAGGAGTGGCAACGGAATATTTAACGGGTTCCGACAATGGGCATGGTATGGCGGAGCTGTGCTTGGCGAGGCAAAGTGGCTTTGGGTGAGGCAAGGTGAGGCTAAGCTGTGCTGGTTAGGGTGAGGCTGGGATGAGGCTAGGTTAGGTTAAGTTAGGTTAGGCTTGGCTAGGCGAGGCTGCTGGAGGCAGTGCTGTACTGGGCTGGCTTGGGTGAGTATGCTAGGCTGGGCTTTGCTTAGCAGGGTTTGGCTGGGTGTGGTGTGGGTGGGAGGGCACTGCTTGGCATGGCATGGATTGGCATGGCTGGGCTGGATGGTGTAAGGCTGAGCGAGTCAAGGTGAGGCTGGGCGAGGCAAGGTGAGGCTGGACTGTGCTGGCTAGGATGGCTCAGTTGAGGCTAGGATAGGATAGGATTGGCTTGGCTTGGCTTGGCTTGGCTAGGCTAGGCTAGGCTAGTGGAGGCTGGACAAGGGGAGGCTGGGCTGTGACGAGCTGGGCTGGGCTGGCTAGAGTGAGTGGGCTGGGCTGGGCTTCACTGGGCAGGGTTTGGCTGGATGTGGCGTGTTTGGGTGGGGCAGCGTTGGGCATGGCATGGCACAGCTGGGCTGTGTTAGGCTGGGCGAGGCAAGGTGAGGCCGGACTGTGCTGGCTAGAGTCAGGCTAGGGTAAGGCTGGGTAGAGGCTAGGTTAGGTTAGGCTAGACTAGGCTAGGGGAGGCTAGGCGAGGCTGGGCGAGGTGAGGACAGGCTGGGGTGTGCTGGGGTGGCTAGGGTGAGTTGGCTGGGCTGGGCTGGGCTTGGCTAGGCAGGGTTTGGCTGGGTATGACGTGGTGGGTTGGGTTGGGGCATTGCTGGGCATGGCATGGCTGGGCTTAATCAGTCAATCTAATTAATTTGTTATTTTTAATTTATTAGTTAAATCATTTATTTAATACTTGAATCCTAGCAGTACTACAATTGTCACATAAAAGATACATAGCTACAAACAGTAAATACACTGTCTATGAAAACAGTTAATACAATGTATATGCAAACTTAAATACAGCCATAAGTTGTGTAGACCAACAAAAAAGTACATGTAAGTAAATGAGGCCGCCTCTTAGCTAAGAACAGTTTTTTGGTAATCTTTGAATGATTTTTATTCCCAGGTTTGACAGCACACAGAGTACAGCATTAAATGGTTACACTTATGACCTTGTCACTTAATCTAATTATGTTTTCATTGTTAAATTAACTACAACTACACATTACCTGCAACATCTGCAGCGTGTATGTCCCCTCTGTGACTGCAATGATGTCGAGACAATCAAGACCTTGGTCAATGGCAAGAAAACTATTCACTAAAGTGGTAAGCAATAAGGGGACCCGTTTCGTTTCACCTGAAAATAGAAATAAAAGAAACATAAGTTCAGAGAACATGATGTGAAACCTGGTGAGTGTTCCCATGAAGTAAATAAAAGTTGCCAAAATCTGCATGTTTGCTTCAGTAGAGCTGTGACCTTTAGAACAGTTTATGCATTTGGTTTTATTAAATGTGTACAAAAATGCATAAATGAAAGCTTCAGAAAATAATTTAAACAGGAGCTAAACAGTCCTTAAAGTGACATTATGCACATTTTTTTTAAAGTAAAATTCCAGCTGACATAGGTGGGTGTGAAAAGGGTAGAGGAAATAATAACTTTTAACCCAATACAACAAACTTTTCCTGCTACCAGTATGAAATAACAACTTTCCAAATATTACTTTTCCTATTTTGACTGGGAGAGTCAATTTAAGAAATAAACAAATGCATGCAGGAGTAGCTTCCCTTCCACTGCCGAGCAACACTAATAACACAAGGGAGATCACTGCCAAGGAAGGAATTATTATTTCATTTGTCCATTTTTTTAATTTCTAAAGCACCAACTTCAAATATTAATGCAGCATTATCATTAGTTTAACACATTTAAATGCACAGCAACCAAAAATTGCTTTTATAAAACTGTCACCAAAAATACACTATGTGCAGTAAGATGAGCATAATGTCACTTTAAATGAAATCTCTACCATCATATTAAGTGTTTTTATCATAGCTCATATAGTTCATATAGTTGTTTTGCTAAATATGGTTAAATCAATATAAACAATTATGTTTCTTAGGAAATTTTGAATATTGTTTTCCCTTATCTAAACTGATTAGGTTGTGCTCATTTATTTTGAATTGAGTTAAATATTTCATTTTAATTACATGTACATGTCATAATGAAGATTAAAAACACAAAAATCTACTATTAAAACAATGATAAACTAGATGCCCATGTGCAACATATCGAGCCCGCCAGCTATCAAAAGGACTAACTCCTTACTAAGTAGAGACAGGTCAAAATACACCAAAATATTGGATGTAACATGCATGTTGTACCACAGAAAAGTGGTCTTGATTTTTCTCTACAGCCAGAAATAAAAAGTTACAATATAAGCTATTTATACTAAAACAAAGGGAAATAATTCTAAAAACAAGGGTAGCTCATGGTGGTGAACATTTGTGCCAAGTTACATAAAAATCCCTCCATGCATGAAGAAGAAATGCTCCGGACAAAGATATTCTTGAATTTGATCTTTAACCTCTTAGTGTGACCTTGACCTTAGACCTAAGGACCTGGTTCTTGCGCATGACACTCCGTCTCATGGTGGTGAACATGTGTGCTATGTAAAATCAAAATCCCTTCATGCATGAAGTAGATATGCTCTTGACAAAGTCATTATTGAATTTGACCTTTAACTTCTAAGTGTGACCTTGACCTTAAACCTAGGGACCTGGTTCTTGCGCATGACACTCCGTCTCATGATGGTTAACATTTGTGCCAAGTTATTTAAGAATCCCTTGATTCATGGATAAGTTACAGCCCAGACAAACTAAACTCGGACAAACGGATGCACACACACACATAACCACCATTTGGAAAACTATATCGGGCTCACCACAAGCGAGCTCGACAAAAATCAATTTTCTCAATATCCACCCTACCGGTCATTTTGTAAAGCTTGGTCAGTCACTGCATCATATTGATGTTTTGCACAACAATAAACTGATTTAAAATGAAAATTCTACCTTAACAGAAAACTTTCTATAATCCAGTGTGTCAAAAATCAGGTAAGACCAAATTGATCTTTACGTAGTCATCCTATCTTATAGACATATTTTGTAGAAAATGACTTTCATAAAAAGTTTTTATAAGTAATGACATCTTGGTTGATGAATACAAACCTGTTAAAATAAAGAGAAACTGTAATGAAATTTTTGCACAAGTCTGCAAGACAATGTTACATGCCAAATATCTAAGCTTATAACAATGATGACTTTTACAATAATAATAGTGGATCATTGAACAAAAGTAACAAATATTGAACAACAGACTCTTATGCTGAAATTCATTAAGTTTCCTATAATATTTATAAATGAAGCACATATTTACCTTTGGTCCACATTTGGGTCTTCAGCTCCAACAGGTAAATCAGTGGTTTTCTGACATCTTCTTTCACACTCTATGTCTGCATAAAGAATGAAAAAATTTCCAATTTAGTGTTCAGGTGTTTACTCAATTTGTCACTTTTAAAGATTACTGTTAGAAGTCAACAATGACTAGAGAATATATCTCACTTCACCCCCAGAGACCAAGTAAGTCTTAATCCTTTAATATCACCATTATTATATTCAATCCATATTATAGCTTGTACTAGAACCATCATATCAATGACAGGGATTTTACCCCTGGGCAATCATAGATAATCCATTTTGCTATCTGAAATCTGTACACTTGCATACATTGGGTATTTCACACATTGCTGAAAAGATAAACTGAACACAATGCATGTACTCGCAAAACCTATTGCTAACAAATCAACCTTTACCTTGATGAGCGTGCAGATCATGATCAGGCCTATACTACTGCTGTGTACTGTACTGTTGTTGTTAACTGTAGTACCATATAGTAATACTGTACAGTACAGTATAATAGAACAACTGCAGTTCGTATATTGTTTTTAATGCAAGAGGGTCATTGGCGCTATATTGCTCACCTGAGCCAACAGAGAACATCTGCAATCTATTATTTTAAGTTTATAACTGCATTGCTACAACCTTGTAACCTATATATAAAGATATAACTCTGTGCAACACTGTCTATATATGCCTATCAATATTTTTCAAGATTTGGATTTTATATATATATATATATGAAAACTTATTATATCATAGAGAAATCAGCTCCAACTCCATTAGGGTCTAAACTTTCAAGGCATCATTATATGAGCAAATTTAATACAGGCTCCCGAGATGATAATTTAGTCCAATAAAATTAAATTCTGACCACTAGTTTAAGAGAAGATAATTTTATATGATCTTTTAATTTTCTAAAAAAAATTATATAGAGAAAACAGCCCAACACCATTGGGTGCCTCATTTTTCAAGGGATCCACTTCATTTTAGCAATTTTAGCAATAACTCCTAAAAGCATATATTATATCCTTTTTTTATGAAAACACTTTGTTAATCAGTTTTAGGTCAGTCCTTAAAATGAAACAAACTTGCAGCTTAACAGAATTTTTTGTCAAAAATGATTGGCCAAAATGGTACTTAAAGAAAATTTATCTTAACCAACTTGTCTTGACAGAAAATTTTGTCAAAAATGATTGGCTGAAACAGTCCTCTAAATGATCCTACTACTTAATGTGAAGCTTTTGTTAAAAATGATTTGCCAAAGAATTGTCCTAACAGGAGTATTCAAATGGCATTAATGCTTTAGTTTCTGAAACAAATAAAATATCTTGCCATTGGAATATTATATATAATCTCAACCACTTGCTTTCTCTCTTCAAAGCACTAAGATACTGGAAAATGACTATACTGGACAGCCTACTGGGTATATCTGTTTAAAACCTGTTACCAAGATATTAAATTTGTGCCTACAGCCAACTTGAAGACAGACTTACCATAAAGCACATTCAGATGGAGTATTCAGGGGATGACGAAAAAAAATAGAAAAAGCAAGGATCGAGATTACAGACCTACAAATATCTCTACAGTTTTTAAAAAATTTACAAAAGATCAAAACATTTGTACACTGACTGACCTAAAAACAATCACTTTATTTTTGTGCACACAATTTATAAGATGCTAACCACTAGCTATCTTTCTCTAAGGCACTTAACTTGTGCCTAACCAAAAAAGTGGTAGTTTTAGATTTTTTAATATTTGTACAAAAAGGCACAAATGAAATATTAACATATTCAAATTTTGTTGCTTATCAAAGTTGAAGATGAATAATGTTTGATGATTTAATGATGAGAAACCAAAGGCCAACTAAGGCTCATGTACACAAAAGCCATTACTGGTTACGTAGTTTGTTTTTGTTGTAAATGATAGGCATAAACATGTATTGTATTGTATTGTATTGTACTTTAAATGAATTTATAGGTTAGTGTTCATTCTGATGTATTTACGAAAATAAATTGGTATGGCGCGGTGCATGCCGCGCGACCAATTTATTGTAGTAAATGCATCAGAATGAACATTAACCTACTTAGTGTTTGAAATTATTTTTTGTAAATCTGCAGTTTTTCCCAATTTACTGACTCGGTATATAAATACATGTATTGATTAACCCAAGTTAAAGTGTAGCTAATACTGCGTTGCGATTGGGCAAAAAATAATTTCAAACACTAAGTAAAATTAATGTCAAAATGAGTTGCCTAAACAATCTTTAAAATGACCTACTACCCTATGAGAAATGAGAGGTTTGATCAGTTCTTAAATTAACCTACTGTCTTATGGTCAAAAGTGATAAGTTTTAACAGCAATTCTAAGAAACTCAATAATATAAAGACTGCTATGGCACCATAAAACCTCGAGTTTATAACACTTTTACCTCTATTACCTCAACCACTTCCTTGCAAGGCATTGGCCACTAACTACTTGACTGACTGAACTTGAAAGCCTGCTGGGTATACCCCAGCTTGAAACAGACTGACAGAAACAATAAAACAAAGTGTGCAAGAATAAGGTCAAGAGACAAAAGGGATTTACATACAATTTTGCAGTATGATACACATTAATGACATAAATTGGTGTTTAAGATGCTCTTTACCAGTAATGTTCTGTCACGGAAACAAAGATTCATTCTGTTCTGAGTAGAATTTTTACAATTTCTTTCTGCGTCAACAGTCCTAGCTACTAAAGTGCTGAATCAAGCCAGCAAGTACAGGTAGCAGTTCTTGCCAGACCAACCCATGAGAACTAGGCTTAGGGCCGAAACAAAGAATCGCCTGAAATGTGTGGTCTATGAACCCAAAAAGCTGACAAAAGCAAACACTGCGTTCCTGAGACCATCATGAATGCAGACAGAGTCTTAAATGTGTAGTTGAAGTATTTTCAACAATAATAAAAACAAGTGGACAGAGTAATACATAAATTATTGGTATATAACCCTTTATCACATTTTGAGCCCTAGGTATAACCTTTACCATCAAAGTGATCTTTAACACAACTTGATCTACTGATGAAAGTGTTTCAGGTGTGCATTTTCTATGTGAAAATTGTAGTGCCTTTTTTTAGTAATATTACAGTTTAGTTTTTATTTATTGCTAATATCTTAAAACCTTAATTTAAATCTAATTAATTAATAAATTAATTAATTAATTGATCGATTAATCAATTGATTAATTAATTTCTTTATTTTTATTATTCATTATTCATTTTTATTAGTTTTTATTTATCATCTTAAAACCTTAATTTAAATCTAATTAATTAATTTCTTTATTTTTATTGTTTTTTATTTCTTTATTTTATTTTTAATTATTAAATCTATTAATATTGATTTTATTTATTTTCATTATTTATTTATTTATTTATATAGCAATACAATTGTCACATAAAAGACACACAACTGCAAACAATTAATGTACATGTATGCAAACTAAAAAAAGGCTATAAATGTTTTACAAACACCTTCACAGACTTTAAAATCATAATCAAAAGGGATATGTACATGTGAGTAAAAGCACATGTGAATGAAAACCACTTATATTTCAATTCAATTCAAATATTTTATTAAAGTCTCTTTCATTTACATTACAAATTTTATCATAAAAAACTATATATTATATGACTAAGACTTTGTAAATGACCACTCTATACAGAGTTATAAGAGACTATCACAGATAATTAATATACAATGACTATTGCACCTTTAAATTACAATTAAAAATTCATAAGTTATATTAATATATTATATTATTATTTACATAGTAAAACAGAAGAACTGATTTTACTTCCACTGTAGAAGTATCACAGCACTTTATGTATTAAGACTATTTATACAGTGTAAGTCAGGTAACCATTGCTAATCTTTAACTAAAAACTGCCATAGAATGAAACAGGAGTAAGAAACTGAAAAGAAAAAAAAGGGCACTACTGCGCATGTAAAAAATAGCCTTAAAAAATCGAATATCACCCTTGATCAGATCAAGGATGAACTGATTAGCAATGATTACCTAAACTTAGTCTCATCAGTGTATATGATAAGCATTATCAATATATGAGACCAATGATATAAAAGACGTATACATGAATGTATTAGCTAAAAATCATACTGATAATTAGCTATGCAAATGTTAAAATATTGGAAACATTGAAGTCATGATCTACAGTACAGTAGTTTCCTTCTTTCAATTAAAATATTATGGCAGGTTTTGGCAGATATATAGATGAGATTTTCATCACTAAATATTTTAACAATTTTCTCTTCATCAGACATATTCTGGTTCACTATTGACAAGTTATTTATTGCAGAGTCTAGGTCTTTCCTAATATCATTGTACAATGGACAATTTAAAAGTACATGTTCTTCATCTTCTACAATGTCAAGACAGTTAAAACAGGTTCTATTAACTAAATCAATATTCTCATATCTGCCTGTTTCTATTCTGAGAGGTGCTACGCCACATCTAAATTTTGTAAATGCAGATCTGTACGAATATGGCAAATTATTAACCAAGTATTTTTCAGTACAAAATTGTGATTTAAACTTTCTGTAAGTTCTTAGTTTGTTACTGCCGTTTCCTCTTAATGCATTTTCTCTTTCCAACATCATTTTCCATTTTTTATTTCAATATTCATTAATTTCGATTCTAGTTGTAAAATAGTTGGCTTGGCATTTGTAATATTCTCTTGTAGTAAATGAATACTATCAATGTCTTGTAAAAATTTCTTCATTCATAAACTAAGACCAGTTTTCAGCTCTTCCATGAATTAATAATCTATGTTACCAGGGTTGACTGCCTATATCAATATGAACAAACATCATACTCTACAGTTATTCGATGTTATTCAATCTGTTTTTGTTTTCATTGTCAAATTAACTACAACTACACATTACCTGTAACATTCTACAGTGTACATGTCCTCTGTGGCTGTATTGATGTCAAGATGATAAAGCCTTCAATCAATGGAAAGAGGCGATTCTCAGGCAGATAAACCTAGCACACTGCCTCTCTGTACTTTGCCTCCACATAAGTAGTAAGAAATTACCAGAATGCCCATTTAATTTCACCTGAAAATAGAAATAAAGAGTATATAAAAGCATCCATAGGTGCTCCCTAAACCATGTGTTTGGAAAGGAACAGCACAATTCTGTAACACGAACATACCGGTGCAGAGGGGGGGGGTGAGGGGGTCACAATACAAAAGAAGTATCAGTGCAAAAGAAAGTCATGGAGTGACAAGTATGTTTTACTAAATATATTCAGCACAGCTTGAATCTGCCATGAATAAATGATACACATATCTTAAAGAGTGCAATGAATAAATAATTTTTTTTTAAATCAAAAACTATACAATAATCTATGTTTATATACTAAAAGTACCTTATAATGCACCACTTGCCCTTTTCCTTCTTTATCTTAATATTGACCCTTTCAATGTCTGCCAGATTAATTTTAGCTACGATACCAGTGCACAAAAGCCATCGTTACTTGCCTTTATGAAAATATTGGGTAGATACTTTAAGGGCCTCCTTTTTGTATAAATAAAGTTTCTAAATTTTCTGTTGTTACAGAATACAAAATTGGTTACTGGCATGAGACCAGTTTCCGAATCATACCAGTTTCCGACTACTCGTTATCATAGCTTTCGCGTAACTCTGCAGAATGGGAGTACTACATAGTTTCAAACAGCATCATCCAAACAAGGTCTTTCAAATAGTTTCCCCCCCCCCCCCCCCCCCCCCCCCCCCCCCCCCCGCCCCCCCCCCCCCCATCTTTGAAATCGATAAACTGGTATTTGTCCGACAGTTGTATGCAAAACTGCCCGTCATTGTGTCATCCCCCCCCCCCCCTTAAATACCACATTTAATTTAAAAAATGGTATAATTGGAAAGCTGATGAAATTTTCTGTAAAACTGTGAAATTAAAACCTCTATATATAATTAACTATTATCTTTAACGCCCGAGTTAAACACGGTCCATGCTATTCCGCCTTGGGATGGTAATTTGACGATACTGGTCTTACAAAACTGTGCGTTATTATGTTATAAAAAAAAAAACGAAAATCTAATTCATATCCGTTCAAAAATAACTCTTAATTTACATTTTAATTAGCAATTTTCCATCATTTGACCCTAAATATATAGTGAAAACCTGTGCACAAAATATCACCGTATCGCAAAAAATCACCATTGACGCCATTTTTTGATTTTGAACGGATCTAACCGTCCCAGAAAATTAAAATACGGGTGAAATACGAAAATCTAAGACATAACAGACGTACATTAGACTTAAATCTATGAGAAAAAGATGTTACATCAATCCCATGAACATCATGAAGCAGGAAAGAAGCGCTAAAATTAGGTCGGTTTTTCGGCTTTTTGTCATTTGTGAAAAAAACCCCTCCGCGGGGGAGTCGGGTCTTTCCAATGCGTAAATCCACCTAAAACGAAACATCGGTAAAATATAATATTATGTAATGATAAGGGAATGCACATATTGTATTAAGGATCACTTTGTTGGTCAAATTGATTGGTAAAATATCAGATATACGTAGATATAAAGTATGAATAATTTCTTTCTTTTTCCAAAAGGGGGGGGACCTGGTTTTTTTTTCTTGGAAGCGAAAAAAAAAATTTAACACCCCCCCCCCCTGACCATATATTTCAAACACCATCATCCAAACAAGCAGCGAACAAAATTTCATTTTCTAAAGATAAGTACTTTCAAAGAAATTCTACATTATACATCCGTCACTGAAATTGCTTGCAAAATATGGCACAGTTCAAGTGTTATGAAATGATAATACAGTGATGTATGAAATGGAGCGGAACGGAACGGATAATAGACAGACACTCATTACGAGCGTCGGAAAAGTAGGGAAAGGAATCTACGTTTTAGAGAATAAAAGTTCTCATAGATTTAAATAATTTATGATTCCAAAACTGTTCAGGGTAAAATTATGTCGGAAACTGGTCCTGTACCTTAAGTTATTAACATTAATTAGGCTGTCCTTTCGGGGCCCCATTTTTGGTACGCATGCGCAAAAGACACTGGTCTTGTTTACATCATTGAAAAGATGATAAACTGAAGTTTGTAAATGTGTAGATGACTTTTGTTTACAAGACACATATAAGAAAAAATATACAGAAAATCTCAATTTTTTGTCGGAAACTGGTCTCATACCAGTATTATGTATCCTTTGATACTAGATGGAACAACAACATTCTCACGAAGTAATACTTATGTGGCTATACTAGATTGCTCTCTCCATTGTTCTTTTAGCCACATAAAGACATTTTTAGTCACATAACAGACTGAATGAATAGAATTTACATTTTTGATTAACGTATCTTTTCTTGAAGTTTGTGCATTAATCAAAGTTCATGCCCCGGAGGCCTCAAATGTAGAAAAAATACATGTTTAACTTTAACTTTTGATGAAGCTGTTCATAGACTTGTGTCCACGGATCAATTTATTTTGCATTCCAAATACTTGGCGGCATCAAATGACAGAAACTTCAGAATTATTACAAATTATCTGACACACAATTCTCTGGTACTCTGTACGAAACTTGAAAATAAAATGCATTCCGGCTACACTTCCTGCAACAATTCATAAATTGGTTCAAATCAGTCAGCCACCTTTGTCAAAGAGTCAGAAAATGGTCAGAAAAACATCTAGCTATTTGGACCGTTTGGGTGTCCAAGATATGCGTACACCGACCCATCTACATCTACATCTACGGGGATACTCCCAACAATCAATTTCTGATCATAACCCCTCTAATTGCGGACCATGGCCATAATTATTCATACACGTTTGTTTTAATTATGTATTGCGATGCAACAATTTATAAAGATATAAAATTAATCTATTTAATCTCTAGTTCTGGCTCCCATGACTAAAATTTGTCTAATTATTGTTTTATGGGAAATGAGAAATCCCATTCCCAGTACAAATGGTGTAATAATGAGAAGGGGAGATAACCATAAGTACACTTTCCGGCTAATCAATCCGGTACATACCGTAGAGTATTCTCTATTCTCTGCAAATACAATATACAACCAGGAACGTAGAATATACATTCTACGTTCCTGATACAACAAAAACACAAATACAAATACAAATACAAAACTTAGTGTATGTGTATAGCTTTTGACCGAAATAAAAAATAACAAATAACAGTCTCTGCAATAAGAAATAGCAAATTTTTAATTTTAGACTACTGATGATATTATAACACCACAAGCAAAGCAAATAAATAACATTCACATACAGATAAAATTTCATGGAAAACAGTTAACACGATCAAATTGAATTTTCTGGAATTGTAACAGGGAAATACAGTTTGAAACTAGCTTCTAAAACTTTACAATAGCGTGGAGTATTTCCATGTTTGAAATACTGATGCAAGAAAAACGAGTTAATGTTTTTGTATTTCCTTATATTAACCTGGTGGTCTTTTTGTCCTACTTTCGCTTTATTGCATGTTGTAAACAGTCAGAAATATACGTTGCATAACATTGGAATTGAAATTATTTCAACTATAATTAAGAATAGACATTCTTATTCATTTACAAACTATTTGCAGCCTCTTTCTGTGAGATTTCTGGAAAATTAAAAAGATATTTGAAAACTGGAAAAGCTACTGTCGATTTCGAAAATGTAAAATGTAATATATTAATTATTTTGTTAAACTCAAACTTTCAACACAACGTGATCAGTAGTATAAAATGGGGGGCCCCCCCCCAAATTTCCCCCCCCCCCAAAATTCCCCCCCCTTTTTTTTTTTTTTTTTTTTTTTTTTTTTATAAAAAAAAAAAAAAAAAAAAAAAAAAAAAAAAAAAATATTTTTTTTTTTAAAAAAAATATTTTTTTTTTTTTTTTTTTTTAAAAAAAAAAAAATATATTATAAAAAAAAAATTAAAAAAAAAAAAAAAAAAAAAAAAAAAAAAAAAAAACCCCCCCCCCCCAAAAAAAAAAAAAACCCCCCCCCCCCCCCCCCCCCCCCCCCCTTTTTTTATCCCCAAAAACCCCAAAAAAAAAAAAAAAAAAAAAAAAAACACAAAAAAAAAAAAAAAAAAAAAAAAAAAAAAAAAAAAATAAACCAAAAAAAAACCCCCCCCCCCCCCCCCCCCCCCCCCCCCCCCCCCCCCCCAAAAAAAAAAAAAAAAAAAACACAAAAAAAAAAAAAAAAAAAAAAAAAAAAAAAAAAAAAAAAAAAAAACCACCAACAACACCCCACCCCCCCCCCCCCCCCCCCCCCCACCCCCCCCCCACCCCCCCCCCCCCAAAAAAAAAATAAAAAAAAAAAAAAAAAAAAAAAAAACAAAACCCCCCCCCCCCCCCCCCCCCCCCCCCCCCCCCCCCCCCCCCCCCCCCCCCCCCCCCCCCCCCCCCCCCCCCCCCCCCCCCCCATTCAATGCAGTATGTCATATTTTTCCTCTTGATAGGACTGAAACCCCGTTAATGAAAACAATTTGATAACAGCGACGACGATATGTCTGTAACATCTGAGAAGAGCTTGGATATTGACCCTTGGGAATACATTGCAGGCAGAGGAAGCGTTTGATAAGCGCCAGTGGCAGTATGAAACGAGGAGAAACAGAGCTTATGGAAGAAGCCGAGATCAGGAAAGTGAAGCCAGAGAAATGCTTTGAGGACATGAAACGGACGAACACACGGGTCAAACTGGTGTGTTCGGTAGAAAAGGGTCCCGCCCCCCCCCCCCCCCCATCTATAAAGCGATAAAGAAGACAGTCAATCAACTAATTGCAACAGAACACTACGAAGGGAGGAAACCTTAAAGTACGCCATTCTTAAACGGAGATTTCTGTTTGATAAAGTGCTGGACAATTACGTCACTCCACAGTCGGAAGAGGAAGAAGATACGGAACAAATGGAAGATACTGAGTGAGAGTGATACATGTATAACAGGACTGTCAAACTTGTTCGGCTAATAGTAAAACGATATTGTCGAAGCTAAAGTGAGCTCTTGCGTGTCTTTTGTATAAAAAACACTTTTGTAAAGCCTTTTGATCTGTGACATTTTTATCAACGCAGTGACTGCTTCATTCATTTTTCCTCTTGATAGGACGCCCGTTACAATTCCAGAAAATTCGATTTGGTCTAATTAGTGAACATTTAATGCGCAAACTAACGACTTGGACAGAAGAATAAACTTGTTTTTTACCCTTAACATTATAATCGGAATATGTTATTCTAAAATTTTTTGAAATTATAAAGATCTATTACTATATAGTTTTTAAAACAGAATACATTATAATGCGTAACAACTGAATATATGGAACTACTTGTTTGTATGTTGTTCGTTCGGCCGTCTGTTAAAATTGGACCGATTGTAAAACAATCGACCCAAAAATGATTGCTTTTTCGAGGTGACAATATATAAGTAGATATGTTTTCTGCAGATCAACTTCAGGGTGTCAGCCATTGTTTTATGACAATTATATGAGCATACCCAGTCTGATACTTTAACTTCAGAGCCTGAAATTATTAGTACCCCCCTAGGCGGCGGGGTTTTCCTCCTCACTCTTTTCTCCTTCTTTTCGTTTCCTGTGTATATCATTCCGCATGTTGCCCCTCGCGGGCGGTCTGTCTATTCATTAGGTTGGGCACGTGTTACTTCTTTCCTCTATCCGTTGGTTGAAAGCTCTTTATAAAACACCCCCCCCCCCACCCCCATCACCAGGCCCACCCCATTAGCAGTCTCCCCTTTCATGCGCAAACATATATTAATAAAAAAAAATATAAATATGGGAAAATTTTTTTGGTGATAAATATTTTTTTGGGGGCCCCCCCCCCTTTTTCTTCCCCTCCCCCCCATTCCATTTTTTTTCCCCCCCCCCCTTGATAGGACGCCCGTTCCGAATTCTTTGGCCGCAACTAACGACTTGGACAAAAAATGTTAATAGGGGGCATACTGGATTCAGCTTGTCTGCTACGTCTGTCCGTCTGTAGACGGAACCATGTGGACACTAAATCTCCAAAACCACGGGTCAGAATTTATTGATACTTCACGCAAGTGACAGTGCCTAGTTGTGCATGGTCTATGTTTCGGGTCTCTAAGTCAAAGGTCAAGATCACAGGGGCCCGAGATAGAAAAATCGTCTTGTGGATTCTAAATCTCCAAAAACCCTGGTTTGAATTTAATGATACTTCACAGAAGTGATAAGAACAATCCCTTATTGTGCATGGTAGATGTTTCGGTCTCTAGGCCAAAGGTCAAGGTCACAAGGGCTCGGGATGGTAAAATTTTGTGGACGCTAAATCTCCAAAATCCGTGGTCAGAATTTAATGATACTTCACAGATGTAATAAACACCATGCCTAGTGCATGGTCTATGTTTCGGGTCACAAGATCAAAGGTCAATGAGGCTTGAGATAGTAAAATCTTGTGCGCATTTAACCTCCAAAACCCCTAGTCAGAATTTAATCATACTTCACAGAAGCCTCAAGTTGTGCATGTCAAATAATTAAAGCATCAAATATAACACACATTTTATATACTTAGTCACTGGGGTCGTTCGGGGGGTATTCATCACCTTCAGTGATAGTTCTAGTTTTTAAAGTTATTCCGCTTAGCTCTAAAAAGCAGAGAGGAGAGTTGGCATAATGTAAGATACAGTCGTAACTAAACTGGTAATGCCTTTCCTGTTGTAGTTTAAGCACTATATTCAGCTATGACCCTCAAGAAAGATGATGTGCACATAGACAGAACAGTGGCGCGTAAAAGTCGTGTACAACTGTGCTCACGAGGCTGGAACCAGCACTATTAGTGGCAATGTTATGACTTTACCGGAATAGACTATATATTCAGGTGTAATCTTTGACTTGTGACTTACAAGACCCATCCAGTCAAAGATGAAATTAAGGCCACAGAAAGCTAGCGATATTCCAGAAGTTAGCTGGTACCAACTGGGATGCGAATCACAGGATGCCGAAAAAAGTATACATGTGAACAGCCACGATGGCTCAACAGCTTGGACGACGGTCACACAGGCAAATCAGCGCATCCTAGATAACGTCCAGAAAAGGGCCTAAACAATCATAAATAGAACAATGCACACAACACCTATAAGACAATGAGGAGTGCCATGTTCATGAATCAAAGAAGTTGACAACAGCAAACAGCTGCTCTGGACCAGTCGGAACTGCCAGAACCATGAAGGTATGACCTGTTGAATATCAGTATCTGCACTACAGTTGTGAAAGATGACACTATTATGATGACACACTGTGAGCCATGCTCCCGGAAGACTATCCATCAGATGATCAGAGACACAGGCTGCTATTCTACAGCTGCTTTACAAAATGGTGCAGGTATTTTTATCATGGACATAACTAGTGGATCCGAGTTAGTTAGCATACCAACAGGCAAGGACTTGACCAACAACAAAGCAGAAGTAGAAGCCATCGTACAGGTATCAAAAACTACTGAAGATTCGAAAGAGGGCTGTCACCAATACCGGCAATGCTGTATCAGTCCTAGGTGCCTTACCTAACAGTTGCAAAAGAAAGTGTGCACGTTTTTGTTTTCAAAATCTCTATTCTGATAAAGCATATCCGTCTCAAATATCGAACACTACCTTTATACACCATTTGCTATCAATTGAATGCGCTATAAATGCAAATGAAATTGAGCATGAATTGCTCTAAATTTTGATACCAAACATTTAAATATTTCTGTTAAAAATAATACATATTAATGAAATGCTAAGTGCACACTTTCGTTTGCAACAGAGTATATAATTCTTTAGAAAAGAATGCGACAGACACGATGAGAAGTGGAAAATGTCCGTTCCGTGGATGCACGCATATTGTGGCGTTTGTGGCAATCAGCTGACGGACAATTGACCAAACAAGGAGCTAGAGGCGACAAGCCACTCAACAGAATGATGACTACTATAAGCTTGACGGATGGGATTACGTCGTTCAATCGCGCCGGACACAAGCACAGTGCTCCTGTACGAATAATGAAGGTGTCCTCGTCACCATGTTTCTGTGGGCATTCAGATCAGACAGTATAACACTTCAGTTATTTCCCCTGATTGAACAGTCGTGCCAGACTGTACCACCTTGAAAAAAAAAGTTGTACGGCACAAAGGAGGACCTCAAGAAAACAACTTTCTTCATTGTTGTGATCGTGATAACAGTATAGACCGTGGAAAGAGCCAAAGACCACAAACTGGAAATGGAGCCATTAAAATTTCGAGTGCCAAAATCGATAGATGGCCTTTGAGCGACTGGATCTAATTCTCCTTGTTGGATGCTCTGTTTGTGAGACAGCTGGGCGTAGCACAATATTATCCATGATAACGTTGCACAATGTCTAGTCACAAATAGTTAAATACAGAGTATAGTATTTCTTTACTGTAAACTGCTAGTTATCACGACTCGAATGGCCCACTTTCCGTGTCTGTCACACATTCATTTTGAAGTTTAAAGGTTTTCTACTTGTGACTTTATCTTTATATCAAATGAAACACGTGTAGATTGGCCAAGATTCAACATGTATTATGACCCTCTTTCACGCTGTCTTATTCATGCCACGGTTTCGGCACACAATCAAGTTAGTTTGACCATTTTTACGATGAAAGTTGTGCTAGCTAGCACTTTTTAATGAAGTAGTTCTTCGAGTGGCAGTTTAAAATCTTACCTATGTCGGTCAGTACCTCTCTACAACTAGTACTGTAAGACCCCTGGCTATCTTTGAACTTCTGATCTAATCTTTTAATGCCGTTTTAAACTTCCTCAATGAATGTACTGACACTTCGCAGTCAGTAAAAGAGAAAATTAAACTCAAATTTCGCGTATGCTGTACATTTTTTTGTACTTTTTGACTTTTAACTTGATATTTCTTTTCATAGGACCAGAGGTGTCAATAGTACATATACCATGTGCGCATGTTATGACTACAAGGCTGACCTTTCCCTTTTTATCTATTACATCACTTCATTTAAGAAGCCAATGGAGTACTGTTAGTAAACATTTATCACAAATAAACACGCGCCATCTTGATTCGTGATCCTTTCTTGACCACATATACTGAAATCTACCTCTTTACGAGGTAGGTAACGTCAATAATGATGTCGACGACATTAGCCAACTGTTTGGTCTTACATCTAATAGGTTGTCAAGTCTAAGGTCTCTGCGTACAAAACTTCAAATTGTTGGTGCAAGTTTTAATGGTAAACCAATTGCTCATTTTACTGAAATACATGTAGTTCAAAACTGATGCTGTTACAAACAAGTTTTTAATTGTTGGTCCACATTAGTTAATGCGGTTGCAAGTTGATGCATGTTCATTAATGTTATTGCGAACTCGTTTGTCGTTATTCATGCATGTTAATGAACGCCCTAAACGTTAATGCGAACTCGTAACGTAAATTCAAACTCGTAACTGTTCTTACATGTTCATTCAAGTTGATGAACGCCCTAAACGTGAATACAAGCTCGTGACGTCGAGGCATGTTCATCAATGTCAATGCAAGCCCGTAACGTGAAAGCAAGCTCGTAGGAGTTGATTAATGTTAACACAAGTCCGTATTGTTGGTGCGAGCTCGTAACCGGATGCAAGGCCGTAACTATTGATGCATGTTCATTAATGTTAATGCAAGCCCGTATTGTTGGTGCGAGCTCGTAACCGGATGCAAGGCCGTAACTATTGATGCATGTTCATTAATGTTAATGCAAGCCCGTATTGTTGGTGCGAGCTCGTAACCGGATGCAAGGGCCGTAACTATTGATGCATGTTCATTAATGTTAATGCAAGTCCGTATTGTTGGTGCGAGCTCGTAACCGGATGCAAGGCCGTAACTATTGATGCATGTCAAATGTTATGAACGCCCGAATTGTTGGTGCGAGCTCGTAACCGGATGCAAGGCCGTAACTATTGATGCATGTTCATTAATGTTAATGCAAGCCCGTATTGTTGGTGCGAGCTCGTAACCGGATGCAAGGCCGTAACTATTGATGCATGTTCATTAATGTTAATGCAAGCCCGTATTGTTGGTGCGAGCTCGTAACCGGATGCAAGGCCGTAACTATTGATGCATGTTCATTAATGTTAATGCAAGCCCGTATTGTTGGTGCGAGCTCGTAACCGGATGCAAGGCCGTAACTATTGATGCATGTTCATTAATGTTAATGCAAGCCCGTATTGTTGGTGCGAGCTCGTAACCGGATGCAAGGCCGTAACTATTGATGCATGTTCATTAATGTTAATGCAAGCCCGTATTGTTGGTGCGAGCTCGTAACCGGATGCAAGGCCGTAACTATTGATGCATGTTCATTAATGTTAATGCAAGCCCGTATTGTTGGTGCGAGCTCGTAACCGGATGCAAGGCCGTAACTATTGATGCATGTTCATTAATGTTAATGCAAGCCCGTATTGTTGGTGCGAGCTCGTAACCGGATGCAAGGCCGTAACTATTGATGCATGTTCATTAATGTTAATGCAAGCCCGTATTGTTGGTGCGAGCTCGTAGCCGGATGCAAGGCCGTAACTATTGATGCATGTTCATTAATGTTAATGCAAGCCCGTATTGTTGGTGCGAGCTCGTAACCGGATGCAAGGCCGTAACTATTGATGCATGTTCATTAATGTTAATGCAAGCCCGTATTATGGGTGTTGATGCAACTTAATGTTAAGACAAGCTCTTAATTGTTGGTATACATTAACTATTACAGCTGCAAGCTCGTTATATGGATGCACACTCGTTATGTTGATGCAAGCTCGTAACTTTTGATGCATGCTCATTAACAACCATAATTATGAGTACGTAATATTTTCGAATAAACGTAGTTGCATTTTGTTGATACCCCTATATCAAAGTTGATGTAGAGGAGTAATTGTTGATGCACATTCGTTCATATTAATTCAAGCCCGTTATGTTGATGAATGCTTGTATTCATTCTACATTAAGTAGTTATTTTTGATATACGTTAATTTATACGTTAACAATTCGTAATTGTTTGTGCACGTTCATTAATGTTTATACTATTTCTTTTTCGTTGTGAGCGTTATTGTGCTTCTGATTAAGGATGCACTAAAAGAGGAAGCTTTGTACGTTTATACAAGAGATGCTGCCAATATTGGACCACCAGTAGCTCCTCGTGGTCTGTCGAAACTACCAGGACCCCGGAGAAACGATGAGTCAAACATCAGTTTTTGCACCACTGAGTCTGAAATCCAGTCAAACGCGGAAAGATCAAAATATAAAATATACATGACACAATCCAGAAGGATGTGCGCCATTTACTTGACAGAGGCAGCACGTTTCGTTCGGGACACAATAGATCCAATTCTCATATGTATGCAAGACAAACTAAAGCTTTCCTTATTATTGTCTCCGTTCTTTTTAAGTGTCTTAAGCATCGTGATCATTTTCTTCATTGGTGACTCTGTTGAGAGACTGGTCGCCTTTGGATTATTAGCATGCCATCTCATCTGATTTGCTTGTTCATGTTTTTGTTCATTACTAGTATCATACAAATGTGTTAGCAGTGCGTGTATGTGCGTGTGCGTGTGCGTGTGTGCGCGTCTGTACAGTTTGTGCGTGTGTGTGTGTGTGTGTGTGTGTGTGTGTTTGTGTGTATGTATAGTGTGTGTGTATGTATAATGAGTGTAAAGAGAAAGAGAGATATATATATATATATAGAGGGAGAGAGAGAGAGATGTTAAATTCTTTTTGAAGGCTATAAGAAAATTAATTCCATTTGAAAAAGAGATAAAAACTCATTTTGTAAATACAAGCAAATTCATTAAAAATGCGAAATTTAGCTTAAACCATTGCACACTGACACAGTAAGTGTTTTAACCTTCAAAACGATAGAGCGTTTTAGAATATGAAAAAAACATGCATTGACATACTGATATATGAACAAAATTTTAAAAGATACAACGTTGGGTTTCTTCATTTAATAATTGATGTCAAAATACGGTAATTTGGGGGCCGTGCAACGTCGCATCTTAATAAATTTGACGTCGGGGGACATTTTCGTTAGACAATCCTCATTTTATATAACAGGATAATTTTGTTAAACAAGGACTTTTATCGCGGAAAAGTGCCAAGACCCTTCTGCTGTACCCCTAAAAAGATTATATGGGCAGGCATTTTCAGCAGTTTATATTGTTTATTCTAGTTCCAGATTTTTCTTTCTTGTTTTGTCTTACTACGCAGTTGGAACCATAGTAAAACCGCAATTTAGTTTGACGACAGAGTCAGCAAGTTCGCTCTATCTGTTTTCGAAGTTTGTGTGACTTACTATTTCTATATTTAGAGCTTTTTTTTATCTCGAAAGCCCCGGATCACCTTCTACGGCGTCAAACCAACGTACAATTGCTAGTATATATAAATTCATTTGTAACAGTAAAATTAAATAAACTTTTTAGACGTTCATGCCATGTGGAGTCAAGTGTTAATGTTGGCACACTTTTCAATTTAATATCTGTATAGATTCTTATCTTTGTGACACATATATTTACTATATATCAAAGTGCATCACTGATTGGCGATTGTTAACGAAGACATTATATCAGAATTGTGTCGTGTCTTATCTTTCCGTCTGATTCGTCCGGCCGTTTTCGTCTCTGAGATTCCGCCAGGTGGCGTTTATTTAATATAAAGTCACGGTCTTTCTGCCCTTTTGTTGGATAGACACTGTGTAGAAGGTCAGACGGATACACTGGGGAGAGCTGGAAACTGCTAACCAAAAAGTGGGCATTTCTTCGTAAGGAACAACGTTAAAGAACAAACAAATCAGGGACAAGGTTAGGTGTAAGAATCGGAATTTAGAAATGTTAATAGCAACCACTTTTTGCCTGCTGGCATTCGCTGCCTGGACCAACGGAGGTGAGTTGAGATTGCTATATATACAAGTTTGGATATTTTAAATGACTATGTTCTAAGGTGTTTTGAAATCGCGATACCAAATATCAGAATGCGCCTCGTACAACAGATGTGTTTCAGTGAATTTTGGTGTAAACATAATTGCCACGCGTATGTCAATTTTAATAATATGTTGCTATGTTAAAATTTGTCGTCCGTAAGAAATGATGAATTCGAAAAAAATGCTTCAAAAATGAAAAAGAAATGTCAGCAAGCTATGACATGTTGTCATTTAGTTTTTGACGTTTTCCATCTTCTGAGAAATTAGCTAGGACCACTACATGTATAAGATTTCAGTTCACTTTATTTAAACAGACACGTAAATAATAATACAACACATGTACGAGCATGACATTTTTGTTTTGTTGAACCACAATACTCGTTTTTACAAATTTGACAAAAAGAACCCATTTAAAACATTTACTAAAAACGATTTCAGAATGAAATTTCAACTTTTGTTTCTGGAGACGCACATGCGCACTACACCATTTTGTTCCTTTGCGTGCATGATTTGTTTTACTATAGCCCTGGCAAGGAAAGTGAAAAGTTTAATGTCATTTTGATTTCCACCCGCATACACTAGTCAGGTTCAAGCATGAATGCGCTTGTCGGCGAGGATATGATTTGTTTTTAGGAATTCATGTCATCTACCGGGTTTAAGGATATCTGCTTAAAAAAAGAAACGAAAACGAACCAAACACATGTTAATGAATCCAATGTAAGAGGATGTATATGATGACCAAACTATGAACTATTTCAACAGAATGCACGGACTCGCTAGCCACTTGCCATTTGCTCCAGGATGTGTATTGCAGCGCCCCCTATGACGCACTTGCCGCACAAGTTTGCGCAAAAAGATGTGGACTTTGCGATGGTTTGTCTTTATTCTTATGCTTACTAAAAGTTGTTTTTTTTTATTTATTGACCTTAAAAACGGCGAATTTCACATTTGGTATCTAGTTAATATGCTTAATTATTAAGTTTTGGTAACCGTTTTTTTACAGATGAACCTTCCACTTGCCTTCCAGTTAATCCGCTTTTCTATAGCCGACATAAAACATTTATTAGATATATGTAACTACGGTCTGCATTAGGCATCCTACTGCATAATTATGACTTTTATTCTGTCCCCAAGATGCATGTAACACTGGTTTTACTGTATATTTGTTATTTTGCGTTATCATAGAAACAAGCTTACAAGTTTAAAATGTTGACATGATAATACTGATGACGATGATGATTGTGTCGATTGCGACTGTGATGATGCTTGATAGTGATGATTGTAGTGATGATGATCGTAATATTGTTAAAGATGATGATCATATCATTTTTCTGGAAAAAATACCGGTAGTTCATGTCTATATACACTATTTACAGAGAGCAACAACTCAATCAACAAACGTTCACACAATCACGGACCCCAGTGGGCAGACCACTGCTGGGATAACGACGCTAACCATATCCAGGATCCCTTTTGCGCACTTCTAACAACCACAAGTAAGTGGGAACCTCATTTAATATTATGATATTACTGACCATTCTACTGACACTGATCACTCAGCTTAGCAGATTCCAGAACTATTTACATAAAATCTTACATAAAGACACTTTTTGGCCACGAAAGCCGAAATATTCTAGCTATCGTGAAATCTTAACTTTCAGTTATGTTACAGAACCTATTTAAAGGTATATATAACCTATTTAAATATGCTAAAGGTTAAAAGTTCAAACGTTCACTTATCAGCAGGCAATTCTGCTGACAACGATGACTTTATATAGTACTAATGTCATTAATTGTTACCTTCCAAGTTCATTTGGTACAGATGTGTACAGTTCTTTACATTGTATAATAATTGATATGTTTTATTGTAATTATTTGTTGTTGTTTCTTTTTAGCCACACCAAAGCCAACAACACGTACGTGTTCTTTTTCTCACTTTTTTTCAAAGTCTTTGAAACCAATCAGTTGTTGCCATTTTTGCTGAATATGATTTTAATACCAGCTGTTGGTTGGCGCTAGTTCAATAATTGTGTTCGACTCAAGACTTGTCCGTTCTCCCTCGGCGTTTACCATAGTATCCCAGAGAGTCAAAATACATTCACAGATCTATGCCTCTTGTCAGTCTTTAGAATTACATGAATGGCAAACAGTTCAACAAACTAACAAATATCTAGCATTGAATGCAATAGAATAAAGAAAATTATGGAATCGTGTGATAAAACCAAATAACTTGGATAAACATGAAACGATGATTCTTCCAGTACATATAGCTATACAAATACTAAAGTGTTTTATGCTTTCTCCGGCTCCATTTATATTTTATGAGCTTTGTTGTATTTCAAAACAGATTTAAAAGTAATTCAATCTAGGGGTTTAAAAGAATAGTCATCTAGCTTCTACAAGTCCGTCCATTCATTTTATTCGGATTTATTGTGCAAACATAACCATGTATCTTCATGTTTTCAGCAACAACAACAATGCCTACGACAACAACCACAGAACCAACAACTACCACAACAGGTCAGTTTGATCTACCTTTACGTTGTATATCAAACCATACAGAAAAAGAATACCTGGTTAAATATGTTAATTTTTTTTAGATATGGAAAGTTATTTTTGGCACGTAAAAGTGTTATTAATGTGTGCACACTGGACAGTTGCAGAGCGTTTATTATATTTACAAGAAATGTAAAACATAAGTAACTTGAAACAATATAGAAAAAAAAATTCGATATATAAATGCTCGTTTCGGTAATTTTTTGGCACGGGGGAATGACGTTAACCACATTATAACGTAAGTTACTGCAGTTTGAAATAGAATTCCACTGGACTAATTTTCTATATTTTGTAGCGACTGCCACTTTATGTCCCTTTGCATATTGTAAACAAGAACTGGATAAGAATGTGGTAACGTTGTTTTCCACACTCTTATTAAACAAACAAATAGATGGACACATAGTAGCCTAAGTGTATTTTATTTAATGTAAAGAAAAAAAAATCAAGTTTTACTTTAAATTTGTTTCAGAACCGACGACTACTACCACTGGTGAGTAAAAGATCAAATAAGCATCAAATAATTATAAAAACAAAATTATGTGTTGGGTTTTATGCACTTACTTGTTATTACGTTAATCAAGGACGATATTGCATTGGTCAATATATGAATACTAAATATGCTTTTTAATTTGTTGTCATTTTGTGTCTGTTTGGAAAGCTATGCGTCCATATCACATTTATTTATCTATTTAAGTCTCACCGATGCACATTCTATACAATTCAAGTTAAACACATATGCAATATCACAGATATACCACAGGAACGAGTATATAGCCACTTATAATTGAGTTACATGAGAGTGTTTATGAAACCAAATATATAATGCGGGTTCATATATAACATGCAAATCTTACAGCTAGCCATATACATTAACTAGACCTGACTGTATGCAAATCTAGATTCATACTAGTTGCCATAGTTTATCGTTAATTAACTAATGACTTTAATTTGTTGTTTATTTCTCTTCAGAGCCAACAACAACAACAACTGGTATGTTTTGACACTAATTATTAGAACTTTTATCAAAAGTGATTTCATTTTTTAGATAAAAGTCAGAAAATCAAAATCGAAGTGCCAGATAAAAAGACATGTTAACATTGATTAGAAACACACCAGTAAAAAATGACAGTAAAATGCGAACAAATATAAAAATATATTATTGTGTACACCTTATCACTGCTTAAACTGCTAGTTCTGTGGTAAGCGTCTATGGTTTTGATAAAGCACTGTTCTTCCTTATATATACTTGACTATTATCTTTGTTTCAGAGCCGACAACCACCACCACTGGTATGTACATCTAAAGTTCAGATGCTGTAGAAATTTGCACACCCCCATTAATTGTTTAGAAGGGGTGATGCGTGAACATTTACTGGTTGAATAGCAAACAGTGCAGATCATGATCACACAAGCGGATATTGATAAAGTTTGGTTACAGTCCCCTGATAACCAAATGTCCCGGATTGTTGAGCTAAATCCTTTAAATTATTGCATTATTTATCCTTAAAGATAAACTGTAGGTAGAATTTTTGTTAAGTGTTTGATATAACAGTATAAATAATGTTTTCAACTAATGTTTTTGTTTTATTGTGACTATAATATTTTGTTTTATGCATTTTCATGTACCATAAAAAATATATTTGATTGCTACAGAGCCAACGACCACAACCACAAGTAAGTTATAAATTGCGTGTTTATGGTAATGGAATGCAGACTAAACTACCCGTTTACCCAGATCTTATTCTTATTGTTTTGTTTCTTTTTGTTGCAATTTTATTCATATTTGTATTTCTTTTTCATGGTTTGCTCTCAAAATGACTGCCATTTGGGTTATATTTATTTTCAAACTATATGTGAAAGTATATGCATGCATATGAACTATATATATGAAACATGCTACTGTGATATTTGACATGTGTGCCAAGTCGGTCTTTACTTACCTCTCCTTAACTATTGCAGCTTTGCATGATGCCACTGCTTATTTTAACACGTGTGCCAAGTCAGACTATGCTAACTGCGGCTTTGTATAATGTTTATGCTAATTGCAGTGCATGTCCCAATCAGGACTGTACTAAACATTGCTTTGCATGATGCTAATGCTAACTGAAACACGTGTGCCAAGTCGGACTTTACTAACCGCGGCTTTGCAATTCAAAATCTTACACGTGTGCCAAGTCGGTATATGCTAAATGCTTGTTAAAGATTGCAGCTTAAAATGGTTATGCTCATTATAACACATGTGCCAAGTTGATGTTTGCTTAACGCTCTTTTCCTTTTGTAGCTTTAAGAATGCTTTACATATATCATTAACCTTTGGCTTTACTATCTGTTGCCTTGCATGTTTTCATAGTATGACAACTTTATCCAGCAGAATGAGAGGGTTGATGCAAATTATTTATAATTATATTACAGTCTTAACATTGCCTTTGCTTTTTAGTATGTTTAAGTGTTGCAATGGTCAATAGTTTATACGAGTAACATACCGTATTTATATATTTACCCTGCATGAACGAACCTTTATAATTTGTTGCATGGCATGATTTTCTGTAATTTATTCCGAACATTGCTCGGTCAGAGTTATGTTATACAGAGTACTTCATCTCACAATCTCGTCTGCTTCAACTCTGCCTAGCATGACTGTATGTTTTCCTTACCAAATGTCTCTTGCATGCTTGTTTACTTTTCTTTGCAAAGTCCCGACCACAACTACAGAACCGACAACAACAACTACAAGTAAGTCACGTGACTTCCTGCACTAAGGGGAATGTATACAATAAGGGATAGTGATTGACTAAATGAAAGCGTGATTTGTATAGCTTAAAAGTTGTCAATATTTTTCTTCTTGCATGCGGTTCCTCGTAAAGGAATGACTTGTCGTGCTATTTTGAGCGTCGATACAAACTAAAGCCAACGTGTTTCACATTTATGGTCATTGTATAAACAGAAAAGAGCGGTGTTGCGAAACATAAGGCTCGAATCCACAGTGGTCAAAAAGACTAGTGGGATTATCGTACAATAAAGCTATATGATTGATGACATTCAATACGACACATTTCAAATTAAAATTTTAACTATACAAGTTCTATATTCTGAAACTATAGTTGGTATGCTCTTCAAGATACTTTTGTACTTTAACGACAGTTTCGACATACATATACATTCTTATCTTATCTGAACTTTTAAGAAATAGAAACTGATCGTCCTGATGCACGTATCAATGCACATTTACACAGTTTACAACAAAATGTACCAACGCATCTTTTAACGAAATTATTCTTGCTTTTGCTTTTGTTTATTTCTTACATCATAAATGCTTATCAGCTTATTGCTTTTTCTTTCCATGTACACAGCACTCCCGCCAACAACCACTGACAGTAAGTTGTGTTATTTGTCGTCTGCTTTCTTTGCAAGGTTGCTTACTGCATCTCTGCAATGATTTTTAGCATACAGCTTTGTTCAGAAATAAGATATCTAAAACAGAGCTTGTAACTGTTTTAGATATCTTATTTCTAAATTATCAGAGAAGTCTAATATATTTTAGGTCTGAAACTCTATGAGTTGAAAATTTGGTGCCTTTTCTGAACTTCCAGATATGCCATTTTGTTTAAAAAATTACAGTATTGAAAAACTTCGAAAAAATTGTGATTGTTAAAAACCCAATATCATTTCATGAGAAGTCAGACTGTTCTTCCTTAATGACAAAATTGTAATGTTTTTAAGTAGCGTGTCGGTCTATTTTCAAAAGCGTTTAACATTACGACATGAAATGAACAGATGAAATGGCGTTTCTTGTTCATCAGTTTGTCTTCAGTGAATATTGCATTGTGCATTTATCTCCATTGAAGATGGCATCACATACTTATGTGACATAAAGTGTGTATTAATTGCTTTTATTCGAACGTCGTCCGGGGGATTTTTTCCCCATTGGAGTGTAGCAGAGTATGCAGTAATATGTATATTTTAACTTCTGTTTTTCAACCCGGTGTTCCTTCAATACAGTAATAAAATCATTTAGTTTGCTTTGTTTTAAAACCGACCAGTTTGGGGCTCAGTTTGTTCTGAAATGAACTTTCGTTAGAAGACATTCTACGCTTCTAAATTTTGTCGACTGAACATCACATACATCTTTTATAAGGTACATGCTTGTTATTTAAGTTGATAAAAAATACACTCTCAGTCCGGTGCATAACTTTAATATAAATTTATTCAATACAAATATTTAATCGAAGTTATCTACATTACTACCGGAAGGTCAAGGCCTCGGACACTTGTGCTCAAACTTATAACACAAGGAAAAATGCATAGAAATTGGTAATAGTAACTTTAAGATATACTTGTTCTTTTAAACTTATGGAATTTTATAGTTTGCACATTTGAAAGCATAAAGCCGAAAAAAATGTAAATCCAATGGTTTTAAAACATTTATTTCTAGCAAAATCATCATAATTAAGATGAACATGTATAAGTTTTAAATAGCAGACGTCCGAATAAAAACAACAGTCAAATATATTTATTAATGCAAATTTCTGTTGTAAGATTCCTTCTGTACAAATGAAAACGAATGTTATTTTTTGTGTGTGTTGTAACTTACTAGTGTGTCCTCAGGAATGTGCTATTACGAAGAAATCAACGAAACAGACATCACAAACACTGATTTCGGTACAAACCTGACCGAAATACAAAATAGTAATATCACCCTTAATACGACAGTCCATATGATGGGAAATTTGAGTTACTGCGAGACCATGTGTACAAATTCCCTTCTTGGCGACGGATTAGAATGCTGGGCGTTCACATACAATGAAACTGAAAGGTAAATTTTGAAATTTGAAATTAGATATTAAAATAATATACACTTTTTTCATAGGAATGTGTCACTATGAAGAGTACAATGAAACAGACATCAAGAGCACAAATTTTGGTACAGATATTGCCCTAGTACAAAATACTAATATCACCCTGAATGATTCAGTCCATCTAATTGGAGATGTGAACTTCTGTCAGGGTGTATGTGCCCAGTCCCTTCTCAATGACGGATTTGAATGCTGGGCATTCACATACAATGAAATTGACAGGTATAATTTATATGTGACCCGTTACACATGCATGATCTTGTTGAACGTTGTTTAGTGAATGTGGTGACATGAAAAGGTAGCGTATTGCATGTGCCCGGTAAACATCGGTGGTGGATTGAATGTTGAGTTCTTGTAAACAACGGTACTTACTAAATGGTGAAGGTGATAGATCCATAGTCTCAAATTACAGATTTGAAAACTTGATGTAGTTTCCATCCCTTTATTGCCCTATTTACATATTTGAACTTGTATTTTCCACCCTTTCATTACCCTATAGTTACAGATTTGAAAATGTATTTTCCATCCTTTCATTGCCCAATAATTACAGATTTGAAAATGTTTTTTTTTCCACTCCTTCATTGTCCCATAATTACAGATTTGATACTTGTATTTTCCTCCCTTTCATTGTCCTATAATTACAGATTTGAAAACTTGTATTTTTCACCCTTTCATTGCCCCATTATTACAGATTTGATACTTGTATTTTTCACCCTTTCATTGCCCCATAATTACAGATTTGAAAACTTGTATTTTTCACCCTTTCATTGCCCCATAATTACAGATTTGAAAACTTGTGTTTTTCACCCTTTCATTGCCCCATTATTACAGATTTGAAAACTTGTATTTTTCACCCTTTCATTGCCCCATAATTACAGATTTGAAAACTTGATGTTTTTTCCAACCTTTCATTGCATCATTATTACAGATTTGAAACATGTATTTTCCACCCCTTCTTTGCCTCATTATTACAGATTTCAATCGTTTATTGTAAAGCTTTTTAATAATGTAATTTTAATACAGTTTCGCGTTACAGTGAAAAATGATTAAGTTTTCAGTCTTAAATTCGATCATAATGAAGAACTGTCGTTTTCGGGAATGATTTAATTTCTAGTCCTTTATCTAAAATTGAAAAATGTTTTCACGTTCGTTGACACAAAAAGCCAGTATGACAGTTTACTAAATAGTAAGGTTCTATAACCTTCTCGCCAACATGAGTGTTCCAGCAGACTGTAAATCGTTCGATCGTTCGATCATAGGTTTCTTTAAAACGTAGTAAAATATGCATTATGATTCCATTATGCAGTCTACTGAATATTTAGCTTATTTTGGAGAGTGATCGAACTTGAATAACTAGGTTTCATTGATTGAATATAAGCTCGCTAAAACACTTGATTCAGTTTCATTCAATATGTTTCGGGAGGAATCTTTGGAATCTGTTTAAAAATTGAATGATGTATTTAAATGTCCATTGACAAACACAAAAACCTGTTTTTATTCCTGTATAGCAGCGTTAAAACTTTGAATAGGTTCGTAATTTTCTTGTCTTAGATGAATGTTTCTGCATATTATATCAGATTTGTTCAGAAATTACCAGAATTATGCAATATGCTTGTTAAAAGAGTGATGGAACTTGAATTACTGTTTCTTTCCTTCAATACAAGGTATTTCACAGATTTGATTCAGTTTTATTCAACAGATATCGGGAGAAATATTCTGCAAAAGAACTGCTCAAATCCCTTTGTTAGAACGACTGAATAGTTTATCACAGATTTTTAAAAAACGAAATCAACTGATATTCTGTCCATTTGTTTTTATTGTTAGAATGTTCCAATTCATTGATTTTCAGCAGACTGTTATGAGAAGGGTAATCTTTATAGTGATTTTCTTCTTTGAATCTTGGTTTGATTCAGACTTGAAATAAGCTTTAATACCACATGCCTTTGTTTCACTTAACTGACAGCTGCAACGTTATAAATGAGATCATTGTGAAAGAGAGAGAGAGAGAGAGAGAGAGAGAGAGAGAGAGAGAGAGAGAGAGAGAGAGAGAGTTAAATCAAGTGATCAGAGGAGAAAGCACCAGAGAAAAATCTAGATAGTTGAACAGAAGTTATCACCTGGGCCAGATGGGCTCTTGAGTAAGATGCGGATTCATCTAAGTTACATTGCAAATAGCCCCCTTCCTCCAGTTTACAACACTATCTAGATAAGGTTCCAAAACTAGGACTTGGTGACTAACTGGATACTAGTACTTAAGCTTTGGGAACATTTCAAATCAAATACACCATGGCAGTTCGACCACTTTACAGTAGAGTGGCGAAGATAATTTTACACAATGGAAACAAAAAGACTGATCAGTTATCCAAGCAAGAAGTTGACGAATACTACCCACGAAGGCATTATCATAGTTATCGAGACCGTAGCAAATCGCCGAAACCCTAGAAAGAGAGTTACCAGATACAAAACAGATTTAATCAAGACATAAGCTGTGTATAGTTCACAACAGGTTCAATACCCACATGTACTCAAGATGTCTCTCTCTCACTCTACTGTTGATGCAGTCTGGTTGAGCAAGCTACAGAGCTTTAACTACAAATGATTCTCTTGTTTTGGTATCAGAGTGAAAAAAACTGAGGCCAATACGTATCACGATAGGTTATAAGTTGTAATGTGGAGTAAAGAACACAAAGAAGAGTGTATGGAATGTTATCGGTCAGTAGTTTTAAGGACAACTAAATTGTAGCTGCATTGTTGATATATTTCAGATGTTATTTGTATTATTACAACCGTCCTCTACAGCTTATATCGGAGGAAGTCCTGAATAACGGAACCAGTCTTTTCTTGAAGAGATGTACCGATGGTGAGTTATTATAAAGGTCAAGGTTGTAAAAATGATATGCACGAACATTGATATATGTATTAAATACAACGACTCAGATTTTTTACATTTCATTTGTTACGGTACACTTGGAAATGAAGTACATTTGTATGCTTGGTATCAATACCTAGCATCTTTAAAAGCAAGTCAAGACAATGAATATAAGAAGGGACTATATCGTCATGTTATCATGTATCTAAATTTGAAACTGCTAGAAGCTGTCTAAACTGATCTACAGTAAATGCGTCTAACTAATTCTCTTGTCAATATCTCAATCTCTGTCATGCCTATTTCTCAATCTCTGTCACACCTATTTCTCAATCTCTGCCACACCTATTTCTCAACCTTTGTCACACCTATTTCTCAACCTTTGTTACACCTATTTTTCAACCTCTGTCACACCTATTTCTTTTGCCATCAATTCATAGTAGTCTCACTCTACAAACATGAAACATTACATAAGGTTGTTTACATAAATTGTTGTAGAAACTTACATTCTCGTTTTCTTAAAAGAAGCGTTTTTACTAAAGGAGACGACTTTCTTGTAAATAGACATACTGTATAATATATATAACGAACAACAATTTAAATTCCATTCAGATCCAATGACAACGAAACGACCAACACAACGGCCTGCAACCACGATGGAGCCGGCAGCAACGACAAAAGCGCCCGCTGTATCTACCGACTCCGGTTCAATGGGAGCAACAACCGGTGGACCAATTGTTGTTAACACGACTGAAATATTCAACACCACTCAGATTATCTACGGAACCACAATAATCACCATCGTGAATGGAACAGTTCAACAACCAACCGGCGCTCCTGGGATGATGACGACAGGCGGTGTTGTTGGTGGCGCAACAAATGCCCCAGATGGTACTGGACCACCTCCACTCATGACAACAAGCAACACCGCCGGCACTGGCACCGGTACAGGTACCGGCACTGGCACAGGTGGTAAATAGATAAATCATACCTATTATATGATATAATTTCAATGGAAAAATGTCTTTGAACATGTTCTTATTTGTAGCAAAGTAAAGCTTAATTTACTAAAATACTCTGAATAGTTAAAATTATTTTCTTGAAAGTCTTTAATCGTGTATGTTTCAAGTCATTTGTTTCCTTTTTTGTGTCGCCCTTTCGGAGAAAAGGCGATACATTGGGATCGCTTTGTCCGTCTGTCCGTCCGTCCGTCACGAAAAGAACTTAATGTTGGCTATAGACATGCCATTTCTGAAGATTTCTTCTTCAAACTATCAAGTTTTATTGCTTATAACAAAAGTGGCGTGGTGCTGCCAAAGTTTATAGGTCAAGGTCATATTTGACAGAGTTATGCCTCTTTTTGTACTTTTTCATGAAAGCTTAACGTTGGCTATAACTTTCTTCATTAATCTTTCAAATTGTATTGTTAATGACAAAAGGGTTGTGATCCTACCAAATTGTGTAGGTCAAGGTCATTTTTGACAGAGTTATGCCCCTTCTTGTACTTACATTTTGACTTTAACTTTGTCATTTCGTAAGATTTCTTCACGAAACTTTCAAATTGTATTGCTTATGACAAAAGGGTCGTGATGCCGCCAAATTTTGTAGTTCAAGGTCATAAATGGCAGAGTTATGCCCCTTTTTTACTTAGTTTTTGTCACAAAATTATTGGTTTTTCTGTTCATATTGCATCGTTTAAAGCCATATCAGGATCTTCGCCTTATATTTCCGTTACAGTTAACATTTTTATCTGAAAGTTCATCGAATTGTTCACATTTCTATTTTCGTTTGAAGTAAAAATGAGCAAACAGAACATAGTTTTAACATAAAATGCTTCTTGTCAGGTAAGGTGTATATATACCGAGAAACTTAGTGAGCACGTGCATTGGAGAATTCTAAATGGACATTTGCAATAAACTCAGCTTATAACGAACTTCTTGAATCCATCTAAATTTGTTCCTGTTATGCGGAGTTTGTTATATCCATATACCATTTTCATAAAAATAAAGAAAAAAACTCGGAGTCGGAGGGAAAATGTGTTGCTTATATCCGGAATTTCGCTATATCTAGATTCGTTATATATGGAGTTTACTATACATTGCTTCAGGTCAAATAGGACCAGACACGAGCCGTAGCCCAGGTGGTGTAATCATCGTCAGCACCAACAGCTACAAAGTCAGCGGAACTAGGTCCCCAGTGCCAAGTAAGTCAACTAACTATGTACAGTCAAACATGTAAACAAAGACCACTGACTGGAAAAGACCTAGCTAAGTAATTTGTCACTACATGTACATGTAAATGTCTCGTCTAGCCAATTCGTATTACGTGGTAGAATTGAGCGACTGCCTCAATGTTCTTAGGCAACATATATGATTCAGCAATAGTACATGAGGTAATCCTCGGCATTTATCGTCGTACTTCAATACGTTAAACATACATACACGGCTTACTTAACGTTGTTGATCAATACTTTTCAGATACTTGCTACTTTTTGAACCAGACATTTTCCAAGGGAGAGCACTGGAAGGATACCTGCAGATACGACTGTGAATGTTTTGATACAGATGCAAACACTGCTCTTTGCACTGATGTGTAAGTAGTGTAGAAGTGGAAATATACACCCCATGTGAAAATGTGGAAAAATACGCCCCTTGTGTAAATGTGAAAACCTAGAGAAAATGAAATATACGCCCCATGTGAAAATGTGGAAATATACGCCCCTTGTGTAAATGTAGAAATATATACTCTATGAGAAAATATTGAAATATACGCCCCATGTGAAAATATACGCTCCGTGAAAAAATATGGAACTATATACTCTATTTAAAATGTGGAAATATATGCTCCATGTGAAAATATGGAAATATTCGCCCCATGTGAAAATATGGAAATATATGCTCCATGTGTAAATATGGAAATATATGCTCCATGTGTAAATATGGAAATATATGCTCCATGTGAAAATATGGAAATATATGCTCCATGTAAACTGTGGAAATATGTATTCCATGTGTAAGTGTCGAAATAGATGCTCCATTTGTAAATATAGATATATGATAATTATGCACCATTTGTAATTGTTTGAAATATATGCCCTATTTGTAAATGTGGAAATATATGCTCCATGTGAAAATATGGAAATATATGCTCAATGTATATGCTTCATGTGTAAATGTTGAAATATAATAATTATGCACCATTTGTAGAAACACAAATTGCATGGAATTACAAAGGGTACATGAAAAGAACTTATTCGATTATAAGTCCACCTTTACTCAACATATTCCCTAAATAACTTTACAAAAAACAGAGTCACTTTTGTATTTACACAAAATGATAAAACTTGCACTGCTCGAAAAATCACAGCTAAAACAATTGTTTGCTAATAAATGTACTCAAAACTATTAGTTTAAAAATATACTGAATATATATACAGTAAACTCCGTATATATCGACTCCGGATATAACGTAACTTCGGATATAACGAACAGTTTTTTTGGGCCCGATTTTTTCCCTTCTTTGTTTAATGTAAAATAACGGTTATATGTACCCGGTTATAAGAAAATCGGATATAAGGAACCTATTTTCGCCCAACAATGCAAAATGTATAGTAAAGTAATCGTATAAAGAACGCAAATATGTCCCGAAAAGTAAAAAATCTGTTGATTTTCTTTTCTTTTCCATCTGCTTTTTTTTTAGCACAGTTGTAGCTATATTCATAAAAGTAAATCTTTACAAATGTGTAACGTTTTGGTAAACTAGTTAAATGAGAGTACAAACTAATTGCTAAAACGATTCAAGTGATATTATTTTACGTTAATAAATACCTTGTAAAAAATCAAATTATGGCAAGGAGCGAAATCAGCTTTCTTAATTGTATTTGTTTAAGTATGCCAATGAAAACTGAACTGTCTTTTTTTGTTTTATAAATTCTTGCAATTATTTTCATAGATTTACGGGTTTAAAAGGATATGTGACAGTATTATCTTTATAACCTCAAAGGAGGGGAAGTTGGGTTTGTTTTTTTATTTGACTTAAAATCTTGTCATTATTTTTGTTCGTTTTCTTGTTATAAGGACTTGTTAAGGACAATTGAGCCCGGGGTACTTCATGCGTAAATGTTGAATATCATGTATACTTCAGGTAAGTATAAGTCCCTTGTGTAAAATAGAAAAATATTGTGTTACAATGCTCAATGTAAATATATGCCCCATGTAACAAATTTTAAGCAATTCTAGTGCATATGCGTATTTATGCTGATTAAATGTTCATATACTTAGAATTGCAGTGATATTTGACAATTACACCAAAAGTGTCTTGTTACCTTAATATTTCTATCATGGTTACGTAATAATCTTAAACGAACATTGTCTTCGTAAATATTGCCTTGCAAAATTAATTGTGGAAATGTAAGATTAAACGATCATCGTAAATGCGTTATTTCAGCTGCCCTCACTACTCAAGCATCCCACCTACCTGTACCATTAACACTGTAGTTGGCCAGTGCTGTCCACAAATTGACTGTGGAAACAACACTGAAATTATCAATTCAACAAATATTGACCAAGGTAGCGGTAATGTTAGTGAGTATCAACAAACGGCTACTATAGTTCAGTTGTTTTTCAACGATTTTTACCATAAAAGTTAGTCAGTGAAACATACGACCTGTTTAAAGTTAAGACTTTTGCATCATCACGGTCTGGCATGGGTTCCTCCAATTAATGATCCGTTCGAAACATTTATATCTATATTTAATTGCAAGCCTCCAAATATTACTATCAGGAGTTGTCATTATAACTCAGCTTAAATTGTTAATTCAAGCACTATACATACACATCTTTAAATCCGCAATTATTTTCGAGTACTTAATCAAGTTTTGTTTTAATGTTCGCAGGCGATTGTCGGGACATGCAGGACAACTGCGATTACTATGAGGACAACGCCTGCACAGGGGTGTACGAGCCATGGGCACGTGCTCATTGTGCACTTCGTTGTGGATACTGCGGTAAGTATCAAAGTACTTGAAGCATTCAACTCACATTTAAAGTTTTAATAGTAGCGTGATCGATCACGTGATCGTGTATCATGTTATTGCTGGCTGTGTCACATCATTTCTTTTGAGCCAATATTAATGCGACTGTGAAAAATACCCGTATATTAACAAAAATAAAGATGTCTAAATTGAAAAGGGTATATTATAGATACGGGATTTAATATTCATATTTACAGACTTTCATATTTATTATTACAGAACTTTGATATATATATTTACAGATTAATTTCAATGATAACATTTACAGATTTTCATCTTTTTATATTAATGATTTTTTTTATTTATGTTTATAGACTACCAGCCTCCATGCTATGATCGTCTGACCTACTGCAGTTTGTACGAATTAGACACCGCTTGTGTCGACTACAGGGGCTGGGCGAGGTTTAACTGCAAACGTTCTTGCAATATATGCACGTAATTCACGTGATATTTCAGTATTTTCACATGTTGCCTGATTTCACAATCGTCTTCGCTTTTTCTGTTTGACATTTTTCGTTTTAAATTGCTATATCGTCTAAATCACTGTATGGAAGCCGTTTCACTGTGTTTAAAGACTAACTAAATAAAAACGTTGCGTGCTATAAGGAGATGTTGTTTTATTGCGCTTACATTAGCCGAGAGCCCATGTTAGCTATAGTTGTCGTAAATTCCCCTTCTGCTAACACATGGTACAGAATACAGCCAAGTTTTTTTATCTTAACCATAACATAAATTTTATTAGTAAAAGATCGTTGCTCTTTGATTCCCCCAAGATATAGTTTCTGATTTTGTTACTGGGAATACATCTGCACTATAGTCAGCAGATAATGATGCGATGTCTATCTTTCTATAACAAATAGTATCCCATTCAAACTTGGCTTCAGAGAGAACTACAGCAATCAGTCTAAACCTCGAAGATTTATTGGGCTGAAGAAGTCATCAGAATATATAACAGAAACCTCATATTTAGATACTTTCAACATGTGTAAGGGATTCATATTGTAAGTCAAACATGTCATTTCCACTCTCTATACAGATCAAGTACCAAATGATATATTATATTACATCCTTTCGAGGACCGGATTAAATGCTGGTTAAGTCATGTTTGGCTTTCCATAGATTCAACACATGATTTATCTATATGAATTTAAAAGGTATATGAATTTAAAGGCTATGTCGATAGCTCCTGAATAATGACAAAGCAGACATCATCAAGCAAATGCTGATACTTTTAGACAACATTGAAACGACCTCGGAAACAATTTCACCAGGTTTTAACATTGTCTGCTAAGCCTCATGTGCTTACAGGCCCATGTGGAATTTGTGATATGACAGTGTGCAGACAAACAGCAGACATGTCTTGTTAAAACCCAGTTTTTTGATATCCTAAAAGAAGTCTCGTCAGCAAAAAAAAACAAAGAGAAGTCCATGCGCAAATGACCCCTGCACGTGACCTCTGTTAGTGGATAAAAGAAAATCCCTCTTTCGTCTTTAATTTTGCTGACGTTAACAACACATCCGGTGAAACTTAAAGTAGCATGACGTCATGTGCAGTGTTTATAAATGCCTAGTGTGTACAAAAATAGTCCGGCACTCCGAAGGATATGAAGTATATGCTTCACTTGAGTCACTTTGATCTCTTAAATATTTATCGTCTGGGGATAAAATTTTCTCTTTTTTTTCTCTGCATATATCACCATTTTATAGAGTTACTCTTACAGTGAGTATGCTGTTTCAAAGTGTACATGTCAAGCCGGAGTCCCGAGTGTAGCAGTGTTATTACCTGAAAGTACTATTTTGCACTTGAAAATTTGTATAAAAGCGCGGCAGCAGAATTATGTAACGAAGTGGTTGTTGTAAAACTGATACCTTTAGAAGGTGTTTGGAACAGTTGCGCCATTCATCAGAAGCGAGCAGCATAGTTTGCTGGTCATAACCTTTTGCAATAGTCTTGCCTTTCTAAAATGTCATAGACCTAATGTTCTTGGTGAAATTGAAATGCAAAATACTAGAGCTACATTCTAAGTGATATATCCCTTTACATTGAACATCATAATCATACTGCCATAAAGTAAATGAATATCACCATCTACAGTTTTATTTCTGTTGAATACAGTGAAGATCTTTTTTGTTTGTTATCCTAGTGATAATTTCTTGGTCCAACTATCTTAAAGTTTATTTTTATTTCTATCTTCAAATAATAGAAATATCTCAGTATGTTGTACGTTATTTCTTCTATGTTTTCAAAGAGTTCATTGTATTTGAAGCACCTCACTTTTCAGTAAATACATTATAGCTATTTTGATTGATGATGTAAATTAACAGAAGCCCTGCATATCTTCACAAAAAATAACATTTTACTTTCACACGAATACTACTAGAGAAATGAAAAGTGTAAAACATCATTACAATAAAAGTTTCTGTACTGGCTATTAAAACGAATGTGAACACGGTAGCTTGCTCCTTATAGCTAATAAAATGCATTTTAAAACAAGGTTTTCTTGGGTCAAACAGTATGCGATATGAGCATTGATAAAAACATCTTGTAACGCAGTCCGGAATAAATGTAATTTGTCAGATGAAGAAGATATGATAAAAACTACAATACAATACTTCTACCAAATACTACAATTTCGTCTCCAAAATTATTCTTTAACCCGTGAAAATGCAAAAAAGATAGGACAAAGCTGTAAATATGAATCATGGTTCAAAGTAGGAAAATTGTGACTTTTTGTCCGGTGCAGCTCGGCTTGGTGACTTTGTTCATGACGTTAAAGAATATCCATGGCCTTGCGATGTATGATTTTCAACATTCTCTTGCATCAATGCCGTTTCTAATCGTTCTGGGAAATATACCCCATAACGCCTCTCAAAATTACATCTATGTGAGAACGGACGCACGAATCCATATACATATATACATTGTTTACATATCTTTTATATAAGACAATTTACTAATCTGTGTAAACAAACATACCAAAAAGTAAATATAATTTGTATGGATTAGTATACGAAATTTTTACAGTGAAGCGAGAGAAATTATTCTTTAATCATACGACATCCCAAATACAACTTTTTATAAATACGTTTTGCATTTTAACATCACAGAGTCCGCTTGCAATATAATGATAATAATAATAAATTCATTATTTTGAGAAGGTAACATATTATGACATTTATACAGACACTTCCATATTGCATCATATTTTCAATATGGCCTCCTTGTAATAAGATGGAGGAAAGTAAAATTAAAAAAAAAAAATAATAAATAAAATAATAATAATAAAAAAAAATCACAGTTTTTCGACAAACACTAAAAATAATAACTTACACACGTATGTAGCGCATTACAGTAAGTATGCTAATTGAATTCAAAATCTAATAATATTGTATAAATGGTAGTTCTGATTTCAATATAATATAGACCAGTAAATACAACATTGCACCTTCGCGCCATTTAAACTGATAATATCCTTCAATATGATAATCGCAATTTAATGCAATACATTCACTAATGGCCTAGTATTATTTAAAAACAAGCATTGCGAAAGTTATAGCTAAATAACATAAATATATACAACAGTTTTATTCCTTTTGAACATAGTTGAAAAATGACAAAATCTTTTTTGACCTGCCAGGTCATAAAATGATTTTCCATCAATTTTATATGATACATTTTTGTTTGCATGCACTAATAAAGAAAATGGTTGAGCATTACTTATTTTTCTTTACATTTCTAAATATTTTTCATGTTTTAAGAACTTTTCTTGACCGTACTTTTTCTGGTCATTTTCAGCAGTATTATAGCTTATATATATCAATGACTTAGCATAGTGTCAAATGGAGTGCAAATATTTTTGTAAAACTGCAACAGTTATGATTCAATCATTAATACAGTCTTACGTTATTTTGACAGATTAAAGTTGCGCGACTTCAGTACAAATAAAACCACCTCTTAGATGATTCCTACTTTGTAGGGGGCACATAAAAAGAAATTTTCAACAGAATAAAAAAATAATTGCTATATCATTCAGAGAAAAGACTTATATAGTTGGTTATGAAGACGTATAATTATGAATTATGCAAGTATTTTGTTAATATTGTTTGTTTTCTGACAGACAGCTCTTTCCTGCTTTTATGTCAGCACACAAGTTGAAGATGACTGATCACAAACCACAAATATGCCATGTACTTCCAGGTATTTTTTCCATAAACACATTAGAAACTGCAGTAAGAGGACGGTCACTTGTTTATTAATAGAAAAACACTCTATTCAGAAAACTGTAAGTTATCACTATAGCATGATAGAAAAATGGGGAATTATCATACAAGCTATTCCCTGGCACGTAAAGGTACAGCATAAATGAAAAGGCATATCTAAATTTTAGTATAATACAAATAAATAATTAATCAATTACGTAAAATCTAGTTAAAGTCGTATTTTATCTGATTACACTATTTTTCATTCCTGTTCTGTTACAAAGTTTGTCAGTAAGATGCTTCAGTATACTGTCCAATTCAGTATGAATACCATGGATACCATATCTTTAGTTCTAATGGGCTTCAATATATTGTTCCCCCTCCAGACATTGAATAACATGTTCTTCTATCAACGTTGTCACACCATCCATTCCATGTTTATCATCTGTAAACAATTAGAAACAATGCTTTATATACTGAGGTATTGAAAAGAAACATTTCAAATTTGAGTTCATTGTAAAACTTTGTTATTTATGTTGAATATGAACCAATCACACAAAGGAAATCAGGACAGCTTAGGAAGGCAACGCACAAGAAGATAGTGCATAAACTAAATGTGAAGATAACTATTGTGTGTCGTCTGCATTATGTGTAAAAAGAGTTTTGTTTTTTAGTCTTGATAAGAACTAGCTTTGCATCAGTTTTTGTTTTATATATTTGTAAACAGGAGTTTTAAAGGGTTTCAAAATATAAAAACACAGATCAAAGTTAAAAGGTAGCTTAGCAAGTGTTTTATGCTGTCAAATTTACAAATGCACCATAATTCTTAGTACAGTTAATGAACTGAGGTAACAAACCTTCGAAATATAATATGGAACAGCTGTTTCTCACATCACCAATCTCTCTGTTAAAAATGTCATGTTGCATTATTTCATTTGAAAAATCTGCGAATTGTTTCGCCTGTTTTCTCATTTCCTCCACACTTAGTCCTGCAAAAGGTAACTGAGTCATTTCGCGCAGGGCAATGGCAGGTGTGGCATATTCCCGTGCATAACACACTTTCTGAAATTACACATATATAATATATTTATTATATACAATAAACTGCTTTTACGCGTAGGTAACCAGTAACCTTGTGCGTTATTGTATGTATCTCTTAGATAATGTTGATGCTTCACGATCTATCTAAGCCAGTCATGATTTTAACGTTAAACTTGTGACGTATTTTAGCTTTATCAAAAATATTTTTCTTCTAAACACTCTTGTAAATACTGAACTGATTTTTAAAGCAGATGCATGAGTTCTTTCCTTCGATAAGGACCTCTATACAATACATTGGCAAAGCAAATGGCATTGTTAAGCGACTACAGAAACAAAACAAATATCTTTGAAAACATACCTGCCCATTCCATTTTCCAGGCTTCGAAATTGTAATGACATACAGCTGTAGGAAATACTTGCGAAATCCCATTACTATTGGTTCAACTGCTCCAAGATGTTCCTCATTGGAAAATTGTGTTCCTGGTGGCGGGAAGGAGCATGAAGAAGGCACTATCACATAGATCTTCGGGACAAGTTTGCAATGGACTTTGTATTTAGTCACTGCATCCAAGAGCCTTTCTCTGAAATCTGATAAAGGGGCAACGATTAAATGGAATCATATTTAAATAATTGAATAATTAACTATGAGTAAATCTTACAAAGGTATCGATGGAAACAGCCAATAACCAACGACTGATTTGCAAGGTTTTAACATATGTTCAATTAACTCTATGTTACATTGCCTATGACTGTTGACCTCATATGAAATAACTAATAATAATTTGTCTGAAATGGCGATGAGTGGGGCAAAAGGTTATCCTTTATTTTATTGTTCAGTAATGAAGAGTATTAACACAGAGAGATCAATACTATGAAATGACTTCTACACACCTCTGTTCTCAACTGTTTTACCAGTCAGGTTGTATGACATATAGTTTATCATGTAAGAATATGCCAAACCCTCAAACAAAGAACCTGCTGGAAGTGTCTCTTCCATGCGTCTTTCATCTAATAATAGAAGACATGTTAAAGTATATAATACAACACATTTGTATCTGGAACAGGGTTAAGGTGAGGAATACATTAAAGTTAAATAAATTTTCGCATTTATACACATTTAATAGTTTTAAATTTTACCGACTATTAAGGTGAATGTGAATAGATATGTACACATTTTACAACTTTTCAGCAGTGATTTCATTTGATTAACACCATAACTTTGGCATACATATGGTAGACGATTTCTCAACATTTATTTTAAACACCTAATTAACAGGAGTTAAGTGCAAGATAGATTTTGATATTTTTTAAAACAGAGAGGGATTTTCCATTGAGTTATGAGGCCAACATTTTTGACACAGACTTTTTACAGGTACAGCATTTGCGTGTCAGTAAAAGCTTTAAAATACATGCATCTTAACAGTAAATTTTCAAGCTCTTATATTAAAAAGAGAACAATCTGTTTGTCAAAAGGTACAAAAGAAATTGCTTTATCAAGCAGCTGACTCAGATATGTGAAACTTTTAACCAGAGAAATTCTGATTCATTCAAGTTTGAACAGCTTACAATGTAAGACCAACAAGCACGTAGCAGGTTTAGTGAAGCATGCTTTATTTTGCAAAACATAAAAACATAAACTGTTGCAACCTGTAAGACAACATATTTTGTTTTTTTTTACACTGATAACAAACTTACTTATTTCCCTGAAACTACAGCTGGACAGTTATTTACACATATCAATTTTTGTAGTATAATTTTTTACATTAGAAATTGTAATTCTTGAAAGAAACATTACTTGGATACCTATATTTCAAAATTTCTAGTAAAATTGCAATCGACTTATCATAATATTTGTTTTTGTTGAATTTTATATTCTAACAAGCTTAGTACTATGCAATGTGTTAGTTTATTTTTATATTTATCAGCCATGATCAATTCCAATCAGTCTGGTAGATTAATTTTATTTTTTTAAGGGTTAGGTCGTAGTGAGCAATGATTTTGAAATGAAAAAATACTCTCGAAATCTTAGAGACTGAATTATATTATTACCATGCATTGCTTTCCACATTTTATCCAAGTATGATGGGTCCTCTTGCACTAAACATGTAGTCCATTTGAAAAGACAAGGAATACTGTTCAGGTCTGTTCCTTTTGCCAGTACAGGGAGAACCTGAAAGTATAGAATTCACGGTTTAAATCAGAAAAACTGAGCCTTAACCTAGTCATTTCATTTATTCAAAAATCAAAGTCTGCTTAGCACTGTTAATGTTAATATATATAAATCAGTATATAACTATAGAACTGTGTACTATGTAATTTAAAAATTTAACAATGTTTGCGATTATATTTCTTTAATATTTTTGCCGCTTCATGAAATTTCGTTTTCAGACAGGTTTTTTTTTTTTTCTTTTTTGCAGTATCATCGAATAAATACAGCGCTATCATTCATTTAAAAAGTAGAGTTAGGAATGTTTTTCGAACAAGTAACTGTCAATTTTGCATTTTGCCGGAATGATATCTTTCTCGGTAATGTAAAAGGTACAAGCAGCTTGACTAAAAAGTAAATATGTATTTGTTTTCGTGAACCTGTGACGAGCATAAGACAACAATATCAATTCATGGTACCTTAGTTTAAACTTTTATCTTATTACATATGCGACTTTCACTGCGATCAACTTTCGTGTTAAAAGGGAAACCTCTTTCATTGAAGGAAGTAACACCTGTACAACAGACACAGTATGCTATCGAGATGTCTTTGACAGCAGCAGCGTAGCACTCAGTGCACTCTATATAACAGCGTAGAAGCGGTCACTATACTCTATAAAACATTGCTGCTGTGGCCAGTTCACCTTACACAACAACATGACACAATGACTGGCTCGCTAGTAGTACACTGTATACCATATTCTGTAAATGCATGAATATCTATGAGTAAAAACAGATAGGTACATGTATATATTTTTTACTTCATACAGTGCATCACATGTTACATATATTTTACATACCCCTCTTTCTAGGAGACCTGTTGAAGTGCTGGCGGATAAAGCAGAACTGAAGTCATTAACCATGTGTTTGTGTTTTACAGACGTCTCGGACACAACAAAGATTTTCCATCCGTCATCGTCCTTCACACTCGCTGTATGATCTTGAGACTCGTCTTTTTGGAACTTCACATTGTTGCTTGTTAGAAATCTAATGATTTCTTCTGCTACATACAAGTCACTACAGTCTCCCTCGATACAGTATATGACTGTTACTGTAACATTTTTGTCCTGTCGGAAAAAGTTTTACAAATATATGAACATAATATATTCTGACATTGCACAAATAAATATACTCGTATCTATCTATTAACTGTTATAACTGAAATAATTATTTCACTATTGAATAAAGTGCAAAACCACACACAAAAAACTTTTTTGAAAAACCTAGTCAAAAAATGAAAATCGACTAAGTTTCTTGGATATATTTTCGTTTATATCTTGCAAAAAGAGAAGTAACTAGGTATTACATTTTTTCTGCATGGTTTGAAAGCGGTCATTTAGCAATTTTCTTGATCAAGTCAGTGCCATTGAGAGACTATATTGTACAATCATTTTCATTCAATACCACTTTTACAGCAACATAATAATGATATCAGGCCTCTTAAAAGGTTTAAGAAAATTCAAAAAGGGAACGGGTAGGCGGGGCTTAGATATCAAAGATTTAAATACATGAGTGTCTTGATTCAGAAAGAGATCGATGCATGTATATATTTTTACTTGAAGCAGTGAATCACATGTTACAAAGGTTTTACATACCCCTCTTTCTAAGAGGCCCGTTCTCCGAATGATATCTCTCGCTGATGCTACCTGAAACATTTAAATATTTACCATCAATATACTCTGGCGTTCGGCAATAGTCTGTTACCGGTCACACATACACAATTAATGTTGGTTTACGTGATACACCAAACACACTGATACAGTAAAGAAGTTTCCCCTATAACTGTATGGTTAATAAATTGCATATGCTACTCTTTGCCTCATTTCTTTTTTCTTGTGAATATTTAGTTATAGATCTACATGTAGATGTGAAATTGTGATAAATTGTTGGCAATTTCAAAACTGTCTTTTCGATATCAAATATTACGAGAAGAAGATGTTGTACATACTGCTTTAGCTGTCTCCTTAAATTCTGTCTGTAATAACTTCCATATTTCTATAGCTGGGGTCATTGACTCTTCGGATTCTGTTTAAAATTAAGTTATATAATTAAGTTGTTTTTCTTTTCTTATCACTTCAATACAATTGTAATATACCTAGTTTTCGGTGCTTTTTTGGAATATTTGAAGAATAACACATCAAGTTCTGATTTTTATTTTGTAAACATAAGACCAAATAGTTCGGTTCTTTTCAAATGCAGGAGAGAAACGTTTGTAAACAAATCTCAAAATCATTTTTAATTTGTTTACATAACTTAGATATGATTTAACAGCAGTTTCGAGAGCATCTTAAAACGTAATTACAACATTATCACATAATATACTAGCTCTATCAACATCTGATGTTGTATTCTATTATTAGCTGATTCATTTCCAGTAATCTCCAAACTCCATTGCACCCCCGAAAATATATTTCAACAATTACTCTAACAATTACAATGGGAATTCAAATGGTTTAGCTTATTATGACATTGGGCTTTGTAACTTAACAATTTAAATACTGGACTTTTAATCCTTTTAAAGCAGATCAATTCACCGAGTAGCCACTAGTCTGAAACCTATAGACATAACCTTTTCTGCAAGAAAAAACCAACCTTCGTGCAGTATAATGTTTGCTGTATCACGGCACTCGAGGTTTGTACGATGTTCGACAAGCTCCTTTAGGGTCATAAAGAAGCGAGTCCCTTGGAGGTGAACGTCTATGTCTGCAAAACCCATTTCCTTGATTTTAGACATCGTTGCCATAATGAATGGACAGTCCGCGCAAAAGTAATAGAACTGAAAACGAATTAATTGAAATATGTCTATGACTATTATTTAAGTTAATGTAATATTGTAACGAAGCAGTTAATATTCAAATACGTTAATTCAAAGACGTTTCTTGGCAGGCGGAATGCTAAATGGATATTATAATATTGTTTAAGCACGCATTGTATCACTCATGATTAACAGCCGCCAGCTGTTGTTTGCCACGCTAGTATTTAGCAAATGAAGTCCCTATTTTACACAAACCTGAAAACTCTATCTACCATAAATAGTAATACATTCCTACTTGCTTAAAATAAATATACTTCAAAAAGCCAGAGGAAATGTGTTTTTGCCACGCCAAAGCGCCTTTTTGCCACAAAGCATGGAAATCAAAGTTCAGTTTGAGCCACTGACAGTGCTCTTTGTTGCACGGGTCTTGGATTGGAACGTATATCATATTCGTGAATATAAGTATAAGATTAACTTTATAACAAACTTATTAATGCAAAGTAAGACGTTTTTCATTAAATATTTTTAAAGAAATTATCTTTGTAAGAAAAAAATTAAAGAATATGTTACCTCGTCGTCTTTTGAAATTCTGTAAATGGTTGGATTGCATTTTCGCCGTTTGTCTCCATGTGTAACATCAATTTCTAATGGTTGCTCCATTTTTTCTATTCTGTAACTTCCGTAGATTCCTTCAAGTGGTTTGATTTGGCAAGATTCCGGAATAATAAGGAAGAATTTTCTGGAGAATTTATCACATGTAAAGTACTGACTCTGTTCGACAGTTGTTGATATTGCTGTGAAAATAAAATTTATCTTCAGCCGCAGTTTACAAACTTGATACAACATATAATAATAATGGTACTAAGATTTAATGATGGATTTATCGTTTAGCGAAATCAATTCATATATCTCTTTTATAGTATGAACGAATCTCTTTCTATCATATTTATTATTAGTCATTAAGTTGCAATAAATTGTTGCTTTATAAAGCAAAACAAAATATCACAAATGCAATGTTATTTGGAATTTTCAAGGGAGATGGCTACAAAAGGTTGAAATACAGACGCTCAATATATCACAGAGGGTTATACCTGGAAGCATGTATGACAAGAAACCAATAAAATAATTGAAGACCAGACCATGAGCTACATTTCCTGCTGGCAACATTTTTGGCATCGGTGTTTTTTCTGAGAATAGAAACAATAAAAATATTAATGGTCGAAAGAAATCAAAGGCATATCATATGAAATAAATATGATGTTACATGTAAAATAGTCAGAATAATTGAAAGACACATACATTGTACTGATATATTTAAAGGCACGTTTTTAACATTTTGATAGCAGGGTAACGACTTTTGAAAAACGACCTTTTAAGATGCCTTTTCTTGGTAGGCTTAATCAAATATATATTTAATCATTAATTGTTCTAACGTGTCCAAAAGCGTTAACACAATTCCAATAGACTAATTCATCTGTTTCCTTGTTACTTTCAAAAGTTATTTAACCCGAGCAAATTCCTACATTAATATTAACGTTATAAGAAAATATCGAAAATATTTTACAAATGATTTGGTTTTTTTGTATTTGATAATTTATTATTATATTGCTTTTATGTAAATTCATCAATGTTTTAAGAGGTTCCTACTTGTAACAGCTCTGATAAAAGGTTTTATCTTAAAATGCCACTTGAAATATACTAAGATTGAATAGTAATTATATGTATTGCAGTAATGTCTTACATCTACACATATGTACATAATGCTTTGCATTAAAATATCATTGATAAATAAAACTTTAATCAAAGGAACGAAAAATAGGAAAGTATATCAAACTCAAAAAATGTTTTCAAAAATTATGAAATATGGTTTCTTGGAGACATTTTGGAAAAGTGATTTATTTTGAGAAACATATAGATATCTACATATTTATACAGACCTTTTTATTTCAAAGTAAAAAGTCTTGAACATATTTGGCAATACAAACATACTTATACTCTTGCAAAATGTGAAAATATTTGTAAAAATTTAAAACTTATCTCAAAAATGCATTATTTTGAATTTCGATCCATTTATAGATATCAGTATCCTGTTCACAAAATTTGACGGATGCCGAAGTATTTTGACAACATCGACGTTACATTTCATATACCTTTTATTTTCATTGCCAAGTCATCTTTCCAGCCGTCTTTGTTGAAATCCAACACGATTTCTGGTAACACTTTTAATACACCACGTTTAAATGTCTGTCTGTCTCTTTCAGAAATCCCTTCAAAAACCAGACGAACGCACATTACATCTTCACGACGAGATTTCTCCAGGGCCATCAATGTTTCAAGGGTCACCCAGCTGGATGTCACAGCATGTTTTGTGATGAGCACCAAAACAAGTTTTGAGTGTTTTATCGCATGCACTATATTGTCAAAGACTGGTTTTCCTATCATGAAAGCAGCTCCTTCTTTTGTATCGGCAAATGTCACCAGCCCCTTTTCATGAAGACCTTTACTGATAATGTGTGCTTTTGAGGCATCCTGTGAACTATGTACAATAAAGACATCGTACTGGTGCGTAATGTTTGTCATTAAATCCGCCATTTTGTTCTACTATGTAATCACTTTTCTTATTCCTTTCTTTCTGTAGCACAGGGTCATCTATTCCACGTGACGGATGCTGAAATTCAATTCGACAAATATGAAATTTTTTCTCGTTTTTATATAATTCAAACTATCAGTTAACATAAAAATGTAAACAATTATTTCTTTAATTAATTTGCCATTTGTCGTCAAAATTATAAGACATGTTGAATTTAGTATGTGTTACTAACACTTTAAGCAGACGGTATATTCACCTCCTCTTCGGTGTTTTTATTTATTTCAATTCAAATGAAATAATTAGCTCTTGAAAATTTAGCTTTTATACATATTATTTTATTGTTCATTCATTCATTTTTAACTATTCATTTATTATCTATTTATATATTATTTATTTATTTTCATAATTTATTCAATATTTATTTTAGTTTTACTTACTTATTAATTTATTTCATCTATTATAATTTATTTATTTATTTATTTATTTAAGCATGATAGGCTTTTACATAAATACAAAAATCTTATAATTTTGGCAGGTTTCAATTTGTACAGTTGTACAGTATCAAAGTTAAATTTTATTCAGATTTCTAATAGCCACATAACACAGTTATATTATGTCTTCATTTATTTACATTTTTATAATTTATTTCATTTTCATTTTATTTATTTTTTCTTTCTTTATTTCTTTATTGTATTTATTTTATCGATTTATATTATTTTTATTCTACTATTCTACTACTTAAGCAATAATTTTGTGTATTTTTGCTTTCCATCTCAAACCAAAGAACCAAAGATGTGCTTGATACAGAAAAAATAATCAAGCTAAATATTTTCTCGAAACTAACTTTTGTCTTTGTGAGAATTGTTTCTATAAAAATTTTGCGCTGATGACAAATAAACAATTTTATTAATATAAATTTCCAGTGTCTGGTCAAAGATATTCTAAGCAACAGAAAATTTTGATACTCCGTCGGAACTTTTGACATTAGACATTTTGTTTAATAAATGAAATGCAAACAGTAAAGTTTTAAACGTATTACCTATTACTGTGTCTGGAAAACACTCACAGTCTTTCTTGAAACATGATCAGGTTCTGATAAGTAGTGTAAAGACTGAAACGTAGTTACGTGTTCGTCCGTGAACTTCATACAACCTGGATTTTCCACTGAAGATTTTAAGGCCAAGCAAATGTTTTACTTTACATGGTTTAAAACACGGACATAAAAGCCGTAGTAAGTAATAGATAAAAAGAAAACGAATACTCCTGCATGTCAGTTTGATTTTATCTTCTTTCAGTGGACATAAAAAGTAATGTTGTCCAAGAAGTATACCTTCAAATTTCAAGTATTACTTTGTTTCTCACTCTTAAAGTCATGCGGCTGGTTTTTCGTTGATCTACAGCACCCCTAAATAACTGAACCTTGGTACATTTATCTCGATTTTTCTGAAAAGGCTTTAGAATATACCAGACTAATTGGATTATTGCATTTGTTTTACCCCCAAATCTGAGTCACATTTTGAGACTATTTATGTTTTTCTGTAATTTCATGACCATATTTAGGACAGGTAATAGCTAGAAAAATGTTTGTGTTACAGACATAAAACCATATAGACAATATGAAACGTAATGCGGTTACGAGGCATTTGATAAAAACCAAAGGAAATTATCGTGGAAAATAAGGTGGAAATACCAAAGTAATAAAGACAAAACGAAACAGCCGGTAAGTTTATCGGAAATACCTGAGTGTTGTACTTATTAAACATTCATTATACACGTAAAAGTTTTGTGCATCTATGTACGACTACATGATACAAATTAAATCAAAATTAAACGTGATACATTTAAATTAATATAGGATATTAATTGTGTAATCGCACTCTGTTCGTTTTTTTCGCTTTTACTGATTTCTTTAATATCAAATCGTTTTTTGCATTTCAAGTGTAAGTAATTATTTTTTTCATTCAAGATAAGCTGTTCACCTACGATTTATGGAAGATATGGTCCGCTTTTATTCTTACCCTTTGACAAAATTTAAAACGCCATAATTTCACCTAACATCTTAGAGAAAAAATGTACATTTCTTTCCTAGCACATGATCAAATGGTGTACAAGTGTACTTTTAAATAGGTAGGTTTATGTTTTAGCCCAAATTTCAAGCAAACCTGTACGCTTATTTCATATGGTCAAAATAGTATACTTATTTATTTTCCCTAGACTATAAGAAATGCAGTGTTTTACCTTCCGTGCAAAATGTCCAAAGCTGAATGTAATTTCCCCATTATTTAAGTAACTAAATATACTGCTTTGTTGCAATGTTGTTGTGTAAATACTGATATATATTTAAATAAAAGAAAAAAAACGGCAAAAAAAGAATAAAAAAAATACTGCTTTTCTTTTGATAGGTATAAATGGCATGTTATTCTTTTAATAGTAACATGGTGTTAGTGTTGCCTTCCATTAGATAAAATTAGATAAAATACGAAAGAAACTATTAAAAGTACGTGTGTTTCTTTAGATTTTGAGCAAATTTCTACATTATAAATCCCAAAACTTAAAAAATTCATTTCTACGAACAACATATTACAAAAAGGGCCTAATAGCATTGAACACTCACTACTAAATAAAACGTTGAAATGGTATGTATTTTTCCTACAATGTAAGACAAATACTACAATATAAGACAAATATTTTATCTTACGTTTTGACAAAAAGTGGCCTATTCTTGTTTCCTTTCAATTTTAGCAAGATGTAATGAATTTTGCAAAATTGTCCGCTATTTTTTCAACAATAAGAGCACATTGTATGCTACTTGCCCAAAGCAGCATATGGGCCAGTATCTTCCACATACTATTAAAAAGATAATGTGAATAGCCATAGATATTCCACTACATTTTGAGCAAATCGGATACTCAAGTTTTATTTGGTTTCCGTGAGAAAATTAGTGGGTTTTTTTGTTCTTACAAGATGACCATAGTTAAATATTTTCTATAACAAATGAGCAAATTGGTGTACGGCTTTTCTTTTGATAAGAAGAGAATGCTATTTTTCTAACCATTGTTAGCTTCCCTTACTCACCACCCAGACAAAGATGTAGCCTATTCTTTTTCCCATTCAATTCCAGCTAATTGTTATGTTATTTTCCTGACAAATTGAAAATGTATGCTATTTGCACTAACTTAGACTATCGTAATAAAACATATGAATGTAGGAAAAGGGGCAAAAGTACTAACTAAAATGTTTTACAAATCATAAATCACCCCGGTCAGACTACAGGTGAAAATAATTATCCACTACTTTTTGGAGAGTTGTAAAAGAAAGCGATTAGTGTAGATACATGTAACGTAAGGCATTATATACATTGACAAAATGTCCTTTTATTTGAAATATTGTGACAGGTTTTGGCATATGTTCTTATCAATGAGTTGTCGGTGAAATGTATATTTAATTTGACTACATTTGATGGGTTTATGAAGTTTGGCACTATTGAAATTGCTTTACGAATTCACAGTCTCTCATCATCGACTACATTACAAAAAGGGCATTTTGTCTCAATTACCTCTACATTTTCATAAATCTGTTTTTCAATTCAATTCTACGTTACAACGAGAGCACTTTGTGCAGGGTACACTAATCTTCAACCTTAAAGTGACATTACGCACATCTAACTGCACAAAGTGTAGTTTGTTAAAAAAAAGCAATTTTCGGTTGCTGTGCATTTATATGTGTTAAACTAATGATAATAGTATTTGAAGTTGGTGCTTTAGAAAAAAAAGGACAATAAAATAATAATTCCTTTCTTGGCAGTGATCTCCCTTGTGTTATTAGTGTTTTTGCCGGTAGAGATTTCGGCAGTGGAAGGGAAGCAACTCCTGCATGCAGTTGTTTATTTCTTAAATTGACTCTCCCAGTCAAAATAGGAAAAATAATATTTGGAAAGTTATTATTTCGTACTGGTAGCAGGAAGAGTTTGTTATATTGGGTTAAAAGCTATTTTTTCCTCTACCCTTTTTACACACATCTATTTCAGCTTGATTTTTACTTGAAAAAAAAGTGCATAATTCCACTTTTAAATCTGCTTTAAATCTACGCTTTTTAAGGCCATTGTCCCTGCCGGTCATAATGTACTATAATTAATGGCCGGCAAAACAATAGAAGCGGATCAGTGGTCCAGTGGTGAATCCATGGATCCCCCGCTCCGCTACTAACATAACTAATGTTATTTCAGATGAGACCTAAACTAAAACCAAAGTCAGATGTATCGGTGCTGTACATCGGGCATGTTAAAGAACCAAACGGTGTTAAACGCATTAACCCTAAAACATTATGTTACAGATAGGTAAAGTGACATCATAGCCTTTTAGCAGTTTTCAAGAAATACAAGTTTCTTGAAGTTTTACTCACAGTTTATCTCTGCTTGTGAAATCATATGCCTTTCTTAAATCGATGAAGTGTAGATTACTTAAGTTTCTAACTGGTATCAATGATAATAGTGAGGGTAGAAATTTGACCTATTGCATTTCTCTTCTTTCTTTACCCACCTTGATCATTTGCTTACATTTCATTGTTGTAGCCTATTATTGAAAATAACACAATATACTTTATAAGCAACTTAAGTTAATGATATATCTCAAGTATGTAACATGTATGTTTTTCTTAAAATATGAATAATGGAAGGCTTTTTCTATTTTTCATAAAATATGTGTAAAATTGTATGCTTTGTTTTTCCTTCTAGACGATAAAATGATATGCTAATTTTCCAAAACATGAACAAAATAAAACGTCATTTCTTGTTATGTGAGAAAAAATGTACAACAATGTAAGAAAAACATACACATTTTGAAAGTGTGTGAAACTTTAGTAAATTATTTGTAAGTCAAACTCAACATTTAATCATGGTAGTTATTTCTATGCATTATAAAATAAGAAGTTGTTTAATTCAAAATAGAATTGTTGGAAAAGAGTTTTTACTAGTGCGTTTTATTATTTTTTGTTAAAATAATACTACTATTCAAAATGACCATGTTGTATTACATGTGTACGATAAAATAAGGTGATTTAAAGATGATTAAACATGGTAAAATTCGTCTGTCCTGCCTAATGTAAACCTACTCTAAGGACACATATTCAGTAATTCTACTTTTGAAACTGCAAATGCTATACATTTCTACTAGAAGAATACAAATATGTTTTTCTTGTTTACCTTTTTATGAGTTATACATTTATTTCAATATAGTTTTGAAAAAATGGTTGTTATAAATAAATTGCAAATACACTTTGATTATTTATTATATATACTTTGCTATTACCAAATTGGGTTATATTTCATTATAATTGAAGAAAACTTAGAGCTTTTAATTCAATCCTTGCTGTGATTTGAAAGAAATTTTGTATATGAATATTGTTGAAACCAAAACACGGTGAATGCTGTTTAAACATGCACGAAATAAGTTTCACTTAATTATTATCATAGTACCTCTTAGTAATAAAAATTGATGGATAAGCATTATTTATCAAGCATAGATATCAACAATTTCACTATATTCAATAGAAAAGAGAATGTACTACATAAATATTGTCTTTGTACTTTAATCATAACTTCGGCAATATACATGAGTATATTTTACTAGAATAAGTCAGTGCTAAATGTATGTGACCCCTTTGAAGAGTAGTGCTAATATCTTTTTAATAAATCAGTTTATTGTATTTGCTTTGAATTGCTTGAAAAGAAGTGATTTTATTGTAAATCATCTTTTTATCAGCTCTTCGTGGCATTTTAATGTTTACGTAAGTGAAAAGTCATGAAATACTAAAATACATGTTTAAAACATAAAAATACTACTTATGTGATTCAGCATGCCATTAAACCCTTTTAAATATTAATTTTACAATAAAACCAATTTCTGAAGCAATGCAGAAGAATATAATTAAGTAATGCGTTTTTATGCAAACTACTTAATATGTATACAAATAATAAAATGTTGCTATAACGTGTCTCTACTGTTAACGTGCAGTTTATCATAAGAGAAATAAATTAAAGATTTTAACAAAGTTTGCGTTACCAGTTAGATGTATTAATCACCAGTGTTCAGATTTGAATCATACTGGTAAGTCCAATCTGTAAATTTCGTCCGTGGTTGCGTGTGATTAGTTTTAATGCAATCTAAACGTAAACTTTGTCGGAAATTCCGTTTATGTACATATCACGGTAGAGATATATGAACATTTGTGGTTATTTTTTTCCTTATTGGTTTAATGAAATGTAAATAAGTTAGTTTAAGACGAGTAGACAAAATTTGTGTTTGGTGTACGATAAACAATTATGAATATAAATACAGATTATCTAGTATACAAATGTACTTTGTATACATGCAATCGTCTGTATTGATATTACTAGCTTAGGAGAATTGATGGATAGAGAAGTTTGAATGAGTATCGGTGAAATATATCTGCCGAGTTTTAAAGATATGCACAGTATAGAAGAAGAATAAATTCAAGCTCCAGGATGTGTTCTACTCCCATATATGCTTTTACCGTTCCAAAGTCTTTCAAAGTGACCGTCTAAATTTGAAGAAAGACATTTACCATAGATGTATACTCTCTGAAAAATGAATTTTACAAAAGGTATAACTATGTCGTATCTGTGTAACAGTTTATTGAGTTGAAAATATTTTTTTTTAAATTTGACTATCCTTGTCAAAAAGTGATTATCATTTCAGTTCAGTTCTTTCTCTATTTGTTAAATAGACAAATACAATATCTTGCATGAGTTCATTTTAAGCATCTTATAGTATGGTCAATTGGTAGGTTGATATAACTTTAAGGTGTCTACCTAAGTCTGAAATAGCTTTATATGTATGTTGACCCAGTGATTTCTTTTATCATCTAATTTTTTAAAAAAGGAGGTCGGTCTGTTGAAAAAAGAGTAAGTAAATAACCTGCCCAAAATAATATGCAGGAATCACAGTTCCGGCAAAAAACACAATAGCTGGATTTCTAATAGAGTATTATTGAAAATAAAAAATGAAGTCTAAAATAAGTCATAAAAGCTATATTAACCTTCGAAGTGGCCATATTATATTTTAGTAAATTGCTTTAAAACATTAAATGTTTTGAAACCATGTACTAAGAAAATCAGTTATCCTGTGTCTTTTATCTAAGAAGCAGATAGAAACGTAAACAAACATTCTTTAAATAGGATGATTACTAATTTTTTACTAGGGTTTAACTGTTTATAAACTATGTTCAACAGAAATAAAACGGTTATACAGATACATATATTCTAATCATTATTTTTATGTTCATTTTTCTTAGAGTGTAAACTTTCTTGAAATTATGATGGTCACTTTAAAGGGGGATAACAACTTTAATGGTAATTTCTATCATTTACATTGTATGATACATTGTTCAGCCGACAGTACGCTTCAAAATGAATCCTAATTTACATGAGTTTACCGCTGGACAGATGTCTTTCACATGGGAATTAATCGGTTATTTTGCAAACATTTTGCCTTGTAGTATGACGATTTCAATCTTAAATGTTGACGAAAAAACGATCCAAAATTAGATTTATTGTCTTTTTTGTAAAGAATATATGGTACTTTAGTCTTGATTTACGATATGAATGTTCAATTACTGTACGTGACACAAAACTCCGTATTGCTTGAATATACATGCATTTGAATTTAACCGCTTCGTTATGATCGGATTAAGGTTAAGGAAAAACCGCACTGTTACTCCGTTTACTTTATTGCTATATTTAGTCATTTGGATATTCAGAATGTTTGTGAAAACCAGAGGCGGAAATTTACGTAAAATGTTAGTATTATCACTTATCAATAAACAACATTAAGTGATTTTATCTAATTAGGAGACACGAGAACGTGGCTGTCACATTAGTAATTTGTTGAATGAAGACGTATAGACAAAGTACTGTCAAGTCAAAATTTAATTCTTGTATTTATTTCCTTATAATGAGTTGTTGTGTAATTATAACTTAAATTAATCATTTTATTAGTAATAAATACGAACATGCAATGTAGTTAGACATTTTTTCGTAAATATTTAATTTAAGAAGTAAGTTATCTTTGATTAAATGTTAGCACAAGGAAGTAGTTTTGCTAACCAGTCTATAAATAAACCCGAAACAGAAACTAAATTGTTACGGAAATTTACACTGTGATCAATTATTTTTTCAAGTGTTTCCGTGTGTGTTTTTTTATTTTTATTGCTTTTTAATTGATGAAGTAGTTTTCAATTGTACAAAACTTATTTATTGTTTTTAAATTGAATTGATTTTAGCAGGTCATATAACTTAATTCAATCTTGGACTTAGGCCAACTTTTGTGGCTTATTATGATTCGGTTAATGATAATTTAGAATAGTAGTAATAATTTCTGACTACAGGGATTCGATAATAAACACAACTTCGATTTGAGCGCCATGACCTGACCAAAGGAACTAGGAAACTGGTAAATAATCTTAGCTAGTAAAATTGTATGAACCGTCAAGAAAAAAACAGTGTATCGCCAAACAGTAACAGTCTGGTCAAGAAGTTGTACGGCAGGGTGGAGGACCCCAAAAAGAGTGCTGTCATTCCCTGAAGTGACGATGTGGACGCGAGGAAGGACAAAGTAAAATTGTATCATATAACATATGTAAACCTATAATCAAAGAGGGATAACTCAGACTGTTGAATAGATGTATACTCAGTCTTCTTTTTGAGGCATGCTCAGTCCTATCATTTGTATTACTGGATAAGAATACTGTTTTCTCTCAAAAAAGTATCTTTAGCTCTCTTCATAATGATTTTATAAAATATGCACCCTTGTCTCATCAGAGGTATGCTTAGTGTAATCTGGTGAGACAAATTTAGTCATCTTTGAAGAGGTATGCTGAGTTCTTCCAATGTGAATGTAAATTTGAGCGCTGTTATGAGAGAATGCTGAAGTATCTTCTCTGTCGGAGAGGTAAGTTTAGTGTAGTAATAAACTTGAAACCGAAGTAGTTCATAGTTGATCTTAAAATTTTAAATACGTTAAACGTCATTTTCCTTTAATTCAGAGTCATCCTATATTTTCTAAAAGTGAATTTGTCTATGACAGATTATACGACATATGTTACTCGTGAAAGCTCATTGGTACCATTTTGAATGTTTTTGTAATAGCGGCTTCGCGCACTAATACACTTTTCATTTTAACTCTGATTTTATCTTGCAGATGTTTCCATGGCGGCTCATAACGCAGCAATCCCAAACTCTGAAAAGACTGAAAAATACAAATATGACGTCTTTTTGGTGTTCAAGTCACAGACTACAGACGAGGATACAGTTCGTCACCTGGCAAGCAAACTTGAGAAAGGGGGTATTCGCTGTGTTTATGACGATCAAAGCAACAGAGCATTTCCTGCCGGACAACCTGTATTTAAAAGTATAGTGGAATGTATAGAACAGTCAAAAACAATTCTACTCCTGCTTAGTCAACATTCGGTTGATAGCTCATGGGTTATGTTGGAAACGATTCTTGCAGTCGAAAAATCCAAGCAATGTAACAAGTTATGCCTTAAAATAGTTCTTGAAGGAGTTGATAGAGAGAAAGTAGAGTTCTTAAAGAGAGATATTTTAGCATCTGTTCCACATTTTAAACTGGACTTTAACAAAGACGACTGGGCAGATAAACTGAGGGTTTATGTAGAAGGTAAGTCGCGTGTTCCTTTAAAACTGATGTATTTTCAGATCGGTAGTTTACATGTCATATTTACAAAATACTTGAAAATACTTGTCGAATGCTTAAAGATTTGAAAATAACCCATTTTTATGTACAGCAGATAAATTTTATTTAAAATGTAATAATTATTACCCTTCAATGAAAATATCAACATAGCGGTTCGAGTAATATTTATCTAGGAAGGCAATATATACACATATACCATGTCAAGAAAACAAAAAGCGTATATTTTAAACCAACATTACACATATTATTTTCAGATAAATTTTTATTGTTCTTTCCGCAGAGGATGTCGAAATACACGATATTCTGCCAGTTGGAAGTTTGGCACATGGTTTAGTTTTTTCACATTTTGTCGGGTTTTGTCGATACGCATATCCAGGTACATATGTTTAGTGTTTGGGGATTTATCTTTAGTTTTCTACATATTTCTTCTGAAATATATCTCAAACATTTGCACGAATTATGCATGATTTGACTTGTTCTATAGATAATGCTGGTGAACATGAAATAATTCTTTATTCGGGCAACATAAAATGCTGTTCTAGTTAGTTGATAAAACGGGAATCTTGTATCTAATCAGTTTCTTAAACAGCAAAAACTGTTTTAAAAAACTACCTTAACCTAAAAGAAGAACAAAGACAACTTGTACTTCTCTTACTGATTGATACTGGTTTATTCACAAGAGTTGCAAAAGCAGCTACCAGAAACCGACATATACAAGACCAACCCAGGCAGAGTGTCGACCAGATACCACTTACTCCTTCCAAAGTCATGCAAAATCCTCGACAATCTAGAGAGTGTCGACAAGAAAAATGGAATAATTATCAAAAAGGCATCAGAGAAACATTTTAAATATGACCATGCGGGGAAGCCTCGATTATTTAGCATATCAATTTACAGCATTCAAAAAGGAGGAGAGGTAATCTGAAATAACTTGAATTTATATAAACAGTAATGCATTAGGGCAAATATTTACACGGTTTCATATTATGACTGTATCAGTGTGCCAAACATACCTTTGACATAAGTTATTCTACCTTTGATTGCTAGTCAAGTAATCCTTGCATAGGCTACATTTCGATGGATCTGTATAGATTTGTATGATTTTTACAAACCAAACTGTTGCTGTTGCTTGAAAAGTAACTTTAGTTTCTTATAGAAAGAAGTAATTTCTTTAAATTTCATCTTATTGCTATTTCAGCTCTAATATAATCTATACATAAAATGAGGAAATTCCTTTTGTTTGATCGCTATAATATTACCAAGATTTTATATTTTCTCTTGATAATTATCCCAAAAGTGATGGAGAAATTTTTGTTCATCTCACCATGTCATTTGTGTTATTGTACATTTAGGAGCCTTTCTACTTTTTTGCTGACAACCCAAATGTGTTAAAGGTCATATACAAAATGAAAGCCGACGGGTTAGCTAAAGTGGACGTGCCTTTTCAAGTTGCCAGATTCTACCATACGATGAATGAAGTGATAAATCATAGTTTAAACCAGAACTGCAATAACGCTGTTGAGCTGTTACGATACAGTGGTAACTCTAACTTTATTTATATAATAAATTTAATTTTTATTGTTTGCCTCTGATAATACTAACGAATAAATAAATAAATATAAATGACATGATTTCGACTAAGATTCGATGATATTTTTCCAATGTTGATACATTCTGCCATCTTTATTACATATGAATGTGAGCAGTTTTCACGTGCAAGCTTACCATTATGAAAAGTGCGTTGTCTACTGTAAAATACTGCCCAGCCACTACTGTAAAAGTCATAGCGTTATTTTTTGTGTACAGTTTTAACATACATATACTTTATTGTGGAGTGCATTAAATACTTTTCTATATGATTCATCTTAGATGAGCATGAGTCAATGCAGAAAATCTTACTGGAAGCTGTCAAGCGCCAACTACTTCATCCGACTGTAAGTACCCCAAAATGTTTAGAAAAATAAAGATCTGACTCTAATAAATTTACATTTCCCTAGATACACAGTAACAAAATATTCTCGTTGGAAATGGTACATTTTTCTTTTTAGAATATATCAGTATTGAAATGAATTAAACTTTGATATTCAACACGGATGTCAATTTAAGATGGCAAGGACATGTATATAATTTTGTTCTTAGTATACCGACTTTAATCTTTTTTAATGTATGAGTCTCAGAATGTAATTTTACATATGAAAGTTCTAATTTATATTTTAGGACTTACCTTATGAGATTGTGGCAAATCAACTTACATGTATGGCTCACCAGGATAAAAATCAAAAGAACGATGTTACCATTTTGTGTGTACCCGATATAAAAGAAGATCGTGAAACAGTGAACGAAATCGCTACATTTCTTAAAAAATTGGGATTAACGGTTGCCACTGAATGCGGTGATGATGGAGGAAATATGCCAGAAACAAAGATTACGCCAGCCAACTGGTATATATTCGTAATATCTGAACAAACTCTGGATTTCAGCAAACCTTTAGCCATCAAATACATGGCTTGCCTGCATCACAGCATAAGCAACAACTTACTATGTGTGTTGCCAGTTGTCAGAAAGGTCCAGCCACGCGATATTCCACGTCTGATCCGTTGGGTTACAGTGGTCAGTACTGAGGAACCGAATTATCGGCAGGTCCTGTTGCAGACTATACTTGGTAAAACACATACGCTATTTCCTAAATGTATATAATCATTACATTTTCGTAATGACTCTTTCATTCGTATTAATAAATATAAAAAGCCCACCCGTTCGTCCGTCCGTTCGTCTGTCTATTTTTGTTTCTTCTTCAATTATTTTAAAGCATAAACTAAAAGCATCTAACGTCAGTTGAAGAACCAAGTTCATGCAACTGCAGTTGATGACTAGATTGTTTATATATTAATTTTAATCTACCAAAAATAACGATAAAAAAAATTCATCAAATTCATTATTCATAATAACTCAATATAAAATAATTAAATTTCGATAATACCGAACTGCGTTACTTCTCTTGTGTCCTTTAAATTTCTTATGCTGATTACATTTTGTTTCAGGGAAGCCTGTGACGATGCAGCATAAGATACCATGCGGAGATGTTGCTACGGGACTGGCATGGGGAAGTTACATCAACTATTTATCCATAATAATGGAGCCAGGTTAGCTAAATAGGTTTTAGCTGTTGCTGATCATGATGGACACTACACGTGTTCGTGGTCATGTATAAGCGTATCAATATATTGTATTTAAAATGTTTGTTAACATGCCAGGCATAAACAAATCTTAAGCAAATGTATTTTCGTTGAAAATTGTCAATACCAAATGTATTGAATAATTTAATTAGAATACCCTGGTATATGTGTAGAATTTGGGTATTCTATTGCTGGTGCAAGGAACACATTTGTACTACTAGCTGTATAGAACTGACAAGAGGTTATAGTTTTGTTGGTCGTACGGTCATAGCACTTTGGGAACAAATATAATTCTATATCACTTTTCCCTAGGTTTTATTCATGCGAAAACACCGGTAATGGTAAAGAAATGCGCTCAAAACAAACACGGACAACTGGTTTGTGGTCTTTTGAATACTTCCTACTAGTAAAGTTATCACGCAATTTTATATATCTTTTCAGGTATTCGTGACAGAATAGAAAAGTTGTTGAAATCCAACAACATAAAGTGTGGCTGCATTGAAAAATTGTTTATCATCGTGCCATCGTCATGCAGAGCGGAAGAAAAACTTCATGAAAAGGCGAACAAAGGGTCATTACTACTATATACATTTTACAAAATGAGTCTTGTATAAGTCAATATTTTACCAATTTACGAAAACTAAGTTTGTTATCCAGACTTGATAACTTATCTAATTATTTTATTGAAATTATATCTAGTGGCACAATTTAGTCGAAATTTGCTTAGTCCTAAGGACCAGGCTACGATCACCATTCATACAATTTGAGTACTGCCTTAGATCAAGATACCCTATGCAAAACTCAGCTATAAATGGATGCCAGTAGTGATAACTGCTGGGTCTATCTTTTTTGCTAGTCTCCATCAAGAGTGATGACTCGGTGGCAGTAAATGTCAAGTTGAGATAACTTATTCAAGCATGAAGACTTATTACTTTGAAGACAACTTTCAAAAGTTCTGACCAGTACTCTCTCCGAAGGAAGACATTATGAAAGTTGCAGTCCATTCCGCCGGTCGCATTTGAGGTCACCTATAGTTAAAAATCCTAGAGCAATTATTCAACTATTGCTAATAAAAGTTAATAGCAATTATTGCGATTTGTTTTGTGATTGCATTCTTATTTGTAGATTGGAAACACCCGTGATAGAATATATCGGACCTACAAATCAACTGGAACGAACTATTGCCGGTCAGCTACGCACGTTCTACCTACACATGTACAGATATACTGACCAAGGGACACAAGAGGTAGGTTTCCCCGGCACTACATCATAGGACCACGTGATCTAGATTGGTTGCACGGTTATTTATAGAACATACCAATAAACTATTACCCTGCTGGCAATTTGCGATCAGTGTACATGTTTGCTATCAGCGAGTGCCACCGCTTTGGACATTAAATGGTATTGACCTAATATCTATTCTAAATATGTATCGTGTTAATGGTTATAAAACAACGCAAATTATGCAGTTACATTTTTAATTTTTTTTAGAGTGTTTGCTTTTTGAGCGAGTACAGTGCAGCTGTCAACTGCCTGTATGAGATGACCAAACTCAAGTTTGCGGGTCTTGCACACGTTGACATGAAGACACAGTGCAAAGAGTTTGTATCTGTGATGGAGGACATAATGACACGAAATGCAGTTAAACAAAAGCTTGGAGATATCGTGAACTTAGTGAAATTCATCTACTATGATGGTAAGTGCCAGTTGAAGTGAAGTTCTCGCTTGCCAAAAGTGTATTTCTATTCTTCTTAATAGGAGACTGTATTTAACAGAATGATTATCAGTTTCCGATTGTGTAGACAGTTGACAAATGAAAATAATTTAATGTGATATACAGTGCTATTTTAACTCTACTATGTAACGCCAAAATAGGATTTAAGCCACAGCCCCCGATTCATATAATAGGGTTATTAGTATAGTAGCGTGATCCAGCATGCCGGATTTGCTCGAGTCGTGCGTCGGATCATACGAGTGCGTAGCACGAGTTTGATCCGACCTCGACGAGAGCCAATCCGGCTTATGGATCACATTACTATACTAATAACCCTTTTATTATATACCTTTTGACGCTTGTCTGCGCGAATAAACTAAATTAAAATGAAATTCTAAGCATAAAATTGAAGTAAAACCCTTTTTAGCGCGAAATACACGAAGTATGCGACGCCATTTTATTGACGTCATCGTATAAACAAATAGTAACGACCCAGTCAAAAGCGACGTTATTAACGTCATGTGCATTTTAGAGCCAATTGAATGCACTCTTACAAATTTTGCCGCGCTATTTGTATTCCACGTACATACAATACGGATTTTTTTTTCTGTCAGGCCGTATTTGATGGTTGAATATAGGCTTATTTTTTGGCAAAATAATTATAGATATATAATAAATGTTTTAACATGCTTAAATCAATGTAACATATGTTCCATTTTAATGATTGTGTAAATCGAAATTATTTTTTAGAGTAAACAGGTAATGTAATAAATAAAAGAAATGTTTTGATTGATATTTACATCATTTAAGCATGGTCATAGTAAATGTGTTTCAAACATTTCATTAATTTGCATAAATGAATTATTTTAAATACAATGCATTTCACATGTTACATGAATTTAATTTGCATAAACTTTACATAAACGTGTACTTGCATAATTATAAACTTCAGATGCAGAACAGACGCTGTTGGAAGCTCTCCAGAACGAGATCACCAACTCAAGACAGCAACCATTGGTTTATTTTGATGGCAGAAAAGCTGAGGTTGAGAGGCAGTAACAAGATTGCAGCAAAAGAATGTTCCCCTATATATATGTTCCGCTGTATACAGCCGGACCAATTTTCTTGTGTGACTGAAATTATCAGAATGTGTACTAATTCGGAGGAACATCATACAATTCACTACAGCAAAGATACATGGTTGTGTTGTTGACACTACGATTTATTTTTGATTCCTGTTGACACTTACGAAAACACAGGTTTTACAAATATGCTGAATTTTCCAGATAAAAAAACATATTGGTCACATTAAGATTAATTCAGCAAACATTTTGAATCTTACTTGTGCAACTGAACAAAAGTTAAATGTGCCCTTTTGAAATATATTTTGGCATGTAAAAACATCGAGAATAGCAGTCTCTGTGATAATATTACTTACCTGTGATATTAATTGTCTTTCCAACAAACGTGGACCGATCATCTATGTATATTATTTTCTTGACACGGTCTTATTTGTGTAAATGACATGTACATATGGGTATGTGTACATATGAGTATTGTGTAGTGTGCATACACAGACACGTTTTGTGTACTGTCTAATGCAGTGGGCATGCACAGACAAGTTTTGTGCACCGCCTGTGTAGTGCGCATTTTTACAGTCTGCATTGTGGACATTAGCTTGTAAGCTTTATCTGTGTAAAAAGCGATCATGGATCAAAAAGCGCGTATGAATATGGGCTGAGGAGCTCTGTGTTTTGGCGCTGTTATGAGCATGCCCGTTCCCTGTATTATCTGTGTTGTAGACATCAATGAATGAGTTATGAATTGTTTATTAACGGCGATTCTGATTCATTGTTTATATATCATTTAAATTTGCGCCTATTGCGAACAACCAGTAATGTTCGCATTTATTTTAGAGCTTTGTACGATAAAATAGGGTTTACTGTTTAGTGATTTTGACATTAGCGGCAGCGCAAATATTAAGATTACAAAACAGTTAACCATATATTGAAGATAAAGTGCATGACTTGTGAGCTCCGTGTACTCTGTAAGTAGTGAAGCTCAACATGATAACTTTATTGCTTGTTTGTGTAGTGGACATAGGCCAGTAGACTGTAAATAAAGTTTTGTGTAATGGCTGCGTACAAGACACGGACTAATAAACCAGTGTGTATTTTCTGTAATGATACGTATGTTGCAGTAGAAGTATGTAAGCGGCTAGGTAAGCGAATGCTCCCGGGTTCGAGACCCAGTCATGCTGTGCATTTTTGTCACCCTGTGACATTTGACGCCTGGCGTGGGATCGGATCAGTCTAGCGACGCAATTCGTGTTAATTTGATTTCAATATACGTTGTATTGTCTATGTATTTGGTATATTTCTTTGAGCTATGTGCATTTACTGTATGATTGACATGGATTCTGTGTAATGACTTTCCAATGGACATGCCAAAACAACTAACGCCTTCTGTCTGATACATGTGGGACTGACATGAACCGATGAGGTCTGTGTATTGTCCGTACAGTGGATATGAATCATTGCGCTTTGCGAAGTGTAAAGACGTGAATTTTACATTTTACATATGTTAAATATTTACAATTTTTGCATTACAATGGCGAATATCAATCATAGGAAAGGAACTGCTCAAGCTCAGACATATTTTATTCTATAACTAATAATGACTATCATTATGATAGTAAAAATAAAATAACTATTTATATCACTTTTCTTGTTGAAGATTTGACTGTATATTCTATGACATTATACCAATAAATACAGATCAGAACCCTCTGTCTGTCCCTCTGTTTCTTTGTAGCTTTGTCTGTCTGTCTGTCTGTCCGTCCGTCCGTACGTCGCACGGTCTCTCTGCCTCTCGGTCTCTTTGCTTCGTTTGGCTTATTATTGTTTTGTTTTCCCCTAGCCGTCTGTCTGTCCATTTGTCGACTTTTTCTTTTCCGCTCTTCAGCTCAATTACCCTGATAGGACTTTCATTAAACTTTCAAGGAAAATCGGTATGACGTTTAGTTGTGCATATTACAATTTATGGTCATATAGTCAAAGGTCAAGGACACAGGTGCCTGAAATGGGGAAAAGTCCTGGCCGCTCATCTTTGAAAGCCCTTGTTGAATTTCACCAATCTTTCAAGGATGCATCAGTATGAAAGTCTTGTTGTGCATATTACAATTTGGGTTCAAATTAGTCAAAGAGCACGGTTCCAATTAGATTTCCATTAAATTTAGTAGAAATTATCAATTATCAGTATGAAGTGTAGTTGTGTATATCATAGTATCATGGTCACTTTAGTCCTTCGAGCTGTCAAACTCGAGTCGTCGATATTTGTTTTCATTCAAAAATCGGTCCGCCTCCAAAAACCCCTGTTCATCAAACTTGGTAGAAAGCATCAGCATGAAGCGTAGTTGTGCATATTATAGTTAGAGGTCACTATCGAAATGCTATGGATTTCTGTATGGTATAGTACAACGCGTCTTAACGGTTCGTTCCTTTATTATAAACTGACTACAAAACAACAACAACATGACGTCAACGTAGCAGACGTCATACGAGCATACATTAAATGGCGGTAAAAAGCAATGACGTTACGTATTCACAACATTCTGGGGGCCACAAAATGTATACCAGGCACACATCTATATCTATTATGTAAACAGATAAATACTATATAAGCAATCATACTTACAAATGCTGAACGTAAGTCACTGATGAAATCATATTCAAACAGAGTCTGAAGTCATTGTATATACAAATTCCAAAAGTCAGTCTTTTATGAGTGTGCGTTTCTTTACAAAACGAAGAAGTTGTTGTCTCTACGTACATGTCAAATTAACTTAAAGCACTCTTTTTCACTAGGTATAAAGTCCATGAACGTTAAATTATTTAAGTACACGCACATTTTACTAAAATCACATTTGTATATTTGACCAAGGACTTTACCAAAAATCATGAATTCTGTAGAAAGTACAATTATTAATCTATGTATATATGAGCCACGAGTGCATACATTGCTAAGTATTTGGTTCTTTAAAGTATCACTGTCACGGGATAAGTACATTTAGTATTTATGTGTCACTGTCACGAGGTACTTCCAGTGGGTACAAATTCACTACTGGTCTGGTGGTTACTCCATTGGTGGTTCGTACTTTGGCGGCTCGTGTAAGATCGTCTCTGCCAGTAATCAGCTCTTCTACCAGGCCTAGTTTCCAGCGACTACGTGGACATTCGTCGTGGATCTGCACTATGTCACCTGCAGCTATAGTTTGCTTATTTGTCCCTGATTTTCGATGGGTTTCACGCAATGCTGTCAGGTTTTCCATGCGCCATCGTTTCCAGAACTGATTTAGAATTGTACATTGTAACTTCGCTTCTTTGGTCAATGTTGAATGGTCGCCTTGTTTAGCAAAATGCGTAAAATCTACGGATGTTGTTTTATACGGAAGTGATGTCAGTCTGCGACCGTAAAGCAGATGTGAGGGTGTTAATGGGTCTAAATCGTCGCAATTTGATGATACAGTAGTTAACGGTCGGTCGTTCAGCATTGCTTCAATCTCAGTGATGACCGTTTGTAGTGTTTCCATGGTAACAAGAGAACGTCCAAGGATCTTCTTCAATGCAGTTTTCGTGAGACCGATGAGGCGTTCCCACCATCCCCCATACCATGGTGCACGTTTCGGAATGAATTGCCACTCCGTTCCCTTTCTGCTTAGTGCTTCCTTAACCGAGGTTGATTCGAATTAAATCTTCAGATGATGTGATGCGCCTATAAAGGTGGTTGCATTATCCGAGATGATGATTTTCGGAATTGACCTGCGGCTCGCAAAACGTCTAAATGCTTGTATAAACGATTCTTGTGATAGGTCCGATATTAACTCCAGGTGTACGGCATGTGTAATAGCACATGTAAACAAGCATATATATACCGTTTTTTCACTTCCGGTGCAGTCTTTCACGTACAGTGCCCCAGTGTAATCAACTCCAGTTACACTGAATGGCGGGGAATCCTCTACTCTAACTTTTGGTAATGGCGGGGGATCAGGTGCTCTGTACGGTTTTCCTTGTACACGTGCGCAAATGACACATTTCCTGATAACGGAATTTACGCACTGTTTGATAGCCGGTATCCAGTACTTTTGTCTTATCTGAGTTGTAGTGGTATTAGTTCCGGCATGTAACTGGTTCTCATGTGTGTCTTGTACTATCAGGCGTGTAAGTGGGTGTCTCTTGGGTAACAAGTAGGGAAATCTGGCTAAATCGGATAATGGGGCATTGTGTATTCTTCCGCCGCAACGAATGAGTCTGTTACTGTCTAAGATCAGACGTAACTGCTTCACTAAAGGTAGACTGGTAATAGTGCTCGATTTCAAACTGGGTATCTCATCTGGGTACATGGTTTCTTGGCAGGATTTTAGCCATATTCGCTCTGCATTTTCAAGTTTGGTTGCAGTTAAAACATCGACGAATCGCGTTTTCGGTGTTTTGCAATTCGTAATGAATCTAAGTACATAGGCAGACACACGTAGAAATTTGGAATATTTGCTGTATCTCTCTACATTGATTAGCTGATGAATGCCTTTTGGTGATGTACATTGTAAACTGGTTACTACACTTGTATGCTGGAGGTCAATGTTGCCTTGCAAGATTTCATCTGTGTCAGTCGTCTGCTCGATGATTGTCGTCTGCTTCATACTATGAGTTGGTTCCATTACTGGCCACTCAGACTGATTAGCTATCCATAGTGGTCCTTTGTTCCACAATCTGTTGTTTATGAGTTGGTCAGCTGGTATGCCTCGGGTCAGAAGGTCAGCTGGATTGTCACTTGTAGGACAATAGTGCCATGGGTAATCTCCTGTAAGTGTCTTTATTTCCTGTACCCGGTTTCTCACAAAACGTTTCAGTGGTTTTGATGTCATCAACCAGTGTAGTGTAATTTGACTGTCGGACCAGCAGATAATGGTCGAGATGCCCAGCGATTGTTGTACGTGCATAGCCAGTCGTGCACCTACCACGGCGGCCATGAGTTCGAGCTGCGGGAGAGTCGTAGATTTCAATGGAGCTACGCGATTCGAGTTTCCTTTCCGTTAGTGATGTATGCTGCGGCTCCATAAGACTTGATGCTGGCATCTACAAATATATGTAAACACGTACATGTATCTGTTCTAGAACTTCTGTCGGTCCTCTTGTCTTCTGATTCAGCAAAGTATTGTCTAGAAAATTCAATGTTTGTTACTTTATTCAAGTCGCTCGCTAGCTGATTCCATGTGTCTTCTATATCTGTAGGTAATGGTATGTCCCAATCATACTTGCCTTTCCACACTTGCTGAAGAAGTAGTTTTGCTCTAACAGTCACCGGGCTCAACAAACCTTGCGGGTCGTATATACGTGATGAGTATTTCAGGATATCTCTTTTGGTTACAGTATCTAGCTGAGGTATATCTCTGTGTACGAATGTCACAGTATCTACTTCCGGTTTCCAGTACATTCCTAGTACTTTGGTAATCTCATCTCTATCTATTACTCCTTCCTTTGTTGCAACGTCTCTCAAAGCGCTGCTGTTAGATGCCCAAGATCTTAGATTCATATTTGCACTCATCATCAAGTAACGTGCACTTCGAAAATAGGTAAGTACATCTTTCTGCTGTTGAAAACTGGACAATACATTGTCGACGTACAGATCCCTTTCTAAAATCTGGGCGGCGCTGTATGATTTGTTTAACTCAAGATGTTTGAGAATAGTGGCGTTAAGTATGAACGGTGAACAAGTAGCACCGAATAATACTGCATTGAAACGGTATGTGCACATCGTTGAATCTGGGTCCTTAGGGTCACTTAGCCACAAGGAACGTATGACATCTCTGTCCTTTTAGTGTAATGCTATGTGTAGAAAGGCTTTCTCAATGTCTGTGGTGCCGGCGTATCTATTCATGCGGAACCTCATCAATATGGATGTCAATTCATTCAGTATAGGCGGTGTGGACTCAAGACTTTCGTTGAGGCTAGGTAGATCAGCTGATTGTCTGCAACTACAAGCGTAAACTATACGTATAGGTGTAGTGGACGACTCCTTTCGAACAGGATGATGAGATATATAATGTACTGTTTCTAAAGATGGTGAAGATTCGTCGACTTTTTCAATGAATCCACGTCGTTCTTGCTCTGCGATAATTTCGCCATACTTCTGTAATGGGTCATGGTCAATCTTCCAAAGCAGGGCTGCTGTGTAACTATCATCTGTATGTTCGATGATTTCTACTGATATCGTGTCAAATAATCTGTCTTCTGCGGCTCGTCTGCAATCGGACTGATACCCATGCTCTCTAACGACCAGAAACGTTCTATGGCATCGTTATCTCGTACATGTGACGTTATTACGTTAAAGATGTAGTTGGTCGACTTCATGTTATCGTCTGCATTCACTGGCCCAGACAGAAGGTATCCGATTTTTGACTTCACAGCCGTTGGTCCATTTGCACGAATCACGTGATCTCCTATTATGTCCCAGTAATGATCTGCGCCTATCAGCATAGATATTGTGAATGTCTGATCACGGGTTACCGGGTGTGCTAGGTTCAAACCTCTAAGGTACGGTAAATGGGATACTGTATGTTGCAGACTAGTGCTGATTGGTGTTGCTATCGTTGGTACAATAAGTACACGCACTGGTAATTTCTCTTGACGGTTTATAACAATATGCACTGTTGTGGTATCCAAATGTTGTAATGTTTCTTCTCGGTTAACGAACGTTGCTAGGTGTACTGTTTCTGTTCCGGTTCTGGGTAGTTGTAGTTACTGTGCAAGTGCCTCGGTGATGAACGATTTCTGCGATCCTTCATCGAACAGAATGCTAGTGTCAGTTTGCACATGTCCGGAACTCACTGTACTCATTGCTGTTTTCAATAGGACTCCTTGAGTGGTTGGACAAGTGGATGAATGTAATACGGCTGTTTCCGGTCTTGATGTGGGCGCTTCCGGTCTGGAGGTGGGCGCTTCTGGTCTGGACATGGGTTTTTCTGATTCGGGGTTGTCAGCTCTCTGATCTGTATTCCGGTGCGCGTATTGCAGATACTTGTATGATGTTTTTTATTACATATCTAGCATCGTTTTTGTGAAGTACATTTGGCAACTTGATGTTTTCTAAGACAGTTAAAGCATAATTGTTTGTCTTTAACCTTTTGTAACCTTGAATGCTGATCCGGAAATGTAACACACTTAACAGATGTGTGAGGTTCTTCACAAAAAGCACATATAACAGTGTCTCTTCTTCTATCATTAAAATCACTCATTGTTCTATCTCTGTTATGCTGCCTGCGATGCTTTGGTTTAGCTACAGCATAGAATGACGCTGTAGACATCAACTCGTTTACTTCCGGTAAATGGCTCTGACTTCCGGCCTCCATGATTGTAATCTCTCTGCCCAATGCGATTGTTAGTTCTTCAATTATCCAGTTATTGTCCCCGTGCACTCGTGCAAGATTCTTTCTAATTTCAGATGGCATTTTATCAAGAATTATTGGTACTAACAGGCTTCCGTAGTTTTCTTGACCCTGTCCCATAGATTCCAAACCACGAATATATGTCTCCATTCTATCATGAAAATTTCGTAAACTACTTAGAGTGTTACATGGAGCTGGTAACTGAATAAGGGCTAGCATTGTTGCATGTGTAATTTTGTGTTGCTGACCGAATCTCTCACGAAGCAGGCTAATAGCTCTTGAATAATTAGCATTGGTAAGTGCAAAACCATCAATCGTACGGGCTGCTGCGCCCTCTCGCTGTGACTGTAGATAACTAAACTTCTGTGAGTCTGTGAGGTTAACATTCAGATGAATAGATGATTCAAAAGCATCCCAGAAACTTTGCCATTTAAGGATGTCACCATTAAATGCTGTTAGTGATAACTTGGGCAGTCTGTGAAACTGAGAGGAATTATAATGCAAATTACTTACAGTTTGACTCAAAAAGGGATGTGCATTCACATTTAGCTGTGACTCTGTAGATGTTGACTGTGTGACTCGGGAAATATACGTTTGTGTGGCGTTCTCGGATCTCGGTTCCTGCTGATCGGGAAAATCTTCCAAGTGTCTCAGTCTGATATTAATGTCCAGCATATAGATCTTCTCATTTAAGGACTCTAAATACTTCAGCTTCGCCTCAAGCGAGTCCAGAATGGTGTTGTATTCAATGAGCGAAAAATTCTCTTTTACGGCTTCGATTTTCGTCAAATAATGTTCTATTACGCTTTTCTATGCGTCTCTCGGAGATATCATCTTCTGTAAATTCATATTTGTAGTTTGTCACGGCACCAATACCGAAATGCTATGGATTTCTGTATGGTATAGTACAACGCGTCTTAACGGTTCGTTCCCTTATTATAAACTGACTACAAAACAACAAGAACATGACGTCAACGTAGCAGACGTCATACGAGCATACATAATATACTATTTTGGTAGAGATTTCAGCAGTGGAAGGGAAGCAACTCCTGCATGCAGTTTTTTTTTCTAAAATTGACACTCCTAGTCAAAATAGGAAAATTATGTTTGGAAAGTTATTATTTTTTATTGGAAGCAGGAAGAGTTTGGCGTTTTGGGTTAAAAGCTATTATTTCCTCTACCCTTTCTACACACACCTATTTCAGCTGGCTTTTACTTGAAAAAAATGTGCATAAGTCCATTTTCATATTTATCTCACAATTACTCGTAAAGCATTCCGTGAAATTCGTAAAACATCTCCACCTAACATAACTTCTTACTCAACGTACTTAGATGACTTCCTGATATTCAGTAAAATCTTTTCCGCGCTTCTGCTCCAATACTCCTTGCTGAGTTTTCATAACATTTTATGGTATCATCAGTTAAAGATTATAATTTGGAGACAATGTCTCAAAGGTCAATGTCATAGGGGCGGGTGGGAGACATACGCTTTCTCGTGAAAACAATATCTAGTTAGAAATTGCTTAGCACATAATGGTTATCGTTTTTGGATTCACACCAGCAATGCTAATTAAAACATTCAGTATATATGCTTACCAGCATGTTTGAAATGTGGAGAGGTTACGTTTGGGCATGTTGACAGAAAGTGAACAGCAAAAGATTCTATGCCAGAAACTCTTATTCTGAGTGATTTGAACAAGATGGACAAGTATGTCGACAGTTCCACACTTTAACGGCGAGTTCAAATTTTAATTTGCATATTTTGCCAACACTCGTTGCTGAATATAACCTGGCTTTAGTTTTTGTTTGTTCCGAACATTGATACTTTAATTCATTTTTGTAGTGTTTATTACTTGCTGCAGTTGACTTCATAAAAGTAGCTTTGGGTTGCTGTGTGACAAGTCTATTGCTCTACCTTGTTGGTTGTCAGAGAAGACTACACAAGACCTAATAAACCGTGCATACCAAGGATACCTGGAAATTTCTTCTTTGAATATCTGTACCAACATAGTTACAAAGTGCACAATGTAAAAATGTTCAAGAGCATTCTAAAGTCTATGTTGAACCACAGTTGATGTTTGGAATCATGAGCCCTGTTTATAAATGACCACAAAGATCTATGGCGTCTGCAAGTAGAGGATTAAACTTAAAGTAAGAATTTTCCGATTAAATGTACATGTAGTCACAGGAGAGATTTTGGACACATGACCTTAAAGGTTGGATGGGACCATTGTTGAGTGCATAGACTTACAAAATAAATTCTGATTGGTTATTTTCTATGCTCAAACTCTACAGTCGTATTTATGAAGGTTAACGGACGTTTAACATCGTAAAGTGTTTTCCTATAATGACCACAACTGAAAAGCTTGCACTTCATTTAATGAGTTTAATATGTTTATTTGTTAGCAACTATGATACATTGAAAACATTTTTAAAATCAAATTAACATTATCAAAATAAAATTCTGTTCATAATGACCGCAAACAAATCCGTGTAATTATAAAAGATAAACTAAATTAACTCTTCTTTTTCAGAACACTCATTCTTCATGCACTATGGCTCTGTGAAAGTATATATAGGATAACTCCGTCGATATAAATGGTGTGCAAATAAGACGTCCACATTCCGTATGTAAGCACGTCGCCAAAAGCGGACGTCAAGATCCAAGGTCGGTAAGGTAGGTATCTGCCTATACAATATTCAACTACACATATATTCCATTTAACAAAAAAGATGAGAACGAGCTCTATGATTTTACCATTTAAGTAGTACAACCTATACATGTATAACTATAGATGGGGAGTGACACGAGAAAACGTCTTAATGACAAAATCTCTCCTTATAGCTTGATTATTTTTAGAAACTACGATATGTTTATTTACCTTATCATTTGAGCACATTATCTTGCAAGTAAAATTGGATAAAGCAACATAGAGTAACCGAATATAGCGTCATTAATGACATGAAAAGTATTTTGACATCATTGTGCTGAACGTTATACACTATTAATATATATAGAGAGAGAGAAGCAGTGTAATTGTATTTGCAAAATGGAAGCTTTAAAGGTTTTTTAATGAAGATTTTGCCGCAATTGAACGTGTCTTTGGCAATATGAAACAAGTAAGCCACTCATTTTTAAATTTTGAGACGCTTTTAAGAGTAGGCTGCTACGGAAACATGCATATTTTTTTAATTTTCTGCAAGGTTTTAGATATCTATGATAGAAGTGACTGTTAAAAATCATGCCGTGACCAAACAAAATCACAAAAAAATTATATGAGATTCCATTCATCTTAAAAGCAAAGAAATCAAAAGCCACATTTTTTCCGTAAGCCAATGTTTCTCATGTCACTCCTCAAACGGAACTAGAGCTATAAATGTTATGATAAAATACCCCGCTATGGCGCTTAATCACAGTTTAATACTACAGTTTTTATAGTTGGCTGTGGTGGTATGTCACAAGAAAAAGTTATACCAGCTTTGATGGATGCACACTAAATTACATCTTGCAAATCTACGTTTCATGGTTATAATTTATAATGTGTACCAATATTCATTGCAATCTTATTAAAAGTGAAGGAGGACTTCACTGCACAAACTACCAATGCTCATACATGAAATTTAAGCAAAAGAAACGTCTAAGTTCAAAGGGGCATAACTCTGCAATACCTTGATGAATACACACAAAAATGTCTTGCACATTTACTATTCTAGATGATTCTTTGTGCCAATTTTCAAATTGCAATTCTTTAAAAACTGAAGAAGTTTGCTCAAAAAACTACATGGAATTTATGCAATAGATGAAAGTTCTAAGGGGCATAATTCTGCAACACATTGAATGATATACACAAAATTATTACTCGCGCATCTACTATTCAAAAAGGGGCACGACTCTGCAACGCGTACAAATTGTGCATTGTACATCTACTACGCATGGTGATCATGTGTACCAATATTCACTGCAATCCTTTGAAAATTGAGTCCGTTCCACAAACTCATGAAATTTAGCCAATAGAAATGTCTACGTTCAAAAGGAACATAACTCTGCAACACTTTGATTGATACGCACAAAAAGTGTGTCTTGTACATCTACTATTAATAGTGATTGTTTGTACCTATCAATGTAAATCTTTGAAAACTGAAGGAGTGATCAATGGCACTTTGTGCAAGTTATAAAAGTAGACAGACTGCCAGACCGACCAACAGGGTGATTCAAGTATACCCCCGAAAACTTCGTTTTGCGATGGTATAATAAAATTCCGATCAAACATACAAAATATTAAAACAAAGTAAGACGATAACATAATCAGTCAATTGGAATGAAGACACAAATACTATTTATATATTTTACATTGTAGTACCATATAAATCTGTAATCACATATTTGACAGGGGAACTTTTACTGAAATAAGTTTAAAATAAACCAATCAACGGGTTATCAAATATACATATATACATTTTGCTATGCTTCCATCTACTTTAAACAGAGAAATGATAAAATTGCTGTAACAAACAGTTTAGCCATTTAAAAACTCGTTTACCTGAAATTCATAGATAAGGTAAATGATATCACTTAAAACTGCTCGCCCCCAATTACCGTTAAAAAAAAAAAAAAAACCCTAAAAAAAAAAAAAAAAAAAAAAAAAAAAAAAAAAAAAAAAAAAAAAAAAAAAAAAAAAAAAAAAAAAAAAAAAAAAAAAAAAATAAAACCCCCCCCCCCCCCAAAAAAAAAAATAAAAAAAAAATTTTTTTTCCAAAAAAAAAAAAAAAAAAAAAAAAAAAAAAAAAAAAAAAAAAAAAAAAAAAAAAAAAAAAAAAAAAAAAAAAAAAAAAAAAAAATATAACCAAAAATGTTGACATGACATTAAACATGTGTATACTCGAACTTCCTTATCTGGTCAAAGAGTCTTCGCTCAACATAGGTGGTACCATTCTATCACAAAAACTTGTTAATACGCCCGACGTTATATCGTGCTTACTCCCTTACACTTGTGTTAAGTTGCGTTAACGCGCTTACACACGTACTCCGACCTATAAATTCTCATAGTGCATATGAATGCTCCGTTCTACTCATATATCCATACAACTTACTGACAAGTCATAACTTCTGGTTTCCCGTATTTATGCGGACTTTTAACGGAAACATACCAATCAATATTCCGTCCTACTTATTTTCCAGAAAGATTCTTGCTTAATTTTAATTCTTGTATTCAGATAGTCCTCTTCAAGCTTCTTGAAAGGTATTTCTGCCTATTTACGCACACTGACTTTAATTAAGAGTGTACATGTATGCTTCTTTACAACTTACAGACCAACAATAAATAACTTAATTCTAACTATTCTTTACCACATCACCCTACGAAAAAGGCTAATTTAGCTCATCCATTGGAAATTTGATCTGATTTTTAGTAAGACGTTATAACTCCCCAATATACACACAAATGAGCTTCTACTGGTTATTTTCAATTTATCTTTCCCGTTGAAATTTCTGTCTTTGTAAGAGGAAATATTCAAATGGAGTGTAATTATCGGCACTTTCCACGCTTAAAATATTTAATGCACATATACACATGTATAAATATTCAAACCCAATCAAAATGTTATAAAACTTATTTCTAAAGTAACAAAAACACAGGGAAGTATCTTAGCGTCAGAAAAAACCTCAAAGTCTACAGGGTGCCCTCACGGATATTTTAATAAGCTGGGACCTAGTTCGTTAGACACAAGCCCGCACTAATGACGACAGTACCACAGGATGATCAGCCTTGTTCATTTAACACACTACTTAAACAGTGAATGTGGATACACTGCCATTAATGATCTCAAATAACACTGCCACTTTTAATGTATTTCATCAGTCTTTCCTCGAGGACTGTAGTCACACCATCCATACCCATCTGTTCATCTGAAAGGAACAAAATAGCTTATTTTTGAAATATTTAAACGAACAGGAAATCAGACAATAGTACATCAGAAAGTCGGGTATATCTCTGTCCTATTAATGTACAATGACAACAAGTTAAGGGTGATAATGATAAGAAATTTGAGTGTAACAAATAATTATGTTTAAAAGTAATAGTATTCATTATTATAAGTAGACTTCATTTCGAACCTAATCCCAAAAGAATTGAACAAGAATCTCTCGAATACAAAGATATCTCCATTTTAAACTTGCAGTTGGTTCTACTCATTAAAATTGTAACAAATACATTCTGTATTGGTTTCGACACTTACCATCGAAATAAACCATTTCACACTTATCACGAACATCACCAATTTTTGCATTAAATATCGGATTTTGCATTATTGTTTCTGAAAACTCTGCAAATTGTTTGGCTTGTTTATTCATTTCCTCTTTATTTAGTCCAGCAAATGGCAGCTCTGCCATGTCGTGCAATGAAACTGCTGGAGTAGCATATTCTCGTGCATAGCACACTTTCTAAAATACAACAAGGACAGTTTAATGACATGTAGACTAATATGGACCATGTCACAAGTATACACTTAGTCTTTGACCTATAGTCAACAGCACTTAAATGCCATTCACAATCATTTTCCTATCTATAGCAATAATAGAAAGTTTAACATCCACCAAATGAAGCAAATCATCATTTAGTTAAATAACCAAGCCAAAATTAGCATGATTAGTTATTTCTATGACTATTTATTCAAACTACATGTCACAAACGAATTTACAATTTCAAACAAAGTTCCTATATGCAGTTAAAATGCTCTTGTTTGAAAATAACCTAAATGCAGCTATCATTTTTTCAAAAATTCCTCACACAATGTGAAAATGAATGAGTGAATATAAACTACAAACGCCTATGAAACGGAATGCTACAACTACATGTGAAAATGGATAATTCAGTTAGATTCATTTGTGCAAATACACCAAATACTTTCAACGAACGTACCTTCCCATTTGACATAGTTAGCCTGTACAACTGTAAAAAGTATTTCCTGGGACCCAGTACAACAGCTTCCAGCGGACCAAGATGTTCCTCATTGGAGAAAACTGATCCAGGTGGCGGAAATGAACAGGATTTGGGTACAATTACAAACATCTTTGGTACACAAGGGCAATCGACCTTGTACGTTGTCTTTGCGTCATTGAATCGTTCTCTAAAATCTGAAATAAACACATCAAATACTCTGTAGTTTTTAGACGATCACAAAACATTCAAAGTGGGATTTTAATTTTCGCGTAACCTTCTTTAGAACTACAGTCATGACACACAAAAATAAATATGCAAAGAAAGAGTGTAATCTTTCATTGTCACAAAACATGAAGCAAAAGTTGTTTGGAAAATATTTTTCGCCTAGTTAAATAACTACAAAATGATTAACAATGTCAATGATTAGTTTAGCAACATGTCCTAAAATTGTTCATCGTTAGACTTGTGACTAATTGCATAAAATAACAAGGATAAAACAAAAGCGCAAGAAGTAAAACCATGTAACTCACTAGCCAACGGGACCAAAGGAAACGAGTAACCAGGAGTCATAGCAGCTAAAAAATATTTTTTTATGAATATAACGAATATTTACCTTTGCCTGACTCAGTCTTGTATGTAAGATTAAACGGTATATAGTTGATTAGATAGGCATATGCCAGACCTTCATGCACCACACCTGCTGGTAGCAGCTCCATCATCTTTCTGTGCTCTTAATATGATTAAAAGTTTAGTTATCATCAAGAGTTTATTGTTCTGACTCTGCCAACACAATTGTATCATATCAGTAACACTAAGAAATTATTTGTAGGTGTTCAAATTTCTACACTGTACAGCATTTTGATTTATTATGCATATTGCTATTCAGGACAACTACAAGACACGCAGTAGTTGCCTAGGGAATACTGTTGTTCAATTTAGGTGACCAGTAACATAGCTTATCAAAGAAACAAATTTTAAAGTATATATAAAATGTATATTTCCAAGATATATATACATATATTTTACAATATGTCATAGAAATATGAGGATTGAAAAATTGTTTTCTCAAATTTCTAGCGACCATAGAAATTGTTTTTACAAATGTATATAGAAACTTAAAACTATCTGGCTAGCCTTTCAGTGATATAAGTTGAATACAGTAATAAAAGTTTGATGAATATATCTCTGAAGTGGCACTTAATTCTTGTCAAAGTATTTATCATATAACACGCTTTAACCAATTATCACATACAAAATGAAAATACTTGCTGAAAAATGTTACCCATCACCTTTCAGTTGTAATTGCATGCACACTGTACAATATTAACTAAAGTTTACTTCCAATGTGAAAGGAGTTTTCATTATGTATGGCCTGTAAGCAACTGTTTTAAAATGATATTGGCCAGTTCGTACAAAACCACTTGATATACTAGTATACCTTGCATAGTTTTCCAAAGTTTTTCCAAGTAGTCAGGCTCGTCCTTCTTTAAAAGTGTTGTCCATTTGAAATTATATGGTATGTTTGCAATATCTGACCCTCCGGCAAGAATTGGAATAACCTGAAACATTAAAATATATAGTTGAATTTCCTGTTCGATTAAAATATGAAAAAAGATCTGACTGATAACACACTTGCTTAAGTCTGCCCTCAAAATATAACAGCAGCTTTAAATCAAACTCTATTTTCTGCAACTTTTTAAAACAAGAGCTGTCCCTCACAAGTGACGAATGCCCCCGAAAGAGGTGTCTCACAGTCTGTGTCCTCTCCATGTGCTCAATAAATGTGCTATGTAATTTTAAAATCCTTCCATGCATGACAGAGTAACCATGCATACAGTTTTCCATTACTTTAAACACTAAGTGTGACCTTGACCTTTGAGGTAGGGACTTGGATCTTGCACGCGACACATCCGCTTGATGTGCTAGACATTTGTGCCAAGTTATGTTAAAATCCTTCAAAGCATGATAAAGTTATAGTCCGGACACAAATGTATGCATATATACAGGATTCCATTACCTATAAACTCTAAGTGTGACCTTGACCTTTGTGGTAGGGATGTGGGTCTTGCACGCGACACATCGTCTTGATGTGCTAGACATTTGTGCCAAATTATTTTAAAATCCTTCAATGCATGACAAAGTTACAGTCCGGACACGAATGTGTGCATATATGCATATATAGAGGAATCCATTACCTTCAAACTCTAAGTGTAACCTTGACCTTTGAGCTAGGGACGTGGGTCTTGCACGCGACACGTCGTCTTGATGTGCTAGACATTTGTGCCAAGTTATTTTAAAATCCTTCAATGCATGACAAAGTTACAGTCCGGACACGAATGTATGCATATATGCATATATAGAGGAATCCGTTACCTTCAAACTCTAAGTTTGACCTTGACCTTTGAGCTAGGGACGTGGGTCTTGTACGCGACACGTCGTCTTGATGTGCTAGACATTTGTGCCAAGTTATTTTAAAATCCTTCAATGCATGACAAAGTTACAGTCCAGACACAAATGTGTGCATATATAGAGGATTCCATAACCTTCATACTCCAAGTGTGACCTTGACCTTTGATGTAGGGTTGTGGGTCTTGCACGCGACACGTCGTCTTGATGTGCTAGACATGTGTGCCAAGTTATTTTTAAATCCTTCAATGCATGACAGAGTTACAGTCCGGACACGAATTGTAAGTGGGGACGCACAGACGGACGGACGGTGCGATTTTAATATGCCACCCTTCGGGGGCATAAAAAAATACACTGTTCATATATAATAACAGACCCTAAACTCTAGATTATAAGATACATGTATCCATGTTTATAATCAGATGAAAATTTCAAAATAAAGGCAGACCTGCACTTCGTTATCGGAGATACTACATGCTAGTGCAGCTTGAAACCGTGCACTTAATAATTTATCTGTCACTGCCTCTTCCGAAAGAATGAAGATATTCCATCTTGCTTCTTTTAGAGTGCTGAAGAAATTTTGGCCAACACCATTGCGAAAATCGACCTTTCGTTTTGAAAGAAAAAGTTCGATTTCATTGGCGATCTCACGGTCCGTCTCAATGTCTTCCTTAAGATTGACAGTCGCTGTGATTTCTTTACCCTTAAATATCAAATAAAAACGTTTGATGTGAAAATATCAAAAAATATAGTATAACAGACATTATGCAACCACCTGAACAAATCCCTAAAATGAGTGTCATTTCGCATAAAACGCCCGTCATGTGTATTGCAAATGAAATGGAATTGGGAAACCATTATCAAACCATGTCACTATGTTCTTGAGTATAACTTGTTTTCTTGATCAGTTCCATCACTAAGTTACCTTCTCAATATCATTGCCGAGCTGTAAAATTGCTGTTATAAACATTATACTACAAACAATGAAAATGGGGTCCATTTTCTGAACTTATAATATGTACGGTATAGCACAGCATTTGCCGCACCATCTTGGATAGTAGTTAATAGTTATTAAGTCCATATTCATGGTTCAAAATCCTCTAGGGATTACTCATAATACACAGTCTATTTTCACTTTCTATTTCTTAGGTTTTGGCTTTAAAAACCTTTATCAAAAGTATGAAAATGTAGATAAAGCCTTTTTAAAGCGGAAACGTCAGAAATGAAGAGTGATACTAGAATGTGTATTCTCTTATTGGTTAGCATAAAATTTAAACAAGATGATGGTAATCAGTGTCATATTTCGTCATGCAACATTACGCAAGAACTTACAGCAGCAAACATGTGTGCCTTTTTCATTTTGATAGTTTCCGCGCCACTTTCCTGCAAAAAAAGTAAAGTTATATTAATAGACAATTGAATATGTTATATTTACATAAACAACATTCAAGTATTCATAAGAACAAAATATAAACACACATGCTAACCCTTGAAAAGCGTAAAACTGGGGAATAGCAAGATCTCAAGAATAGTACTTGAAGTGGTTCGAGATATAGTGCAAATCGAATGTTAGCTGAGTATGGTGCTATAGTCACCTTTTCGTGACCCCTGCCAACTTAAACAAGAGGGCCAAGATGGCCCTATATCGCTCACCTTGGTACAAGTCCACTTGCCTGGTGGAAGATCACTAGATAATGTTATATACCAAATAGGTTTTCCTATATACGCCTTTGTAAAACAAGTGACTCCCCCGGCAAGGTCAATTTTGACCCCAGGGGCATAATATGAACAAACTTTGAAGAGGTCTACTAGGCAATGCTACATGCCAAATATCTAAGCTCTAGGCCTTGTGGTTTCAAAGAAAAAGATTTTTAAAGTTTTTCCTATATAAGCCTATGTTAAACTAATTGACCCGTGCGGGGTCAATTTTGACCCGGGGGTTATAATTTGAACAATCTTGGTAGAGGTCCACTAGGCAATGCTACATGCCAAATATCTAAGCTCTAGGCCTCGTGGTTTCAAAGAAAAAGATTTTTAAAGTGTTTCCTATATAAGCCTATGTTAAACTAATTGACCCGTACGGGGTCAATTTTGACCCGGGGGTTATAATTTGAACAATCTTGGTAGAGATCCACTAGCCAATGCTACATGCCAAATATCTAAGCTCTAGGCCTTGTGGTTTAAGAGAAGAAGATTTTTAAAGTTTTTCCTATTTTTTGCCCTAGCAACCAGAGTTTTGCATGGAATGGAATTCTTTGAACAATTTTGGTAGAGCTTCATGCAAGGAACATTCCTGCATAGTTTTATCAACATTGGCCTAGAGGTTTCAGAGGAGATGTCATTTGAATCAAAATGTTGACGGACGACGGACAATCATCGATCAGAAAAGCTCACCCTGGTGTAGCTAAAAATTAAAACAAAACAGTATAACATAATATCCCCTTAGATATTGTATCAATAATTACATAAATTAAGTACTTGCACACGTAGTTAACTGGCAGGAATACATACGGTCTTTTGTGTGAACTCCTCTACAACAGAATTCCATATTGCGCTTGCTGGCGACGCTTCTTGGTCTAAAAGGGAAATCGAATAATATACTGTTTTATGACCTACATATCAAATGGCCAATAAAGATACGAGGTCAGAAGGACAGCATCTGTAGACAAAATATCAACAGACATCAATCCAATATTATCGTTTACTCGTGTGAACACGATTACATGCAATATAAAACACACACATTTGAATGTCCTTAAAATACTATTTCGCTTGACTTGTTTATATGTCAGTAAATGAATTCCAAATCGCAATTAACTCCTCTGACAAATGACAAGTACGTTTCACTAAATTCAGAGATCGTTAATGAAACGACTAAGGCAACGTGTAAAACATGGGGGATTTCTTAACCTCTACATTACAAATTTACAATACCTATCACAGCTGATAAATTGTTGTATTATATATACGGCTATTAGAATTGCATACAGTAAACTGAGTACGAATTAGCTTTAAAAGTTACAAACAGTAATACGAAATGAATTTAGCTGTATAAAGTCCGTGGTATGAAATTAGTTTAGATGTATAAAATGAATTTAGCTAAACAAAGTCCGTTTCATATCATTGCATGAAATGAATTTAGCTGAACAAAGTCCGTTACATACCATAGTATGAAATGAATTTAGCTGAACAAAGTCCGTTACATACCATTGTATGAAATGAATGTAGCTGTGTCGTTGCACTCCAAATTTAGACGATGTTGTACTAATTCCATTAGAGTCACTCTGAAGCGTACCACTTGCAACTGAAGATCAATCTCAACAAATCCCATTTCGTTCATCTTCGACATTGTAGCTAGTATAAATGGCGTGTCAGCAGTAAAGAAATACGACTGAAATAAATATGTAATAAAGGACTTCAGATAAAAATTTCCAAGTACATTTGTATTTAACATTACTAGAATTTACATTGTACTTTTAAAAATGTTTATTAGACCAATTTATAAAAAAGATATGTAGTTAAGGAAAGTTACAAAGAGCAAGTTACCTCGTCTGAACCCTTTTTCGAGATCTTGTACACAATTGGGTTGTATTTTCTCCTTTTGTCTCCGTGTACAATATCCATATTTAGCGTTTTATCCATTTTCTCTATGTCATACTCGCCATGTTTACCTTCTAGTGGACTGATTTTGCACGAGTCGGGTATACAGACAAAGAATTTCTGTGAAAATTTGCCTTGTTTGCTGAATTCACAAGCTTCAATTGTCTTCGCCGTTTCTGTAATGAAAAAACAAATGATATACTAAGACTGAATTAGTTCTAGCTGGCAAAGTTAACACAAAACGATTCGTTTTCGTCTACAGATACGTTTACGATGAAAATACTGATATTTTCTTCGTAGATATATGTATATAGCGCAAAGCTGTTACATGGGCATCACATATGATTAGAAGTTTTCAGTAAATCATGTAACACTTATGACAGATATTAGCACATTTGTATTTATGGCTGTAGTAGACCTCTTTACATTTTATATAATAATGGTAGTAAACCTGCCATTAAAAAGGATAAATACCAACAACTAATGAACAAAACGAATAAAGTCAGGCTTGTAGAGGTACCCTTTTATTCGTTTGCAGTCAATTTAAATGGAAAACAAGACAGATATCTTAATTCAATGATGGAAATACTATACTCTTTAGACATTTAATAATATATTTACCGGGCAGTACGTGTGCCAAGAACCCTATATAGTAGTTGAAAACAAGTCCATGTGCGACATTACCAGCTGGTAGGAGCTGGCGCATACTCACTTCCTCTGTAATAAAATCAAAATATCCGTTAAGTTTTCGTAAATAGACATCTTAAAATATGAATAAATTGCACAATACAGCAAATTATGCATAAGCAAAAACTTTAATTACGGAATCAGTTAATATTTTTCGTGCATATTAACTCATGTGATGGCACTATTTAAATGAAAATAAAGTTACCGTAAGTACCTCTGAGTTTTGCTGCGAGGTCATCCTCCCAGGAATCCTTGTTGACATCAATCACAACATCCGGAATACAATGATAAGCTCCTCGCTTAAACTCAGTTCTTTCTTTCTCTGAAACACCTTGAAAAACAAGACGCACGCACATTTTGTCTTCTCGGTGTGATTTCTCAAGCCCCATCAGTACTTCAAATGTAACCCATTGTGACTGCATCGCCTGTTTAGTCAACAGAATCAGAGTTATTTTTGACGCATTCACAGCGTGAATTATATTATCAAATATAAGTCGGCCTGCGGGAAACTGTTCATAATGTGCGTATGTTTTAAAGCCTGTCTTATGTAGAGCCTGGTTGATCAGATGAGCGACTTCATTGTCTTCTGAACTATGTACAAGAAACACATCATATTTCTCATCTTTATCAGATGCTGCTTCCGCCATTTTGACTGATACAAGCTATTTTCTTCTTTCTCAAAGTCGTTGAATAAAGGCTGAGAATTTTCAGAAGATTTAAGAGCAATTCTTATCGATTCTTCATTCTGTACGTCTTTCACCTATCCGAACTCGTATAAGGTACACAGAGTTGTGCCGGTTCTGAAATGTATTTTTTAAGTATAAATGCATAAATTATAAATGTAATTATGCATTGTTAATCTATCTGACCAGCCAATAAATAAGTTCTATACAAAAGTGTTATTAAGATGCATTTATGAGCTAAACGTAAAGCAAAAATAAAACAGTATGCAAAGGAAAAGCGCAATTTTACAGAATTACGTCCAAAACAGTTTGGGAGCAAGGTCAATAAGTATAGAAACAATTCCAAATCTAACAGTAGTCCGATCGATGCTAATCAGTTTTCTGAATATTTTGAATTTTTTAAAATAAACCTACACAAGATAATTTTTCAGGGAATGATTTTTTGCCTGATAATAATCAGCATATTGATATAGAATATTTATTTGAAGTAGAAAAGTGCATCTCTTCTTTATCAAGAAACAAAGCTCAGGGTTGTGATTTGTTAACGTCTGGTTTCTTCATAGATTCAAAGTCCTTTATATCACCTTTTTTAGTACAAATATTCAATAAAATATTCCAAGACGGGGTTTATCCGTCAAGTTGGACGAAAAGTATAATTGTCCTTTACTTAAGAAGGGAGATAAATACGATCCCAATAACTACAGAGGCATTTTACTAAACAGTACAATGGCAAAACTTTTTTCTATATGTCTGCAAAACAGAATTGATAATTGGTGTGAAACGATGTCAATACTTAATGATGTGCAATTTTGATTTAGGAGTAAAAGAAGTACAGCGGATTGTGTTTTCATATTTTATATTTTAATTAAGTCTCATTTCTGCATATATACAATACCATTTACAACTGACACTTACATTTACAATATACAAAACCACTCTCTTAAGAGTTATAAGAGACTATATGTACATGTATTACACATTAAAAACACAAATGTCTTAAAAATTTAACATTAAGAGGTCTAATTATACGAGATATTTAGAGATTGGCATCAATCTGGACTATGATTTTATAGCCTAAAATCTGCTCTAAAATTGGTATAGAGCAATATGTGACAAGCGAAAAAGTACACTAATGTGTTTAATTAATAAATGGTTTAAAAGAACGAATATTACCTCAGATCAGATCTGTTGTAAACTGATTGATAACAACCTCTAAAATATCCCTATAAATGCATAAAACAGTTTCTATGCACAATAAATGCTCACCTATATTAGGATGGTATATTGGGGTGCAGCTTTTAATAATGTAGGAAATCTATCAATATCTAAAAATTCTACATATTATAGACCATTGAATCAGCTTGAATATTACATTGCATTATTCAAAAGCTTGTGTCAGAAAATAAATCTCTATGTTGTGCCTTTATCGACTACGAAAAGGCCTTTGATACTATTGTGCGTGATGCACTGCGGTATAAATTATTTGAAATTGGTATAAGCAGTAAAATGGTTAAAATGTTAAAGTCTGTGTATAATCACGTGTCAGCTTGTGTTAAGGTATATTCAAATGTGTCAGATTTTTTCGAAGTCTCACTTGAATTGAAACAAGGGGAACCACTCTCGCCGATTCATTTATTCTCTTCGTAAACGATGTCACGTTAATCTAGATTTTAATTCATTGACAGAAACAGATATTAACTATGTATGCACATATATGCTGTTGTTTGTAGATGACATGGTATTATTTACCACATCTGATCATAGTCTTCAATTACAATTGGATAGTTTATATGTACTCAAAAAAATGGGATTTGAAAATAAATGTGAAAAAGACTGAAATATGTGTATTTAGGAAAAGAAAATCAAATATTACCTTTAACTAGTATATCGATAACAAGCTTTTAGAAATAGTTGACTCATTTTATTATCTTGGTATCAAATTCAAATACAATGGTTCGATGGTAGATGCAATAAAAGCGTTAATTGCTGTTCAATGCCGCATATGTTAAGAACTGTTACAAAAACATAGTCATACTTACTCAGATATTTTCAAGACTTACCATTTCGTTTTAGAGAATTAAGTAATTACGGAAGATATTTATTTGATCACGGAAAATCGGTACGGAATCCAAAATTTTACGAAGCTCGATATAAGTGCTGAAGTTTGATTGTTAATTTCCGATGTTATTACAGACAACTTTGTTATTGACGAACTATTAAATGATATTTTACCTAAAAAAATATCTCTAGGAAAAAGATATAATTTACTACCTTCAAATAGGATCTAAGGTGAATTAAAATCCCCTGATATCTGTTTTATCGAACGCAGAACGAGCCCATTAAAGTTTACTGGCTTGAAATTGAAGGTAACCCAAAATCCTGGTTCTCTCATGTATCAAGATTGTACAGTACTGTATTTGGAAACTCAATTGTTAGTGGCAATTTATTTCTTTGCGTTTCTAAGTCTTGTCATTGGTACAAATAATTTTCGATCCACAATAGTGCCACTTTGTTGTTTTAAGCGCAGCTGATTTATTTCAACATGGCTTAAATTTCAAATTGTCAATGTGATATTAAGTTGAACGTATTTCATAGATAAACAAACTTCTGTCACCCATATATTTGTCAATCTCATTCTGTTCTATATTGAATTTCGTCCTCAACATTTGACCCGCCTTAGGTGAAGTTTCAACGCAGAAGTAGGTGAAAGTTGTTTTTCGGAACTTAGTAGCCCTCTTGAATTTTCACACTTTGATATATCTTGTAATTTTCAAATATGGTATCTTGTAATGCAATAAAACGTTAGCTATCAAGCTTAAAAGAATTTTCTAACTCAATATTTTCAAGTACTTAAGTTCGAGTTCGAATTTTATTACAGAATGCTAAGCCAATTTTAAGTATTGTGCAGAAGTTTTTGGTACTTATAATACAGTGAAAATTTAACAGAATACTAAATTGAATATTTTAAGGTATTAGTTGAAAATCCTAAAATGCTGTTCTAGGTGAATTAGGAAAATTCAAGATATCTGTTTTATGTAAGAAAGGTATTAAACTTTTGCTGAAATTGAAAATCCAAGATTCTATGTTGAAAATTCAACCGGTTTGAAACGCAAAAGTGGAAAAATTCTTGCGTTTCTAGATGGTTAAGTACTTAGCCAATCTTGACTTTTCAACTTATTTTTATGATTTTTCAACTAACTAAGTTGAATTTTCAACTTAGTATCTTGAATATTCAACTTAGTATCTTGAATTTTCAACTTACTAAGTTCAATTAACTTACTAAGTTGAATATTCAAGATACTAAGTTAAATATTCAACTTACTAAGTTGAAAATTCAAGATACTAAGTTGAATATTCAAGGTACTAAGTTGAAAATTCAACTTAGTAAGTTGAATATTCAAGATACTAAGTTGAAAATTCAACTTACTAAGTTGAAAATTCAAGATACTAAGTTGAAAATTCAACTTACTAAGTTGAAAATTCAAGTTACTGATTTAAGTACTTAGAATCTTGGATTTTCAACTTAGTAAGTTGAATTTTCAACTTAGTAAGTTGAATTTTCAACTTAGTATCTTGAATATTCAACTTAGTATCTTGAATATTCAACGTAGTAAGTTGAATTTTCAACTTAGTATCTTGAATATTCAACTAAGTGAGTTGAATTTTCAACTTAGTATCATGAATATTCAACTTAGTAAGTTGAATATTCAACTTAGTATCTTGAATATTCAACTTAGTATCTTGAATTTTCAACTTAGTAAGTTGAATTTTCAACTTAATAAGTTGAATTTTCAACTTAGTATCATGAATATTCAACTTAGTATCTTGTATATTCAACTTAGTAAGTTGAATTTTCAACTTAGTATCTTGAATATTCAACTAACTATCTTGAATTTTCAACTTAGTAAGTTGAATTTTCAACTTAGTAAGTTGAATTTTCAACTTAGTATCTTGAATATTCAACTTAGTATCTTGAATTTTCAAAAAATTATGTTGAAAAAATCCATTTAAAAAAACAAAGTGGCACTATTGGGCTTCCGTAGTTAAGTGTATACCTAATGCAGCATAAAAATACGTATCCAGCTAATAGCGTTTACTGGGCGAAACAAGTAAAATCCTTGATAGATAGACTTGGTTACGGGTTTATTTGGAATACATTTGATAGAAATACTTCAATCCAGATGTTAAAATGTCGATTACGTGATCAATTCCAACAAGAATGCAGAGGTAGTATTCATAGAATGACTAAACTTGATTATTGTGTGCGTTTCAAAACTGAATTTGAATATGAAAAATATCTCGATTCTATTGAAAATGATTTCCTTAGAAAACTATTCACGTGTTTTAGATTGTCGTCACATAATCTTGCAATTGAGACTAGAAGGTACTTAGGAACAGAAAGAAATAATAGAATATGCACTAATTGTAACTTAACTGTAGTAGAATCGGAATACCCCTTCTTACTCACATGTCATAAATATTCTCAGATACGTAGAAAATATTTATGTAATTATTCGTGGTCGAATTTAACCTCTTTCAACAGAATTATGTCATCAAAGAAAAAGAAAACAGTTTTTGGGGTGTAAAATTTTTTAAAAGAGGCCTACAAATTAAGAAACACTAACACATAATGTTTTGTTTGTTTTTTGTTGTTGTTTTTTTAGTATCTATATGTTTTCAAAATGTATAATCACAAATTTAAGAAAGTCCGCCATATATAACTAATCTTGTATTTCTATGATGTTTACTCATATCTATATGAACATTGCTGTTCATTAGCCAAAGGCATTTATATGTCGATATTGCTAATAAAAATATTGTTGTTGTTGTTGTTGTTGTTGTTGATAATGCGCAAAGTCACAGAAAGGGCCCTTACAGGTAAAATAATGTGTAACCTTTGACCTAATACAGATACACTTTTGATGTCACACATACATGTATATTATCAAATTTTTAAAACTAAAAAAATTATGAATATTTATTGACTGAAATTGCTCGTGTTAAAATTCGAACTTTTTTTAAGTTATTGAAAGTTTGAAACAATGTGTATGTATAAGAGATTTACTAAAAAGTATGGCTTATCGGGCGATCTGTTGCGGATTTACGGTTATCATAAATGTTGCTTGTTATCATAATTAAGCATAAATTATGCAAAGTTTAAATGTATTTTAGCCAAGGATTACAATTTTTAAAAAAAGAAAGCTGTATGTTTTTTTTTTTTAATACAGTGCATTCATGAGAATTCGAAGTTATCTTAACATATTTAAATTATTGCACGAGTCTTTTCGCATAATTCAAGAATATGTATGACCAATGCTGACATTAAGTTCCGGTGGTATTCATAAACGTGATCTTTAATTTTATTTTATCTTTAGTCGGTTACAAGCCCTTGGAGGGCTTACGTTATTTGCTGTACTCTTGCCGACTGAAAATAAAGCTATCTTGTCTTATCTTATCTTGCCTTGATTTAAATTCTAGCATATTTACTTCAAATGGTATGACATATTGACAAGGCAAGTCAGAAAATAATTTGACTTTAAATCGAAGAACTTGTTAAAAGGAACACAGTGTTGAAAAAAATCTAAAATCGGAGTATTAATGATGAAGATATTGAAAATTGAAAATTTCAAAAATGGAGAATTATATAGGTGGCCATTTTGAATTGTTATGTCATAGTGCTATAATAATCCTGCAGGTGATCACTGCTAAATTTAAAAAAAAACAGCTTCTAATATAGATCTATATTAAAACATGGTACCTACATGACACTAAATTTAAATTAATGTTACCAATTCCAGGTGAAAAACAATCATGAAAAAAGAGTAAATGGGGTTCAAAATTCAGTTTGGAAAAAAGGGCGTGTCTAATAGTATGTCTAATTTGCATATATTTGCATATTTACTACATTTTACATTTCTCGTAGATCTTTAATTAATTATCTGATTTCAAAAATTCGTTGAACAGTGTGTTTGTGTAAACAAGCCCTATAATTTCAGGCTCAGTTATATTTTGACTTGCGTTACCTTTTAAGGGCCTTTTTGTGACGCTGCGCATCTTTGGTGAGAACATATAACTTTGTTATCATTTTATAAATGGTGTACTAACTGTTTTATCGGGGAAAATGTTTTAAATGAAACGAGTCTAGTTCAGGTCACTTCATTAGGACGAGCCATGGGTTAACTTACACAAAAACACTGAGCACATTGATATATACAGGAAAATTACCTCCCTCTTATTTCTGGAACAGAAATAGATACGTAACAGAATTAACAACACAATGGCTTACGAAACTGTTGAAATAACTAAAGTTTAACTGTCGGATCCGCATAGTTCTTGGAAGTTATGGTACTTTAATACACTCATATCGAGTATTTGAATTAGTTCAACCTTTCAATGTTTTAATTTTTTGTAGGTTTCATAATATACTAAGCTTCATTATCCAACTAGACAAGCTTCGGCGAGAAATCAATATAGTCTTTAAATTAGGCGATGGACATCGTCTTCTTTAGTAACTTCTTCGTGACACTGGGATTCATAAATCAAACTTGAAATTTACAGGTCAAACGCCCCTTTGACAAACGAAAGGTTATTATCAATTTATCAGATTATAGTACTTGTAGTATCTGATATTGTGGGGTCTTATTAAGGGGTCTTTTTCTGCGCCTTTAAATGGGTACATGTATTTACTATACGCATGTTATTGTCAAATTAACCCAACTATCCCCGCCACACGTCGGATCTGTTAACAAACCCTCAAAGTCACATATTATTAAATCATGTTGTTCTCATATATTGTAAAACCTGACTGCAATAAAAGTTTTGTTTTGTTGTTGTGATAGACTGGCTTCTTTTTTTCAAAATCGACTGCTGACCACCTGTTGTGTTACAGTACTTAGATAAATGTATATATAGATGATAGTAAGAGTTTTTAATATTTATTTTGTGCTTTTACCAATATTTATATACATGACTAATAATACACAAAATTTGATTTAAAGGTGGTCAATAAACTACACTTTCACTCAGAAAATTCCTTCATTATAACATAATAATTAAAAGTTGCAGATTATTGATACATCTTCTGTTGTAGTTGATTGTTAAAATAATTTCTTTGATAATAGTAATAATTAATATTTATATTACTATTATCATTATATTTATTATTTATTATTATTATATTATTGTTATCATTATTATTGTCATTATTAATAACGGTTATTAATGACAATTATTACTATTAATAATGACAACTATTATTATTATTATTATTATCGATGAAAGTTGACTGGATTCAGTTCATGGCACTCTCGAGTCCGCTTCCTGAAAAAAACCAGTAATGGTGTGATAATTTATGAGGATGTACGGTCGTGACCCCGGTAGGGCTCGACCCCGCAACCTCTGGGATGAGCGGCCGACATAATGGTATTCGGATTATTTGTTGTAAAAATGCGTGTATCCCGACTTACATGTACCATAATTATTGAAAAAGGCCGCTCACTCTGTATGCTATCTATAAACTATAATATGTTTGTAAGATTTTGTTATTTTACCGATTTATATTATTAATCAATCAGGTATACAGTACAGGCAAACTAAGGTATGTAAGATCTTGAGTCTGTGTAGCTCTCTCTAAGTTAAGATAATGCAAAAATAGAAATTATGTTAAACAAAATATAACCTTACTGGTACATGTTATAAAAATGATATCATTATTTCCGTTTTTTTCATGATTGTAGATTTGTGAAATCATAATTACTTCGAGTTTTCTTCCGTTCAAATATTTCATGAAATGTTTGTTTACGGTAGATTCTATATTACTATCATTGAGTTTTCTTCCGTTCAAATATTTCAGAAAATGTTTGCTTACAGTAGATTCTATATTACTATCATTATTTCCACTACTGCTACTATTGGTGCTGCTGTTGCTGCTGCTACAAAGCAGCATCAGTAGATCCATGATGATAGATGTAGTGGAATCGCACATTAATAATAAAAATAATAATGATTATAAAAATGATATGAAATAAATAGAAAAATAGATCTAGATCTAATAATAATAATAATAATACGGCATGAGACCGTTTCTGAATCATACCAGTTCCGACTACGTTATCATAGCTTTCGCGTAACTCTTCCGAATGGGAGTACTAATAGTTTCAAACAGCATCATCCAAACAGCGCGAACAATTTTCATTTTCTAAGACAAGTACTTTCAAAAAAATTCTACATTATACATCTGTCACTGAAATTGCTTGCAAAATATAGCACAGTTCAAGTGTTGTGAAATGATAATACAGTGATGTACGAAATGGAGCGGAACGGAACGGATAATAGACAGACACTCATTACGAGCATCGGAAGAGTAGGAAAAGGAATTTACATTTTAGAGAATAAAAGTTCTCATAGATTTAAATAATTTATGATTCCAAAACTGTTCAGTGTAAAATTATGTCGGAAACTGGTCCTGTACCTTAAGTTATTAACATTAATTAGGCTGTCCTTTCGGGGCCCCATTTTTGGTACGCACGTGCGAAAGACACTGGTCTTGTTAACATCATTGAAAAGAGGATAAACTGAAGTTTGTAAATGTGTAGATGACTTTTGTTTACAAAACACATAAAAGGTAAAAATATACAGAAAACCTCAATTTTTTGTCCGAAACTGGTCTCATGCCAGTACATTTTCTAATAACAATATAAATTATAAAAGGTGATATTTATTCATTATTATTATTATTATTATTATTATTATTATTATTATATCTACTGTAGTATATAGCTTGTAAATCTAGTGTTTTTATTATTAGGTAACAATTAATACTAGATCTTTAACAATTTTTATATGTGCATAAAAATCCAAGTATAGATCTACCTAGTAATGTGTAAGTATATGAAGAATAACATAATTGTATTTTTGTCCAGAATACTTTAAAAAGAAACCTTATTGTTTAAGTTACAGAGTCATGTAGTGCACTGACCATGACCTATCTTCAAGTATATGCATGTACTACATCATGCATGTGTAAACACAATAAGTCAAAAGGTACATACATGGTTAAGTTCCACAAAAGTCCCTACAAATATCCCATGTACACATATGTATGCATTCAAAATTTCCAAAATACGAAATCATAGACACAAGAACCGATGCAATGACGCAGACCTGCCTGAGAAACGGAAACTCCAGTGACGTGTTGGAAAGTACGCATATTCGAGACTTTCCGTGAGACTTTCCGTGAACTCACGGCGAAACAAGCCATTGGGTGATTTAAACTTGATTCAAGAAAGCCATTGGATAAAAGTTAACTCGGTTGATTCGTATAAGTCCGTAAATCGATAGCGTATATTGAAGTTTATTTTTAGAGAAAATATCTAAATTTATCTCGGATTTTCCGTTTAAGTTTCCGTTAAGGCCTAAGACAAATACTACTGTGGTTTACAGTCAGATAATGTTAGAACACGCGTAGGTGAGTGCGAAGTGGGAAGTTGAGAACAATGAAGAGGATGAATATCGATAGTAGGCCTAAACTTGATTACATGAAATTATTTCATTGTTTTGTATGAATGCATATATCTACTGTGTAGGAACTATTTTCATTCCGCATTCATTGTTCAAGACTCAAACATTTATGCAAAAGGTGCACGAATTTGTCTGGAAACAAAATGGCATAAGGACCTTGCCACATGTGGTAGGACGTAGACTGGCATAAGTAGTCGTAATTCAGAGACTTCAAACAACCCTTCTTAATGTTTACTCTTGACCTACTTACAGTTCTAGACCTTTTTGCAGCGTCACCCTCAACTTTCACTATGCATACTAAGAAAACATTGGGTAGAGATTTATAAGACTTCTCAGTCAGGCAAAAAGATAGTGCGTGTGTTTTTCAGTCTAAAATGAACAACGGATTTGGCACATACCTATTAATTATGTGGCAATCATTAGTTATCTGGCACCTGTTTTTATACTGATGCATATAATTATTTACTCAATAATTGTGATTTTGAACGATAGTGAAATAGAATCTAGTTGCACAAATGTAGTCTATGTCATTGTGTAAATGTGATGCCTCTTTTTGTTGTTGTTCGTGGAAGGCCGCATTAAAAATACGATGTTCTTAATATGATTTTCTGTAATTATGTAGGCCTAATATTGTGTAACCTTCTTAAAATAAAGATATTAATATTGCTATAAACGTAATTGGAACCCAAAACACACAATCCGCTTCGTGATTGACACGTTATTGCTGTGATTTGGTCAATCTATGGAGAGAGAGTAAGGGGGGATGAGACAGGGTTGAGGTATCCAAGCTCATTAATCTCTAGATTAGGTCAAGGGTCCTAGACTCAATGTTGTTGCATTCACAATACCGGAAATGAAATTTCCCCTTTTTGGGTTGAAACCTGGTTTTATACAAATAGTTTTCAAGTTCTATTAACAACTCCCGATGAATGCTTCAAAGACCTGTGCTCGCGTCGAAAGTATCATTTATAGTAAGATTCGAACCCCCTAAAATTTAGGATAAGACGTCCTACGTCCTTGACTTGCATTTTGGTACCCAGCTGTAATTTACATATTTAGCAAACTAAAATATTAATACCGGATCCGATTCATTGAGTAACGGATAGTGTTTTCATACGAAACTACTGCTACGAATGATTTTAAGGATATAACTTCATGCATAAAAACTTAAACTTACGTTGTTATACCAACTGATATCCTTACTTATGAGAGGCTGTGTCGAACAGCTTTCATATATATACTATCAATAGGATTTTCTGCTATTATTTTCCTGCTTTCAAACTATTTTTATACTCACACTTATACAATTAGTTTGATTTGTTTTAAAGCAGTAAAATGGTGTCTGCTTTATTCATGTCATTAGAAAAAGACTTACAAGGTCATCTGCTAGCTCTAAGGTTGCTAAGCAATCACTCAAACCTCCACCGAACTGTTTTCAATATAAATAATACTTTACGTTGGTTAATATAATATGGATCTTTTTTAATTTACTGATATTGTAAAATAAATATTCTGATAGGACAATGATAGAAACATGTTCTATTCACTCTAAAACAATGTTGACATATTCATTTCTTTTGTATTCAAGTCGCCTTTTCACGAAAAAAGAGTTGCCAGGAAGTTGGGTTTTTTTTTTTGCAAAATGCTGTCATCGAAATCAATGAAAAATATTTACAGGTACACTGCATTTAAAATGAGACCCTGGGACTTTAATACTGTACTTCTTATGTGCAAGACTGGAACACGACGAGAAACGAGGGTGACTTGATTGTATGATCTCAACAAATTTAAGACTTTATTAAAAAAAGGGCTCGCAGAGATGTGCGACCACAAATTCTGCGGGTGATTATGATCACTATAGCCATTTCGTTTGTTTACCCGCAAAATTTGTTATTAAAGTGGAATATTATGCACATTTTTTTCAAGAAAAAATCCAGCTGAAATAGGTGTGTGTAAAAAGGGTAGAGGAAATAATAGATTTTACACCAATACACCAAACTCTTCCTGCTACCAATACGAAATAATAACTTTCAAAACATTACTTTTCCCATTTTGACTGGGAGAGTCAATTTTAGATAAAAACAACTGCATGCAGGAGTTGCTTCCCTTCCAATGCCGAAATATCTCTACCAACAACTACAACAACGCGAAGAAAGTATTTATCATTTTATTTTTCCAATTTTTGTATTTCTTAAGCACCAACTTCAAATACTAATGCGGCATTATCATTAGTTTAACACATTTAAATGCATTGCTTTTATAAAACTGTCACCAAAAATACACTATGTGCGGCAAGATGAGCATAATGTCACTTTACACTTTAAAGGTCCATTACTAAGACTAAATCGAATTTTCTTTTAAAGCTGGAATTGTAACGAGAGACTTATCAGAAGGAAAAATATAACATACTGCATCGAATGTGACCATATTGTGTTGAAAATTTTAGAATTAATCTTTTTAAAAACGAAAGTAGGGTTTCCAGTTTTCAAATGGGTTTGTAATTTTCCAGAAGTCTCACAGAGAGAGGCTGTACATAGGTTGCACATGAATAAGCATGCATATTTTGAATTATAGTTGAAAAACTTTACTTCCAATGACGAGTATGCATAATATATCTATGACTGTTTACGACATGCAACAAAGCGACAGTAGGACAAAAAGACCACACAGGTCAATCTAAGGAAATACAAAGACATTTACTCGTTTTTTCTGCAGCAGTATTTCAAACAGGCAAATACTCCACGGCTATTGTAAAATATTAGAAGCCAGTTTCAAACTGTATTTCCCTGTTACTGCAATTCCAGATTTTAAAAAAAACAACAATCGATTTGGTGTTAGTAATGGATTATTATGATAGATGATGCTTCTTGCAAGAATATGACTGCACGCTTTACACACAAAATAGTGGTCTAAATAATTGTGTAATGTACTGAGAATGCATTGAACCATGTTTTTGTTTTAGGAAAAACACCACACTGGCCGGGTACAGCTGCTATTGTATCAAGATGTTTGTCGATGTTACCCCACGCTTAGTGCGATCACCAGGGGGTCTAAATCCCCGGTTTTATAACTAGCCTGTTAATGGGTACTCACTGAACACCGCACGTCGTCTTCAAAGATCCATGCAGTTCCGTCTGCAGGGTTGCGAAGTGTTTGAAACAAACAGACGCATCGCATATGGTTGGCCATCGCCATCAAAAATAATTAATTAAGCCGCGGTAAAAATATTTTAGCTCCGGCATAAATATGATTTTAACCGCGGCATAAATATTTAAGCTCCGGCATAAATATGATTTAAGCCGCGGTAAAAATATTTTAACTCCGGCATAAATATGATTTTAGCCGCGGCATAAATATTTAAGCTCCGGCATAAATATGATTTAAGCCGCGGCAAAAATCGCATTTTTATCGGAGCTAAAATATTTTAACCGCGGCTTAAATCATATTTATGCCGGAGCTTAAATATCTCTCGTTTAAGCTCTGCCGAGTTTTTTGGACGTATCTCAACCCGAGGGTGGGATTTCCTTTTCCACAACTCAATGGACATGTTAGATTTATTTTCTCACCGTTTAAATCGCATTTTCACACAAGTAAGGAGGAATAAGTGCATATACAGGATGGGGATGAAAAAATGAAAATCAACTTTTCTCGAATTTTACTTCAAAACTGCTATAGATGGATAGAAAATGATCTAACTAAGAAAATGAATACCAACAACCCTATGTTTATTTCAAAAATAACAATTTTACAGTCATTTTTCGATTTTTATGTCTGCTTACAATTAACGTAAAAATAGTCCCGCGACAACAGTTTCCCGAAGTGGGTATTCAGCCCCCCCCCCCCCCCCCCCACTTCCTCTTGCACTTTAAAATAGTATTAAACATAAACGATGCTTTTGAGATAAGTTTATCTCACATTGGGCCTCCCCCCCCCGTAAATGCGCTAAGGAAGGAAGATGAGATTTTCCAGCACTGGTAAAAACTGCAGATATCCCCATCTGGTATGCAAGAAATAAATGTGTCCCTGTATTTTATCGTTTAATAAAATACAGTCAGGAATTCTGATGTGTAGTAAGTCACGAGTGCGTAGCACGAGTGATTTAATTTTTCGCATCCGAACGACTGGCTGTATTTTATTCAACGAGAAAATACAGAGATGCATTTATCTATTTCGATTCTAACACGAAATTATCTTTGAAAATACAACGAACTATGATTGACGCGTAGCTACATTCCAAAGTAACTTACAAGCACGGGATGCGATTGGATGCGTTGGATATGTACCCCACGTTTTGCCCGTGGAAAACGTGATCTGTATTTTATTGTAAAAGAATGTATAGCTTCTTTCCCTCTATATCTATATACGAAAAGTTGCGGATCGTGTTAGAATGTTGGATAATCAACTGTATAAGAGTTGAGCTAAAAAAATTATTAAAAAATGAACATTATTTTTAGTAACCCGTGCAATAAACATTTTTGATCTTTGTTTGGTTTCTAAACATTAGAGAAAAAGTAAAACATCAATTTTATTCTTACCGTGGCATGTCCGTCGTACTTTCCGAGGGTTTCGTTAAATGTTGAGATACAAAATCGAAATTTGTAAGCGGACATAAAACAAATGTAGACGTGGGGATTTTTCATAAGATATAGCTTGTTTCAAAATGTCTTGTTTACTATTATGTGTCCTACCTCGAGGTTAGGTTTATATTGCAAGCGTATTTTTTAAAGGAATTTCCATACAGGTAATGGGAATTTTGAATTCACAAAGGCCACGTATAGACAGGTTCGGTTACCAGGTAAGTGTAATCACTACAAAGTTTCACGGACGGAGTAACCGTGAACAATGAGCTGGTGGTTTCTAAACACGTCAAAGTTGTTTTTAGCTCTAATTATTTATAAGGTTTAGTAGTTTCTACGATGTTTTTTGCCCAACATCTGACAGTGCAAATTTCTTTTAACGGTCACGACTTAACTTCATATAACCCATTCGTGTCATCTGGAATTTTCCATAGAATAAAGTTTATCTAATCGTTATATTTGTTTAAACAAAAATAGTACAGGAATTTTCAGCGGAAATTCCGAAATAAAAATAAAACAGCGCGCAGTAGGAATTTCCATCGGGATTTTCTTCACTGTCATACTCGTAGCTTACTAATGTCAGAGGTCGCTTGAGCGTGACCAATTAATGACCAGTTTAAAGAACATCTACCATTTTTTGATACACATGTTTTATAAAAAAAAATAAGCGAGATTACGACCTGTTTTACTAAAACAAAATCTGATACTGATGAAGCCTGAGAGAAAAGTATTCAAGTTCATTTCACTTTCGTTTCTCGTCGCTAGTGGAGGTTGCCGGGCTATATTACTTATAGCCATTACGTAGCCTCAGTCTTGAATACATGAGACTTTCACTGATATCAGATTTATAATGTCGAGTCATATGTTCGGAAGCTTGTGCGAAAAAAGTATAAATATATCAAATATATACTAGCTTGGTCACGGTGTATATGTAGGTCCGTTTGTGTTTAGATTTGCTCAAGGTCCACCATCCTTATTCAAGGTATATACGGTGCGACCCACATGTAGAGAGACAAATACAGATAAAAGGGAATCCGGGTACCAGACACTATACCTCTTTTTACGAAGAGACCCCTTGTTTCTTTTCTACGTGCCCGGTGTATAGCATACTGTTTGGATTTCTTACCAGCTCATCTCTAGATGGGTGGGAAACACTGAAAAGCGTTTCTGAAATTTCCAGTGCCCCTGTCGGAATTCGGACCGGGGACCTCCGGATTGGTAGTCCAGAGATTTAACCACTCGACCACTGCACCACCCTGTGTTTATAGGTCCGTGACTTGGTGAAGCTTTTATTACAAACAATCAATCTGTAGAGCACGAGACTTGTAATCTCGAGGTAGCGGATTCGATTCCCGGGGCTGACCAACAAAAAATTACTAACTGTCTTTCGGATGAGACTTAAACCGAGGTCCCATGTAATGGTGCTATACACCTGACAAGTTAAAGAACCAGGGGTATCTCTGGAATTGGGACGCTTTCTGAATATTGCACTATCCTCCGCAACCTAAAGTAATTAACCTCTTCTGGGGGCGTTGGTAATGTAGGAAACCGGTACCAATATACGATACAAGCTTTTACAAAACTTGAATCACGTGACATGTCACTTTGAAACGTAAAATAGCTACAGGCGTAGTTTTCAACGAAGTAAAAATAAAACAGACGCGCAGTAGGAACATTTTCATTGGGATTATTTTCATTATAATACTTACTAATTGTATGACCAGTTTTATTTTTGACACACAGGTGTAATAAAAAAGGCGAGTTTACCTACTGTTTTACAAACAAATTTTTATACTGATGATGCCTTAATATAAGTAGAGAAAAGTATGCAAATGAATTTCACTTTCGTTTCTCGTCCAGTTCTCAGGACCATATTTTATAATTATACATAGTTCCCACATCGACAATATTTACCTCGCTTGTTCTAAACTGGCAACCATTTTGAATGTCAAAACTGATAAATGTTCTCAATTATGTGATAATTAAGAAGAAAATACCAAGATAATTTATGTGTGACAACAACATTTTCTTGAACCTGCTGAGTCATCTGCCCATATCAGCATTATATATTAATTATGTTTATAAATCTAAGTAGTTTGTAATTGTTAAGTAAATTGTTCCCTATTAACTTTAAGGGAAGCTGCCATACAAAATGGCTGCCAATTCAGAACAAGGAAGGTAAATATTGTCGATGTGGGAACTATGTATAGCCATTAGGGAGCCTCAGTCTGGAATACATGAGAGTTTCACTGATATCAGATTAATTTCAATTCATATTTTTGGAAGCTTGTGCGAAAAAAGTATAAATATTTCAAATAGATACTTGGTAAAGCTTTATTAAAATGTCGATTTGACCAATCGAATCACGTGACATTCCAGTTTGAGACGTCATATAGCTTCGTACACGTTTTGCATATCATTCTTTATGTGTTTGTTAGACAATTACCATTTTCTCCTGGATTTCTCCACTTCTAATTTTGAATTAAAAATAAATATCGTATGACAATGTAGTGGAAAAAACCCGGAGCAATAATAGTATATGATTTTTCATTATAATAATGGAAATACAGATCCGGCTACCCAGCCACTTCCTATTTTTCAAGGGCAGAGGTTTTCTAAAGGATAAAAGGGGAGAAGACACAAGACACAGTAAGCAAAATTCCGTCTGCTTAATTAATGTCCAAGGACACCATTCCAAACCCCAAGGTTGTCAGTGGGACGATTTTACCAGGAGGTAATACCAACACAGCTATTAACACTTCCTGTGCATAAGTTGTACAGCTTGTTGATACACACAGCAATCATAATGGAATGAAAAATGACTCAAGAGATGGGTCTGATTCACATTTTTTATTCAGAATGTTCACTAACAACTGATAAGAATCTAGATGTCTTCATTAAGAGCATTTATCAATTAACAAATTGGTTCCAGAAATACATATACTGTAGACATTCTTTATAGTAAATAGAGTGAATATTGCAACATTCTTCTATAAAGTAAAACCTACAAAAGTATATGCATGCCCATAGGTCGTCAATACTTATGAGTAATAAACAGGTTGACGGCAAACTTCCAAAACTTGTCAAGAACCTTTTTGTGTCATGACATTAACTAACTCAAAGACACCTGGGAATCTGTAAAGTTTAAAAAAAAGTTTTTTAGGTTTTCCAAGCTGTTTAATATATGCAACTCACCTCGAAAAGATCCCCAACTTAATTAACTCACAAAGAAATTTAATTTAAAGTATGACAACAGAACCATTAAAATACTTTTATCAAAGCACTTGCCAACACAATAACAGTAAACTAGCATTCTGATACAAGTTCACTGGCATAACGATTTCAACTCAATACAGCCTTAACTAGTGTTGCAGAACAATTTTATGCATGATTACGTAATAAAAATAACAAGAGGACAATGATGGCCTGTCTCTCACCTGAGTACCAGTGCACCACTTGCTAAGGAAGTAAGGGGTTGCCTGGTAAGTTAGTGGTTGCTATAGGAACTCATTGGAAGCTAGGTTTCTCCTATAACTCTATATAAAGACAAGCCCCCCCCCATCCATGCAGACTTGGTCACTTTTGACCCCAGGGACATGGTTTGAACAAACTTAATAGAGGACCACTAGACAATGTTACACACCAAATATCTAAGCTATAGACCTTGTTGTTTTGGAGAAGATTTTGAGAGGTTTTCCTATTGTCGTCTGTGTAAAACAAGTGACCCCCTGCGCGGAACCAATATTGACCCCAGAGCATGATTTGAACAAACTTGGTAGAGGTCAGCTAGATAATGCTAAAGACTAAATATCTTAGCTCTAGGCCATGAGTTTTGGAGAAAAAGGTTTTTTGAAGTTTTTCCTATAGAAGAATGTGTAAGATCAAGTGACCTCTCCCCCCTCCCACTGTGGGTTGAATTTTAACCCAGTGGTCCTGATTTGAACAAATTTGGTAGAGGTCAACTAGGCAATGTTACATGCCAAATATCTAAGCTTTAGTCCTTGAGGTTTCAAAGAAGAAGATTTTAAGTTTTTCCTTTTTGTTGCCATAGCAGAGTTCTGCATGGAATTGGTTTCTTTGAGCAATTTTGATAGAAATTCAGGCAAAAAACATGCCTGTCAATTTTTAAGTTTCATCAACATTGGCCATGTGGTTTCAGAGGAAATGTTGTTTGAAGTAAAAGTTGACGGATGGGCGATGGACAATCATCCATCCTAAAAGCTCACCCTTGCACAAAGTGCCAGGTGAGCTAATAAAAAAGCGTTAAATATCTTTCTTAATCTCAAGAATTCCGCTTTTAAAATTGACTACACTTAACTCAAATTAACATTAGTTCATATACTTGCTCAAAAATACTTCTTTGTTATTTGGTCAAATAACATTAAACATTGTGATGTAAAATCTGATGTGCACGTCATTTCTCCACACCCTTGCAAATTTTAACAAGAGCTGTCCATAAGACAGCACATTCTACTATTCTCAGTGCCTGTCAATTAAACAAAACTTGTATCAGTAAATAGTGAAACAAAAGTATAAACAAGAAAAATCATAAAAAGGCAAAAGCTATCTATGGTAACTTAATTCTTTGATACCCTTCAACCCTTTTGCTTATTTTCAAATTACTCCTTTAAGTGATTACTGAGGTATGTGCATGGTAGTACCTCGCACACAGAAAATTAACCAAAGTTTCTAAGTTCCACAAGGGCCATAATTTGTAGAAAACTCAGTCAGCAGTTATCTAACTTAATTGTTTGATATCTATGGACACTACTGGTAAGTTTCAAATAACTCACAAGTGGTTACTAAAGTATGTGTCCCTTGCATGCAAAACTTTAACCAAATTTTCTAAGTCAAACAAGGGCCATAATTTGAATTTAGTTCCGACAAGAGTTATTTAACTTGACAGTCTGACACCAATGAAGTCATTAATAAAGTTTAAAAATTAATAGCATAATTGGTTACTGTGATATGGGCAAGATAGTACCTTGCAGCAAAACTTTAGCCAAATTTTCCAAGTCAAGAAAGGGCCACAATTTGAATCAAATTCATACCAGAGTTATCTAACTTGATAGTTTGACACTTATGAAGACATTTATAAAGTTTAAAATAACTCATTAGTGGTTACTGTGATATGAGCATGATAGTACTTTGCATGCAAAACTTAAAAAAAAAAATTCTAAGTCAAACAACGGCCATAATTTGAATTTAACTCGTACAAGAGTTATCAAACTTGACAGCTCTGAAGACATTAATGAAGTTTTAAATCAATCTCCTGTGTGGTTACTGAGATATGTCCATGATACGTGCATTCAAAACTTTAACCAACACTACAATGCCGACACTGTTGCCGACACACAAGTGACTGTAATATCCCTCCATATTCTTCTAACAATCGAGCTGAAAATTGAATTCCCTTCTAAATTAAGGAGAACAAAAACTGGTGAAGAAATTCTCCCAACCTTAATCTCCAGAGACGAAGAACACAAAATGATTGCGTCTTGGTTCAACATCAGACTTTTATCAACATATTAAAATGAAAAAAATCAACCTTCAAGTAAAAGTAACTTGCGACACAGACAAAAAAGATGCATATAACTTCTTTGGCTCTGTACAAACAACGATGTTACATACATCCATATTTGAAGACCACAGTGCAAAAAACAACATAATGTCTTTGTGATTGTATGAAACTATAATATGATAAAAAGGAAAGAATCAGTCATGAAAAACTCAACACAAAGTCATTCAAATTCTAATCTATCTCAAAATATGAGGTCATGAATCACAGATAAATATGTTAATGATTTAAAATCTTATCAATTTAATGGTAAACATATAAAATGCATTTGTTTATTAATAAACATATTCATAATGCTAAATGAAATGTTCAAAATACTCACATTGTTTGGGCATAACAAAGTACATGAAAGGTACATGTAGCATTACTAATACATGATAACAATATTCAAATACAGTCTTTCTCAATTTAACACATCTTTTTAACTTTGCAGCTCACTGCAGTCAGTCTATAACTTAATATGGAAAACTGTACAACGAACAATAACAAAAAGTTACAACAGTGATACAGCTATTACATGCACTGTGCTCTTAAAAAAATTACTTGTGTAAAATACAATTTATGTGCACTAAAATGAGGACAGATATAGTTCTGTTAAATGCATATACATCATTTACAAACATCTTTTACAGCACTCTAGAATCATACAATTTGGTTTAAACTTTGATAGTACATGCAGTTAATATTTCATTGTTAAAACAAGAAGATGAACGCGGACCTTAATCACTAACCTGAATAAACTGTGCAAACATCAGCTTTACTATATTCAGTCTTCGATGCTTATGGTGATGAAATGTACTTTATATTCTGACTGAAAAAAGTGCAGTATGTTTAATGACACTCCCCTAATATATAACTTGGTCACTATTGTGTTCAAAAGGATTTCCTTTGATCTGACCTAGTGACCTAGTTTTTACTTCAAACACAAAGTTATATTACCCTTCAAAATGATCACATTGATTGGTTTATAGTTAAGAATGATGCTCAAAACACAGTGGATGCTTTATTAACATTTAAGAAATAAGTTTGACCAAGTTATTTCTGTTATTGACAAATACAAATTAAAATATCAGGGTGGATTTTTTATTTTTACAGATTTGCTCAATATTCAATGTGAAGTGAATAAACCTGTTATACAGATCGTTATTTTTGGGGTAATAACTATGGCAATGTTTATTATTCTAGATGTATAAATCACTGATTAATATTTTACTTAAAATTTTGATGGTCACTTTGAACGGTAATATCACTTTAATTAAACACGGACATATATACACAGTTTAACACTAACCAATGGATAAGCATGATGATTAAGACAAGATGGGTTTTATCAAGTGTTTACTTTGATTTGTCCCTGTTGGCTCACCTGAAGCACTTTATATTTCAGCAAGTTGAAACTGGCAATCACACCATAAAAAACTGCATTAATTTCAATAAAGTGACATCAGCAGTTCCTCGATTAAACACATTTTCAAGACACTTTGTTTCTTGTTGATATTTCAGTAATCAAGGGCTATAACTCTGGAACTACTGAGGGAATTAGGCCAATATTGAACAAGAATCAAGCCTATGTGATACATACTTGTACCAAATAATCATTAAACACTGTATTTACCATTTAAAAGACACAACCTAGAACAGAGTGCAACTGATAATCACAAAATGTAGTTTTCTACGTAGATGTCTATAGACAATCTCCTCTCCACTTTTGATACATGGATGTAATGAACACTGCCTAATCAACAAACATCATTGGCTAAAGATGAATATTTAATTTTTCCCTCAAAACTCAGAATTTGAATCAAACCAGCAGATTCAAACATCATGGTAAAGTCTCAGAATTAGGAATGTGTACATGTGAAACGTATTTTAAATTGTGCATGTATTAAAAAAAATGCATAAAAAGTCTTTAAAAAGTTCTAACAATAAGTTGCTTTAACTGACAATTAGCAGAATAATTATGACATTATCTGAAAATAAGGTCCCGCTTCAAAAGTCTGATATTTCTAAATATGAATGAATTTCCAGCAAGCAGTTACAATTATTGTTTGTGAAATTATTTGTAAAAACAAAGATTCTAAACAGGTTACTGTTTTGCTCTTCTATGACATTTTTACTTTAGTTATTCACCTTGCTGGTCCCATTAAATGAAGCAAGTTACTGATAACCGATTAAAAACACTGTGCAGCTGTTTGTCGCTCACGGCAGCATGTAGTTTGGGTCTCCCGTGCGCAGCTTGTCAACTGTGTACACTATTTCATGGCTTGCTGATTGAATGTGGCTCTCAATTGCCGACAACAGTGTTTCTGTTTTATCTAAAAATAGAGAAAAATTTGTATAATATTTATGGACTCATATAATATAATACTGCATGCACTGAAATATTGGAATCAAAGATAATATTTTATCCTGTTAAAGTGTCGGCTCCTTCTATTGATCTGGCAATGAGCAACATCCTGTATGACTGCACTGCTGATTGATAACTGAGATAGAACATCTTCTCTTCAAGGTGATCTTGTGTGCCAACTTTTTCTGCAACTCACTTGAAACCAGTGATATACAGCAGGGTAAGTCTGATGCTCAGATTGACCAGCTGACAGATGGACTCATAACCAGACAGACAGATATAAAGAGACAGGTGGCCTGATTGGTGGAAATAGTTAGCAACCTCAGCAAAATAATCTGTGGCTGGTTAAAAATAAATCTCACATGTTTTAGAGCAGCTTATTTTTGCTAAAATTGAACAAGAAAAATAACACAACGTAACCTTTCATGTTACATATTATTAAGGTTTCTTAGTTTATATTTATTTATTTTAGCTTGATTGTGAAGACAGCTTGTAGCTTATCGAGTCACTCTCGAGTCTGCTTCCTGGAAGAACCAGTACTGGTGTCATGTGAGGAAGTACGGTCGTTTCCCCAGTGGGGCTCGAACCTGCAACTTCCCGGATGAAGTGCGGACAAAGACTGATGACATTACTATGTCAAGACATTACCATCCATGAAATCTTCACTTCACTAAGTTAATAAAGATGACTACAAAGTGCAAACCGTCAATCCCATGTTAAAAACTACTGTTAAAGTGACATTATGCGCATTCTTTTCAAGTAACAATCCAGCTGAAAATGGTGTTTGTACAAAAAGTGTAGAGGAAATAATAGCTTTTAACCCAATACACCAAACTCTTCCCGTACCAGTATGAAAAAATAACTTTCCAAATATTGATTTTCTTATTTGACTGTGAGAGTCAATTTAAAAAAAGAACAACTGCATGCAGGAGTTGCTTCCCTTCCACTGCCGAAATCTCTACCAACATCAACAACGACACAATCAACTATCATTTTATCAGTCCGATTTTTTTATATCTAAAGCATCTATTTCAAATACTAATGCGGCATAATCATTAATTTAAGACGTTTAAATGCACAGCAACCAAAAATTGCATTTATAAAATTGTCACCAAAAATACACTATGTGCAGTAAGATGCACATCATGTCACTTTAAAGAAAGAAAATTCTGTTAATAAAGACAAATGATAAGAATATTGTGGCTTATTTATTTGAAACATCTGTGAACAAAGACCACCTGTATAAAAATTACTAAATCAATTTCTTCCATCAGTGGTTGTCATTCACAAGTTTGACTATACTTCAATGATTCCTAGAACTGTTTGTCACTTGATGACTCGAACCAATTACTTCCTCAATCCTGTTTAAAGATCATCCATCCATACCACCCACAACATATATCACGAAAAGGATTTCCTTGTTTTACCACAGTTAGAATTAATAAACTACTGTAAAGGCATAATATTTGTCAGTTGTTTTTAGGCGACTTTTTACCAGTAGTTTCCATAATATTTTTTGACAAACCAGTCAGCTGTTTGCAGTTTAAGAGGCATAATATCCAATATTGAGATAGGAACTTTAGCAATACTGGTGCGTTAATGAGGTGGTCCATATGTGAATATTGACCAATAATACATGCCTGACAAATACAACTAGAGCTATCACTAAATGTGATTAATACCCCCAAAAGGATTGCTTTATAAACTGAAGAAGTTCGTAGTAACATAATACCTTGCAAACAAACTAAAAGAGATATTGTTCTTAGCAGTTCCTCTCATTGTGCTTGACCATTGTATGAAGTTGTATTGAATTCCAACTTGTAGTTTTCGAAAAATGCTCCAGACAGGGAAAAGTAACAAAGGGCAATAACCCTGTAATTAGACTGGAGTTATGGTTACTGTGCACTGCACTCCCTCTCACTGTGCTTGACCATTGTATGAAGTTGTATTGAATTCCAACCAGAAGTTTTCAAGTTATGCTCCGGACAAGGAAAAGTAACAAAGGGTAATAACTCTGTAATGAGTCAAGATGGGGTTATGGTTCCTGTGCACTGCACTTCCTCTAAATGTACTTGACCATTGTATGAGGTTGTACTGAATTCCAATTAGCAGTTTTCAAGTTTTATGCTTGGACAAGGAAAAGTAACAAAGGGCAATAACTCGGTAAATAATCAAGATAGAGTTATAGTTCTTGTACACTGCACTTCCTATGAGTGTGTTCGATCATTGTATGAAGTTGTATTGAATTCCAACTAGTAGTTTTCAAGTTATTCCCCGGACAAGGAAAAGTAACAAAGGGCAATAACTCCTGTAATTAGTCAAGATGGAGTTATAGTTCTTGTGCACTGCACTTCCTCTCAATGTGCTTGACCATTGTATGAAGATGTATTGAATTCCAACCAGTAGTTTTCAAGTTATGCTCCGGACAAGTAAAAGTAACAAAGGGCAATAACTCAGTAAATACTCAAGATAGAGTTATAGTTCTTGTACACTGCACTTCCTCTGAGTCTTTGATCATTGTATGAAGTTGTATTGAATTCCAACCAGTAGTTTTCAAGTTATGCTCCGGACAAGGAAAAGTAACAAAGGGCAATAACTCTGTAATTAGTCAAGATGGAGTTATAGTTCTTGTGCACTGCACTTCCTCTCAATGTACTTGACCATTGTATGAAGTTGTATTGAATTCCAACCAGTAGTTTATCAAGTTACCCTCCGGACAAGGAAATGTAACAAAGGGCAATAACTCTGTAATTAGTCAAGATGGAGTTATAGTTCTTGTGCACTGCACTTCCTCTCAATGTGCTTTGACCATTGTATGATCTTTTTTATGAATTCCAAGTTAGTTGTTTCAGGTTATGCTACGGACAAGGAAAATGATCGAATGCCGAACTACGACACCTAGACCAATACTGGCCAACCAACCAGGTGGCTCCTATATACTACCCATAATACTGCCTCTGAGGTACAATGACTTTCATAGCATTCTAATCCACAAATCCTACATACCATCATAGTAGATGAGTTCTACAAGGTGACTGATATCACCAAGTCCTTTCTTTACCGCTTCCCTCTGTATTATGTCGGGAAGGATGTGCACAAAGTCTCCACATTGCTTCCCCATCTCCTCCTCGCTGAGGCCGGCAAACTTGTAATTCTCCACCATTTCTCTCATACAATTGGTCGGGGTACAATACTCTGCTATGAAGCAGATACTCTGTAATAGTAATAAATTGACAGCATAGCACCTGTATGCCATAATTGATCAATCTGATAACTTATATTTTGGAGAATAATATTTTGAAAGCTCTCAATCTAAAAATAAAACATCCTAATTCTGAATCTATGACAGTTTTACACACTGTGCCATTGCGCAATTCTGACTACATTTGACAGAAGTCATACCATGGTAAAAAGAAACATTCAGATAAAATTTCAGTTCATTTTTTTGGCCTATTATGATAATTAATATCATTAAATTGAAGTGCTTTCATCAAATTGCCAAATATGTCTTCAAATGGTCATATTCATGGAATTTTAAACACAATGTAGTGAAAGGAATAAACTAATCAGTTCTCTAGGTTATTGAACTTGTATGGTGAAATATTACTTGGAACAAGTTGATTTGGAGGGAACGAGCTTGCGAGTCAACGAGTTCCAAGAAATATTTCACCATACAAGTTTAATAACCTTATTATTAATACTTTCATATTGAATATGAACATATGACAGTCTATTACCAAACAGCAATTAATGAATCTTGAAATTTGTCAGACAAGTAGTGAACTATTTTACCATGTACATTTTCTTTATTGCGTATTTAGAGACTCAATTCAATAGTGTTGTTTATACCCGACGTCATTTATTCAAAGAAACTGTGAAGTCATTTATATGGTAGGAAATTTCAGTTGCCATACGCTATCTTGTTTTGAAAAACGCAAGAGCATTCCTACGGATGAAGGTTTGTACTTTGAAATCTGAATAAATCATCTTGATATACATTCTTAAAAATGTTTTCTCTTTCTTATGAATCAATGCAAAACATCATTCCTGTCCATCTGATCAATACTGGGCTGATATACGTACCAGTAATTTTTGTAACCAGAACTGGTATTGTGTGCACTAAAAATTCGAACAATCTTTAAAAAATGAAACTGAGACTTTTACATCTACTGGAAAGTGATTAAGGATTCTTTTTCATTTTAAGACCATAGTTTATCTAAATGTAAAAGACTGTCAAACTACCAAACATAAACCTCATTAAAACATTTGAAATGTTTATAAACAAATAAAGTAGTCTGTACAGCTGATCGCTAGGACCGCCCTCCCTTGCCAACGTTCAGTATCTAATAAAAGGTAGTAACCTCTACATATTTACAAAAACTACCAGCTAATTCTGCAATGTAGTTATCATCATAATGCTATGTCTCCTGATAAAAAGATGGATGCATGGTGTCATGAACAGCCGATGATAAAATATAATAGTTCTATGTCCTCCATTAAAGAAAATCAATTAAATATTACCCTCTGTGATACTGGGTCATCATGCCTGTACATCTGTAGATAGAATGGTCTGTCAAGCTGACCTCCTGTATTCCTAACCACAGGTTCAATACTTCCTAGCTTAGTGACTCTCCCTGTCCCTTGCTTTACCTCAACCAGATCCTGTCTGAAAATGTAGGGAAAGAGTGTTCTTGCAAACCTATAATTGTATACATTAACTGTAAACAAGGTCAACCATTAATGACATGATTATGCCAGTGCAGCTACATTTATATATGATTATCCAATGAATAAAATTAGTTAACATAAGAACAATTAATTGAAATTCTTTTAAGTAAAAGCATCATGACCTCAGAAAGAAAACAAGAACTTGAAGGTTTTGTTACAATTAATTATTACCCTCTTAAACACTTGTACACGTTTCATTTTAGACAGTGTCATAACCTTTTCCATGGGAGGCTCTATAAAAATTCTGACTGAACATCAATCAGTGGAAATGTACAGACTGATCATGATCTACACTCATGACAATGGCAGAATCAATCACCATGAGTTGAGTAGGAGATAAAATGACCACAAGTTTATAGCTACACAAAACTAAATAATAGGCCATTTCTGTGTGATTAACATGCAATGAAAATGCTCACTTCTCATTTGCTTTATCCGCCAGGTCGGCAGTTGTACACGACTTAGGTAACACAATAAACATCTTCTTGATGCACTCACAAGATCCATCGGTGTTTCTCAAGAACTTCTGTATTCTCCCCTTGAAATCTGTGACGTGAAGATAAAAAACATCAATAGCAAAACGGTCTCTGAGATAACCAAGCAATGGAATAAAGTGTGGACTGTAATTTTTGTTAAGTTCCTCGCATGTTCACATTTCATGACAATGAGTTACAGAACCAAAACAAGAATAATGTTGGAAACCATAGATGCCCCCAAAACTAAAGCCTTCACCTCTAGGTCTCCAATTTTGTCAAAGGGAGATAATTAAACAATAGGGCCAAGATGGGCCTATATCACTCACCAGACTACCTACGGCTAGAATACAAGGTTAACTAGAACTATCACTGAAAGTGATGATTACCCCTGAACATCCCAATTACACAGTATATAAAATCTATGTAATATTTGATGCTTTTATCATTGGAGTTGCACATCTTAAGACATGGTACTAATCACTTCTGTGACGTATAATTCAATTCTGACCAGGGGTTTTGGAGATTATGAGCACATCAGATTTTATTATATAGAGCCCCTATGACCTTGACCTAGTGACCCCAAACATAGACCATGCATAACTAGGCATGGTAATTATCACTTCTGTCAAATATCATTAAATTGTGACCAGGGGCTTAGGTGATTAAGAGCGCACAAGATTTTACTATTTCAAGCACCTGTGACCTTGACATTTGACCTAGTGACCCGGAACATGGACTATGCACAACTGAGTATGGTACTTATCACTCCTGTGAAGTATCATTAAATTCTAACGAGAGGTTTTGGAGAATTTGCGTTCACAAGATTGTACTCTCGAGCCCCTGTGACGAACGTTCTTCCTAAATGGTAATTAAGTGGCTATGTTACATATTTTAAGTATTTAAGTGTCTAATTCAAGCCACCTAAAAGAAATCTTTAAGCCACATAACAGCCAATTATCCTGCGAATGAATAAAATTTACAGTTTTAAAGTTTTTCTTGTTGCAATTTGCATGGAATAAAATTCTTTAAACAACTTTGATATAGCTTCATGCAAGGAAAGCCCCTGCCAAGTGTCATCAACATCGGTCCATTGGTGTAGGAGGAGATGTCGTTTAAGATGGTGGACGGACAGATGAAAAGGACAATGTATGACGGACGGGGCTAACATTCGTGGATTGGGTGGTTATTTGTTCCACCTAAGGTGATCATTTACTCTATTTTACTTTAGTGCTAAGTGGTAACCGGGTGTCCGAAAAATACAATAGAAAATACCACCTTAAAGGATATAAATGTAGAGGTGTCTGTGAGTGATCCATATAGCTCACCCTGGCTCACCCAGATGAGCTAAAAAGGGGAGATATTTAAAAAAGCAAAATGTCCTCTGTCATTGTGTAAAGTTAATGTAAAAATACATTTTATAGTTTTAGAGGTATGCTCCTGACAACTTTGCAAGAGGGACAAACAGAAGGTAGGATGCTGGAAGGACGCACAAAGTGATAACTATAATTATGCTCTCCGTCCTGGGAGCATAATAAAACTGGTCAAAGTTTAACTGTCTAATAAAAAGCCTTCAAGTCCCTAAAGATTTAAGTTATCCAAAATCTTGATGTACATACTATAATATGAATGACATGAAATGTTTTGCAGAAGATAAATATTTTTCTCACCTAGACAACCTGTATCTCTTGACGATGTCCCCAGAAGCGTGATACACAGGTAGTTGATTACATATGCCCAAGCTAGACCTGTAGCGACATCTCCAGCTGGCAAACTGTGCTCAAGTCTTAAAGCATCACCTGTTTTAATTAAAATTACAGATGGATCACGAGGGGTTAGCAGACCAGCTTATTTGTGAATCTACCTGTATATCCTGTGAAAGTGGAATCCTCTAATTACCGGTATAAAAAAATTTATATGACCAGCGACACAGTAAAATTGGCCTTCAGACAAAATACTTGGAAACCAGCTTTCTTGCATAGTTAGAACAAACAATATTTCTTTATCAATATAGGAAATTTTCAGTTACCTACGTCCCGTACATACATAATTACAACATTAAGGCGTCATTGTGCACTTTAAAATTGACATCACATACCACAATTTGAGGTCAAAACTCACTTCAATTTACATGGGCAGTAAATTTTGCAGTAATCATTTTCTAACAGCATCATCTAATTTTTGTTGCAAAATTATGTACTCTTTCGATATATAACATATCTGGTGAAATATTCCATGTTCTCTTTCCACAATAAAATTGCTTTTGTCATAGGGTATAGCCAAAATAAAAACTATTTCCAATCGCTGTTGCCATAGCATTTGTCTTAAAGGATTTTGACGCAAATAGTATATTTCTGTGCAGGGAAATATAGTAGCTGTAAGTTTTTAACATTGGTTTTGCATTTCAAGATGGTGACAAAAATGTAAATTATATATTGTTTGCAATCAATTTATTTTCGAATAATGTAATAAATGTCAGAAGGTCCATTTTCGCGAGATGCCGGTCATACATGATATGAATCTTCAAAATTACTGAATCATCACATTGAGAATCTGTAAACAAGAGGGCCAAGATGGCCCTATATTGCTCACCTGTGACTTATGGCAATATGTGACCAAACTTCAACCCTAAACTATATATCATAAACACAAACATTCTGTTAGACCTTGACAAGACAAACCTTTTGACCAATTTACATGATGATTGGGTTGTAAATGTCACCTGTATGGCATACACAAAGTTTTCAACTGGGTGACCTAGTTTTTGACCCTAGATTACTCATATTTAAACTCGACCTAGATTTTATCTAGGCAATCATACTGACCAAGTTTCATGAAGATAGAATACAAAATGCAACTTATATTTCATACACAAGGCTTTTGCATGATTTGACCCTGTGACCTAGTTTTTGACCCTAGATGACCCATGTTCGAACTCAACCTAGATCTTATCAAGGCATTACTGGCCAAGTTTCATGAAGATCCGATGAAAAATGCAACCTCTAATGCATACACAAGGTTTTTCTATGATTTGACCAGGTGACCTAGTTTTTGACCCTAGATGACCCATATTCAAACTCAACCTAGATCTTACCAAAGGCAATCATACTTGCAGACAGAAATACGACAGACAGATAGAAGATGGACACCTGGGGATTCATCAAAGCAGTCATACTGATCAAGTTTCATGAAGATCCAGTAAAAAAATGAAGACACTATTGCATACACAAGGTAAAGTCCAGCTTTGAGCACTTCGTGCTCAGGTGAGCTAAAAAAGTGATATAATTAAATAAATGAGTGTATTACCCAATTCATTTTAAGAGTTTTACCAAAACTTTGCTGAACAAATCTCAGATCTTGATATATATATATATCTCAGATACCTATGATTATAGGTGGAGCAGGTTACCACTCAATTTTCTTGAATGCTTTTCTGTGATACATACTGATGTCATTTTTAGAGACACTAAGTCAGTAAAAATGTACCTAAGACAGTGAAAAGAAATACATAAATAAATATAGTATTTGTATGTAAAGGTGAAATATTACACATTCAAAGTGGTCAGTTTAATCTATGAATCAATCAGTATTTATAACCCTAGCACTGCTGGTTCATTTTTCAATTTGAATAGTAGAATTGAATGTTCAAATCGGTGCTCACTCAATATTTACTGACTGAATAGTAAACAGTGTAGATCATGGTTTGTCTGCATGGATTTGCAGGGTGATAATGGTTTGCACTGGTTAGAAGACAGCAGGTTAAGAAAGGTTCTAATACTTTGTGCTTTAACTGAAGAAAAATATTTGAATTTTATTTTGTAGCCAAGCTGAGCCAATATCTACTTACCATTCATTGTTTTTAGGAGCTTTTCACAATAGTTTGGTTCTATAACTTTTAACATACTGACACACTTAATAAACCTAGGAACACGTGTTGGATCCAAGTCTCTAATCACAACCAGAACATGGATTGCATTATCATGCAAGTGATTAACCATTGCTCCCATACACAGCATAGTTAGTGTTTTAGACGTCGTTATTGCTTCTTTTGATAACACAAAGATATGCCATTTTGCTTTTGGCAGCTGAAACTGGCTTAGCCCTTCTGAGGTAGCTTCTGTGTTAGCCTCAACACTTTTGCCTCTTCCCTCCAGAAATTTCTGTATATCCACTGCAATTTCTCTGTCTTCAACACAATCGTTACAACAAGTTATTGTTGCATCTATTTCTGGCACACCATTACGAGACACCTGGTCACTTAGCCTTTGTAACGGTAGCTGGTTTGTTGGTTGAATCTGAAAACAGTGCCAGAGAAAACTTTCCTTCGATATGAGTAAAGATATACAGTTAAACTTTTGTTAAAGACCACCTTGGAATAAGAACCATCTTGCAAATAAAGACAGGAAAGGAGATATCATGGTTCTTTGCGACTTAACTTATATGTTAAAGAAGGCCAACTCACAAACTAAGACATGCTTTGATGTTGACATTTTCCTTGGGTAGTCATTTTTTCACAGGTTTGACTGTACATGAATCTTGTTATAGGCAACCAGTCTAGGAAAACAACAAGTAGTGAACACTTACAGCAGGGAGCTGCTTAACTCTACTCCCCTAAATTTCTAAAATGGACTTGCCAATCTTTCAAATTTGACCATACCATTCATTGTTCAAAGTGGTTCTCACTGAAAAGTTCTTTCCTAAGTAGTGAACAATCTGTTACAAGAACAAGATGTTATTGTGGCGACTAGCCACCAGCTAAGTAATTATGGATAATACAGATGTATTTCATAAGCAAATTTTGTAAATATCAGTACTGGCCTTCTAAGGAACAAGGTTGCAAAATCCAGCCAATGACAAAGACAGAATCAGCCTTCTGTTAAGTTTTTAACTTTGGTCATTAAATTCACTTCATGTCACACTCGTAAGTTTAGTTAACATCAGTTTAAGTCAGCGGATGTGTAAAGCTAAATAAAGATGCACACCGTTAATTTGTCCTTAATCATTACACAATAAAAACAGACCTAACTAAAAATAAGTTAGAAATAATTGTGTTCACAAAATATGTTGTAAAAGCCAGGATTTGAACCTTATTGCCTAGCAATACAAAATATGATTTCTTTTTGACCAAGAAAGGTTACAAAAATAGCAGATTTCTTAGTGACTACTAAGCTTCATTTACCTCCATGTTCTCGAAATCTTGAGTCATATTCTCCTGTACTTCTGTTTGTACACTAGTAGATACAGTTTGCCAAAGTTTACATTGCATGGACTCCGCATTGTCTGTTAACAATTCAAAAGTTACAGATGCAGTTGTTTTGAAAGATTTTTATATCCAAAAGAGAAAAATTCTCACTAGTTTTCCAGAGGTGAGTGAACCTGATATTTTACCAAAGTTTTAAGAGCAATAAACAATGCAAGTGCACATATTTTATTCATATTTCTGTAAGATAACACGGTCTGTAATATAATGACCCTGAAGATACCAAGTTATTTTAGACAATTGAAAGTCTTCATTGACTAAACATAGGTGATCATAACTCGTAAGAAGATGAAAATGTACTTTAACTGCTTTTCCTACATAAACATATTGGGAAAAGCTGATATTTATGATACAGCATGTTTTTCCAAGGACGACATACCCTAAATGACATAAAATATGTAAACAAGCACGTCCAATCGTATTACGCGTTTTTATTTTATCATTGAATTAATTACAGACTGTCTTTTAGATGTGAAAAATTAAACCACTTGTGCTACGCACTGGTGATTTAATTACTATACATCCAAACTCTCTCACTATATTTTATTCAGGAGACATTTATTATTTCTTAAATGAAATTATTATAAAACTATACCTATCACTAAATGTGAGGAAATTCGTAGTAACAGAATACCTTGCAAAAAAAACTAAAATAGAGATATTGTTCTTGGCAATAACTCTGTAATTTGTCAAGAGTGTTATGGTTCTTGTACACTAAACTTTCTCTCATTGTGCTGGACCATTGTATAAAGTTGTATTGAATTCCAACAAGTAGTTTTCAAGTTATGCTCCAGACAAGGAAAAGTAGCAAAGGGCAATAACTCTGTTATTACTCAAGATAGAGTTATGGTACCTGTGCACTGCACTTCCTCTTATTGTGCTAAACCATTGTATGAAGTTGTTTTGAATTCCAACCAGTAGTTTTCAATTTATGCTCCAGACAAGGAAAAGTAACAAAGGGCAATAACTCTGTAGTGAGTCCAGATCGAGTTTTGGTTCCTGTGCACTGCACTTATTCTAAATGTACTTGACCAATGTATGAAGTTGTATTGAATTCCAACCAGTAGTTTTCAATTTATGCTCTGGACAAGGAAAAGTAACAAAGGGCAATAACTCTGTAATTACTCAAGATAGAGTTATGGTTCTTGTACACTGCACTTTCTCTCATTGTGCTTGACAATTGTATGAAGTTGTATTGAATTCCAACCAGTAGTTTTCAATTTATGCTCTGGACAAGGAAAAGTAACGAAGAGCAATAACTCTGTAATAACTCAAGATAGAGTTTATGGTTCTTGTACACTGCACTTTCTCTCATTGTGCTTGACCATTGTATGAAGTTGTATTGAATTCCATCCAGTTGTTTTCACGTTATGCTCCAGACAAGGAAAAGTAACAAAGGGAAATTACTCTGTAATTACTCAAGATAGAGTTATGGTTCTTGTACACTGCACTTCCTCTTATTGTGCTTGACCATTGTATGAAGTTGTACTGAATTCCAACCAGTAGTTTTCAAGTTATGCTCCAGACAAGGAAAAGTAACAAAGAGCAATAACTTTGTAATTACTCAAGATAGAGTTTATGGTTCTTGTACACTGCACTTTCTCTCATTGTGCTTGACCATTGTATGAAGTTGTATTGAATTCCAACCAGTTGTTTTCAAGTTATGCTCCAGACAAGGAAAAGTAACAAAGGGCAATAACTCTGTAATTACTCAAGATAGAGTTATGGTTCTTGTGCACTGCACTTTCTCTCATTGTGCATGACCATTGTATGAAGTTGTATTGAATTCCAACTAGTAATTTTCAAGTTATGCTCCGGACAAGGAAAATGCAACAGACCGCCCGCCCGACCAACCAACTGACCAACCACTGGGTGACTCCTATATACCCCCCTAAACTTCGTTTCGGGGTATAATTAACAATTTTTTCATGATATATGGATATGCTACAGGTAGGATACTATCAAATATTACAAGGTAAAATCTGCTTATGACTCACTTACTTCACTGACAACTTCAAGCTGCAGTGTAAAAGTCAGATAAATACAGCTTGTTTATCAGGATATATATTTTTTGGAGGTGGAGGGGTGGGTAGGTTGTGGAGGTTATGCCTGTTTCAACAGTAATTCAATGTGGGTAGTTTACCATTATTGCTGTCTTGAAAGCATGAAAAAATGACAAAACTTTCATTAATTCAACTTTTAGGCATAAAGTTTTGAAACAAGTCTTACCACTGGACATTTTACACAACTGTACGGTATTATGGCAAACTTCACTTTCCACATGGTTAATCATTTCATTCATTGTGAAATAGAAGCGTTCAACTTGAAGCCAGATGTCTACCTCTGCCAGCTGTTTAGTTTGCATAAGGAACATTGCCTTCAGTACATGAGGGAAGTCAGCAAAAAAGTAGAACTCCTAAAATCAAAGTGCATTCATTAACAGAAACACAAGTATAAACTTTTGTTTAAAGTTGCTAGTTTGTTTCAGAAGAGATTTCATTTGTGGATTAAAGCTAAAATAGCTTGTTGACCTTTTATGATAGAAAGTCAGTATCTTCGGTAAGTAATGGTGAAAGTCTAAAATCAGGGGATAGAATTTGTGAACGTCTCCATGATCTAGTGGTTAACACATTTATCTCAAAGTCCAAGGGACCTTGATTTGAATCCCACACAGTGCACTTAATAGGTGTGTTCCTGGGCATGGCAATAAATGCTACATTTGCCTCAGTCCATCAGAACCAGTACTGAAAGATGTTGGCAATGCCCTTTTCTCTAATAAGTAATTGATTCTATAAAGGGTGATATCACTTCAGAGTACAGAGAGTTGTTTGCAAGCTAAAATGCACTGATATGAACTGTATCACATAATTATGGTATGTAGGTGACCTATGTTTTGCATACACATGTACTTTTTTATATAACCTTTTTCTGCAGTTAATCTGCAAATTCAAATGAAACAAGTAAATTTAGTGACTTAATATCCCCACGCCAAATTAAGCAAATAGCTGAAAAAGAACAACAGTTACTGGAAAGTGTATTGGTCTGTCTGTTTCAGAAAAAAAGCATTTTTGGATATTAGAAAGAGTGATCACTAAATAATTTGAGCTAATAACAATTTAATTTTGATAACCGGTTTCAGAGTAGTATTTTAATGTTTTTGTAAGAAGAAAATAACATCTGAAGATACTAATCCGATCTTGACGAAAGATGTATATGCGCTGTGCCATTATGCTATTGTACACTTATTTTAACTTTCATGAAATTCTATCCATTGGTTCTTGAGTTACGATGTAGGACGTTCTAACTAATGGTACTTAAGTGGCTATGTTACGTATTTTAAGTATTTATGTGTCTAATTTTAGCCCATAACAGAAATTTTTAGGCACACAATAGCAACTATCCTACGGAATGAATTGAATTTACAGTTATGTATATTTTGCTATGGACAGTTCAGCCACATAAGTACCTATTCGTAAGAGTGGACAGACAGACAGACAACGCAAAAACAATATCCCTCCACCATTGGCGGGGAATAATAAAACAAACCTCATTATCTTTTGATATTTTGTATATTGTCAGTCTGAATGTCCTATGTTTCCCAGCATGAGCTCTCTTAAACTCCAATAATTCTTCTTTTTCTATTTTTATATTCAGCTCTTGATCTTCTGAAGAGAGGTCATCATCAATTTTGCATGAACAGGGAACTAACATGTAATATTTCATTGAAACTTGATGTGGTTTCTGCTGATATATGCGACTTTTTTGTATCTCTTGCTTCAACACTGCAAAAAGGAATTATAATGCAATGAAACTAAAAGTGTAAGAAAAGTCTGAGTGAAGCTAAAAATGTAAGGAAAGTCATCTATATTGGCCCCAACTGAATACCCAAGTGTCTTCACAGCACGCCTCCAGATAAAAACTCTCCCATCAGCCACCTTTTGGGAAAAGTTTAAATAAAAATCAAGTAATCAATTAAGATGCCTGTTGTAAGTGATAATACCAACATAAAGCCACATAAAAGCATAAATACCAGCACAAGCATTCACTCCTATAGAATTATGGCAATTCATAACTACAGATTAACATTCATTTCATGACTCAAGCTCTTATGAATACTTAGGAAACACTACAAAGGAACATTTATAACTATACAAGAGGGCCATAATGGCTACCTGACTACCATTGGCTATAATAAAAGGGGTCATGATTCTAACATTATTCATAGAGGTCCACTACACAATGCTAAGTTACATTTCAAATATCTATTATCTGCCTGTCGGCCTTGCGTTTCTTTTAAGTTTTCCCTATACAAGCCTATGCAAAATCATGTGACTTCCCCTCCTCCCAGTACGGCGTAAATTTTGACTCGATAGTCATGATTTGAACAATCTTGGTAGAGTTGGTAGAGGTCCACTAGACAATGCTACATGATAAATGTCTAAGCTCTAGGCCTTGTGATTTCGGAGAATAAGATTTATTAAGTTTTTCCTTTATAAGCCAGTGACCTCCTCGGGCATGGTCAATTTTGACCAGGGGCTCATAGGTTGAAAAATCACAAGGGCAACCATCACCAAACAGGCACATTCATAATGACACAAGAGCAACCATCACCACACAGACATTCATAATGACACAAGGGTAACCATTACCACACAGGCACATTCATAATGACACAAGGGCAACCATTATCACACAGGCACATTCATAATGACACAAGGGCAACAATCACCACACAGACACATTCATAATGACACAAGGGCAACCATTTCCACACAGGCATATTCATAATGACACAAGGGCAACCATTACCACACAGGCACATTTATAATGACACAAGGGCAACCATTATCACACAGACACATTCATAATGACACAAGGGCAACCATTACCACACAGGCACATTCATAATTACACAAGGGTAACCATTACCACACAGGCAGATTCATAATGACACAGGGGCAACCATTTCCACACAGACACATTCATAATGACACATGTGCAACCATTACCACACAGGCACATTCATAATGACACAAGGGCAACCATTATCACACAGGCACATTCATAATGACACAATGGCAACCATTATCACACAGGCACATTCATAATGACACAAGGGCAACCATTATCACACAGGCACATTCATAATGACACAAGGGCAACCATTTCCACACAGGCACATTCATAATGACACATGTGCAACCATTACCACACAGGCACATTCATAATGACACAAGGGCAACCATTTCCACACAGGCACATTCATAATGACACAAGGGCAACCATTACCACACAGGCACATTTATAATGACACAAGGGCAACCATTATCACACAGGCACATTCATAATGACACAAGGGCAACCATTACCACACAGGCACATTCATAATTACACAAGGGTAACCATTACCACACAGGCACATTCATTATGACACAGGGGCAACCATTTCCACACAGACACATTCATAATGACACATGTGCAACCATTACCACACAGGCACATTCATAATGACACAAGGGCAACCATTATCACACAGGCACAATCTTAATGACACAATAGCAACCATTATCACACAGGCACATTCATAATGACACAAGGGCAACCATTATCACACAGGCACATTCATAATGACACAAGGGCAACCATTTCCACACAGGCACATTCATAATGACACATGTGCAACCATTACCACACAGGCACATTCATAATGACACAAGGGCAACCATTATTACACAGGCACAGCAACCATCACCACACAGACACATTCATAATGACACATGGGCAACCATTACCACACAGACACATTCATAATGACACAAGGGCAACCATTTCAACACAGGCACATTCATAATGACACAAGGGCAACCATTATTACACAGGCACAGCAACCATCACCACACAGACATTCATAATGACACATGGGCAACCATTACCACACAGACACATTCATAATGACACAAGGGCAACCATTTCCACACAGGCACATTAATAATGACACAATGCAACCATTTCCACATAGGCACATTCATAATGACACAAGGGCAACCATTACCACACAGACACATTCATAATGAAACAAGGGCAACCACTACCAAACAGACACATGCATAATGACACAAGGGCAACAATCACCACACAGGCATATTCATATTGACACAAGGGCAACCATTACCACACAGGCACATTCATAATGACACAAGGGCAGCCATTACCACACAGGAATATTCATAATGACACAAGGGTAACCACTACCACACAAACACATGCATAATGACACAAGGGCAACCACTACCACACAGGCACATTCATAATGACACAAGGGCAACCATTACCACACAGGCACATTCATAATGACACAAGGGCAACCATTACCACACAAAGTCATGATCATTCCTAATGTTACCTTACATGATAATTCATACTGACACAAGGGTAACCATTATTACACAGGCACATTCATAATGACACAAGGGTAACCATTATTACACAGGCACATTCATAATGACACAAGGGTAACCATTATTACACAGGCACATTCATAATGACACAAGGGCAACCATTACCACGCAGGCACATTCAAAACTTTATTCATCACAGGGCCTTGTGCTTTCTTTTTAAGACAAATTACTGATTACCACTCATATATTTGTATAAAGTTTGTAAATATATTTACCTGGTAACACATGGTATAAGAAACCTGTGAAGTGTGAGAATACAAGCCCATGTGCCATGCTCCCAACTGGTAAAACTTCAGGTATACGAATTTCCCCTGAAAAACATTGTTGAAAATCAAATGCTAAAGTATACCGTTTATAATAAGTAAGAAGGCAGCCTTATTTTGATGGCTTATAACTAATTGACTATTCAATTTCTGTAATGTTTTGCTTGAATGATTAGCAAGAACGCATGGTGGAAGATTTTGAGATGAAACAGTTCTGATCACAACTTTTGATCTTGTGATATTCTGATTACACAGTCAGGTTGATTGAATAGAAAACAACCTTAGTCACTATCAAGTCTACTTCATAGATAATAGGCATTCTGAAAAACATCCCCTTCTGCAAACATTTGACCACAGTTTCATCAAAATCTTTCAAGGGGTTAAGGAAATATGGAGCAAACACGAATTTCAAGACTCAAACATTAGACCTCAAGTTGTGACCCTGACCTTAGCCAGCGTGACCTGCTCATAGGTTCCACACATAGTCTTGGTAAGGTGAACATTTGACTTTAGTTTCATCAAAATCCTTCAAGGAGTTAAGGAGATATGGAGTGGACAGGAAATTCAAGACTCAAACCTTTGACCTTTGTGACCCTGACATTGAGCCAGCAGGATCGGCCCATAGGTTCTGCACATCATTTTGATGAGAAGAACATCTGACCCGCATTTCATAAAATTCTTCAAGGGGTTAACAAGATATGGAGAAGACAGGAATTTTAAGACTCAAACCATTTACCTTAAGTTGTGACCCTGACCTTGAGTCAGCTGGACAAACATCTGACCTGAGTTTCATCAAAATCAATAAATGGGTTAAAGAGATATCGAGCAGACAGGAAATGTTAGGGACGGAAGGATGGATGGACAGAGATCATTGCTATAATCCCCCTCCCGCTTCGTGGCGGTGAAAAAATCAAATTATGATGTCTCATAAAGGAAATAACATTATGACTCCCTCAGACACCATTGTTGGATCATGACCCAAGTAGGGTTCAAAACAATGTCCTTTGCCTTGAGTGTCAAACACCTAAACAGTAACTTCCATACTACTCTGACATCAGAAAATAACAGGTGTCAGTTTTGCATATGTTACATATATGCTATGTAAACATTAAGTAAAACATCTAAACAAGAGGGCCACGATGGCCCTATATGGCTCACCTGAATACAAGTCCACTTACTTGATAGATGTGGTCAATTTTGGCCCAAGAGGCATGATTTGAACAAAGAAGGTGGTAGACCACAAGACAATGTTACATACCAAATAGGTTTTCCTACATACGTCTTTGTAAAACAATTGACCCCCTGGGCGGGGCCAATATTGACCCCAAGGGTATGATTTGAACAAACTTTTAAGAAGTCTACTAGGCAATGCTACATGCTAAATGTCTAAGCTCTAGGCCCTGTGGTTTCAGAGAAGAATATTTTTTAAGTTTTTCCTGTATAAGCCTATGTAAAATCAAGTGACCCTCGGGTGGGGTCAATTTTGACCCGGGGGTCATAATTTGAACAATCTTGGTAGAGGTCCACTAGACAATACCGCATGCTAAATATCTAAGCTCTAGGCCTTGTGGTTTCAGAGAAGAAGATTTTTGAAGTTTTTCCTATTTGTTGCCATATAGCAACCGATATCTGCATGGAATGGAATTTACTGAACAACTTTGATAGAGCTTTATGCAAGGAACATCCCTGAAAAGTTTCATCAACATTGGCACAGTGGTTTCAGAGAAGATGTCATTTAAAGGAAATGCTGGACAGACGGACGAAAGAATGCCGGATGGAATGCGATCCTAATAGCTCACTTTGTGCCAGGTGAGCTATCAATGCATAATTAACCCGAGTTCTAATTTTACTTTTACTTAACTTTCTATTCCATTTTCACATGTGAATATAATAAATAAAAGCACTTACGAGACATTTCTTGCACAAGTTGTTGGTTCCAATTATTTTTGTTGAAATCTATCCCAATACGTGGCACTGATGCTAGAATACCCCTCTTTGATATCATTTCTCTGTCACTTACATTATACACCAGCATTCTTAACCTTAAACTGTTACATCTTTGTGACTCTTCCAGGGCTAGTATAGTTTCCAATGTCACCCACTGGCTCTTTAAAGATTTTTCAGTGAACAGAAGAAGTGTTTTGTGAGCCTTGGTCACATTGTGGACTATGTTATCAAACACATTCTGCCCATATTGGAAACTCTCCGGTTTAAATTGAGCAATGCACCGCAAGGATAGCTTCTCAAGTCCTTCACATACCTGTCGAGCTAGATTTTCATCCTCAGTTGCAAATATTATGAAGACATCATATTCAAACCTTACAATAGTTTCAAGATCTCTCTGAAGATCTTCTGGTCTGTCAGACATACTTCGAATCTGTTGAAAACACCAGTTGATTAATGGAACAGTATGGCAAGCCATTTTACTATTTATGCCAAAAAGGTTTATCTGTCTAATTTCAAAGACATATCTTTCATTTTAAAAGAGAAATCTCTTTAATGTTAACAGATATCATTGTAGCACAGAAAGATATAGCTCCTGAACTTTAACAGATATCTCTTCTACTTACAGTGATATATGTTTAACATCATTGAGAGATTTCTCTAAGTTTAAGAGATATCTCTCTATTTTAAACAGAGATAGTTTTTGAGGCAGGAGAGATTTGAGTCTGACTGGTAGAGAGATATTTCTATTACATTGTGAGATATCTCTTTAGTATTGGGAAACATAAGAGATATATCTTTATTAGAAGAAAGATATCTTGTAATTTACAGAGATATTTAAATATCTCTTTTTTAAGTATATAGTAAACTGGCTTGCCATAGAACAGTTACTTCTTAGCCATTCAGCTGTGCAACGTTTATTTATAAATAGAACATTAATATGAATGACTCACTGTTATGTGACTGTTTCATTTAAATAATTAATTTCATGACATCAAAATATAATTAACAAGAGATTATAGTCTAGTAAGATTTGATAGACACTTTACACCACGACCTAAAGCGGAGGTATTCATATGTTGTGGTAAAGAATTCTGAAAAATGGGAATTTCCAACTCCTACTTTCTCTTTCAATAAAGATAAAATATAAAGAATTCACACAGTGACAAAAATCGTAAACATAGTATCTTGTTTTAAGCAACAATGAATCTCTGTTTGTGCCTACCAACAAACCAGAATCTTGACTCTGGCCTACTGTAGTCAACTGGTGTCAATCAGACTTGAAAAGAAACTGTTTGCATGATATTAATCACCCGAGCACTACACCATGCCATTGCTCCAATTACCAATAAGTTGACGATTTGATAAAAATAAAGTCCTTTATTGATATAGTGATTTATCACTAAAATAAAATCAACTTAATATTTTTCAAACCCTATTCCGCAAAAGATTAACCAAAACAGGTCACACCGATTTCGATATGAATTCGGGTTTACCGAGCGTCTATTTATATCCCACTTCGTATATACACCAAAGGCACCCGTATCCCCACAGAGCCCCCTCTACAACCCTGATACCCCTACACTGATTCTGTTTTAATATTAATGATATATTAAAAACAAAAACAATGAAATTCAAAAGAAAAATCATCACACACTATATACTGTATACATGATAATCCTGTGGAATACCTAAACATACCCTGTAATATGATATTTTGGAATTCCACTTATAAGGTTTTTCCGTATATTTAAAGAACATTGTCATGTTTTCGTAGTATATGCGAAATGAAAAGTAAATAGTTGCAAGTATAATGGCACAGCAATTTATCACTGGTCTAGTGCATGGTTAAAGCGCTGACTTGTAGTCCAGGGATTGCAGGTTCGATCCCCCGCTCCTCCACTATCGTAACTAATGGTCTTTCAGATGAGACCTAAAACCGAGGTTCGATGTATCAGTGCTATATACCGGGAATGTTAAAGAACCAGGGGTGTCTCTGGAATGGGACGCGTTCTAAATCTTGCACTATACCCCGAAACCTAGACTAGCATCAGTCGTTAGAGTCATGACCTCGTCTTTTCTGGACATTTTACAACATCTTCACAATGTCTCCTTCTCTTGACTCTGAGCTTTGATTTAGACAAATTTTTGATATAGATATTTTTCTTAAAAGAAAGACTTCCGGTGAAAACATACCTCTCAATCTCAACAGACTTTTATAAGTCTACCCGAAACCTAAAATAACCGTTGTAAACTCTTCTGGAGGCGTTGGTCATATGGATTATCCGGTACCAACGATAAAACTCTAAAATAAATACATACGTACAGTACGTAGGCCTACTACTGTCACTCCGTACTAAATTGACAAACATCATTTATTATAATTACTGTTCGAACAAAAAGGATGCAAATGAAAGTGAAAGCAGGGACCACGTTGCAGTCTCAAGAGATTGTGATTTGAGGTGTGAAGGTAAAACAGTATGCATGTTATTTTGCCTACCACTGGCCAACTTGGCAAGTCTGAGTAAACAAAGTGGAACATTACCAGTGCCCTATATGAAAGCTAACAAGACCAAGTTATTTGCTGTCCTAAGTAACTCACAGATACAATTAGCATATACGCAATATTTAATAAGACTTAATAAAACCTCTATCCAATACACCAACGACGAATATTTTATATTTTATTGTCAGGCATATTTCCAATGGCATAAGTTTAACATATATCTGCCGAAAATTTTGTTAACTTTAAAAGCAATGTTTTCTAACGATGGAAGCCTGTGATACAACACTTTCTGGCAAAATTAGCGTAATGACCTATCACCCAACCTCATCTCCAACCCACATGCGTTTTAACGTCTACATCATGTAACACTAACATCCGGAGAGTAAATGCACAGAAAAAAGCCCTGCGTGACAGATGAGTTTTTCGGCACAGACATATTAAGCTCGACTTTGACCGGAAGTTGGCAGCCTTTCAACAGCCAATGCATGACAAGTAGAATGTTTAACATTTATTGTATTGTAAGGCACCTTTAATTGAATAATACATGAAAAAGGTCAATAAAATACTGTTTTATAATTTGAGTACGTAAATAGTTAAAATCTATCAACATGATCAGTTGTTACCCCCAATCTAATGTTAATTATGAGTGTAGAGTAATTATACTTTCTCGACCAGTGAATAACCGTCATTACTTTAAGTAATATATCTGATAGCAGAGCAAAGGTGTGCGTAGTTCTTTCACGTCGACCAGATTTCAAGGATATCGCGAAAGGTCGGTCGTCTTTGAGCGGGCAATTCAAGTTGAACGCTGTTGTAAATATACATCAATATCCAAATTAAACCAAATTAAACCCATCAAATCCCTTTAAACAAAACAAAAATGCGTACAGTTCATGGAATGGAGAGAAGACTTACAGACTCTTTATGTAATATTTCTTATGTATGTGTAATACCGGTACTTATGTAGAATAAAGAATGTCTTACCCATCGCTTGGATCCGTCACACCCCGATTGTCAGCATCGTCCATCAGCCAGCCTTCTGTACAGCGCCTCTCCGCCATGTCTTACATACGGGATACCGTTTTAAATGCAGTGTCAAGCGCAAAAGTTTCACTAAATCTGAAGCGTACGTGTAGTTTTCCTGCTTTGTATGTATTTCAAATTCACGAATTTCTTTTCTTCTCACAGACAAACTGTAAGAAGTGTCAAGTGTGTAACTTCCCTTTCGCTTTTCTTGTTTTTCTCCAGTTGTTTCAGCAAGGGAGCTGGCTCGCCTTTCACAATGCTTCAGGCTCCGCATTTCGATCTCGCTTTCTCGGAGGCGTGAAGCTCGACTAACGCCACTTTCGAGGTGCCCTCTAAATAAAGTATTATATAGGTGCCTTTATTGAATTGAAAAAAAAGCTTGAATTATAAAATGCGCTTTATCGATAAGGCTTGTTTCGTTTTCGGAAAAATAATCGTTGCTTTTGTCATTTTGCAAGCAGATGTATCTGTAACTCATCATGTTGATTTGATCATTTCCACCAAGGGATTAATCAATATAGGCAACAAGTCTCGGTGTTTTGTAAGTAGACGCTGTTGTTGTTTTTGATGTAAGATTTTTAGAAATCATGCGTCGAATAACATTCTTTTGAGTAGACAATTTCTTTTTAAGAACTACATTTTGAGTAACGAAATAATTTACGCCTTGCTTCTTTAAGAATTGTTTAAAGTGACATTATGCCCATCTTACTGTATTTTATTACTGCACATAGTGTATTTTGGAAAGCAAATTTCGGTTGCTGTGTATTTAAATGTGTTAAACTAATGATAATGCCGCATTAGTATTTGAAGTTGGTGCTTTAGAAAAAAAAACAATTTGACTAATAAAATAATAGTTCCTTTCTTCACAGTGATCTCCCTGAAAAAATTGTGCATAAATCCTATAGAACAGTTTTGGTGCAAAAATTACATTGACCCTTCTGACATCCCATCTTGCATTGTTACGTGCGCATTTGTCCATCTGATGTTACATGTTTCTTTTTTATATGTTCTATGCTTAAAGGTCCATTACTAACACCATATCAAATTTTCTTTTAAATCTGGAATCTTGAAAGGGGTCTTCTCAGAAGTAATAATATGACATACTGCATTGAATGTGACCATATTGTGTTGAAAATTTGAGTTTAACAAAATAATTAATAAATTATATTTTGCCTTTTCAAAAACGAAAGCAGTTTTCCTGTTTTCAAATATCTTTGTTATTTTCCAGAAATCTCCGAGAGAGAGGCTGTTATAATAGGTTGTACATAAATTAGCATGCATATTTTGAATTATAATTGAAGAACTTTACTTCCAATGCTATGCAAAGTATATGTCTGACTGTTTTACAACATTCAAGAAAGCGAAAGTAGGACAAAAAGACCACACAGGTCACTCTAAGGATATGCACAAACATTGACTCGTTTTTCTGCAGCAGGATTTCAAACAGGGAAATACTCCACGGCTATTGCAAAGTTTTAAAAGCCACTTTCAAACTGTATTTCCCTGTTCCAGATTTAAAAGAAAATTTGATTTGGTGTTAGTAATGGACCTTTAAAACTGGAGAAATGATTACACCTTTAAATTCTGAGAGATGAATTGTTGTATTCTACATTATTTTATATATCAGTGTTCTGTATTTGCTATTAAACTGAACTTATATTTAAAGATGATTGAGAAAACGGTCGAAATTACGTTGAACAACCTGACTGCATTGTTTGGCTGTAATTCATACCCTCATCATAACGTTCTGTAAATAATACTGGAACGAAATGTATTTCTTAATAACTGCGTTTGTCATACTTGAAATGTATGATTTTAGCGTCTCTTAACATATTAACCAACTGCTAATATAGATCAATATTGCTATGTTATACTGACATAGGCATAATCAACGCATGCCAGTTGGACGAACAATGTATATGATCATGCACTGTTGAAACGTGCACTCGTATTTTTACACCATATGGCGCGTTTGCATAATCTTCGACAATTTTCGGCACCTACATAATAGTCCGCACCTTTAGGAGAATTATGTCTCTCCCCCATAAAATATGGGGGAGATATATTGTTTTTACCATGTCTGTCTGTCTGTCTGTCTGTCTGTCCGTCCGTCCGTCCGTCCGTCTGTCTGTCTGTCCGGCAAAATCGTGTCCGCTCCATATCTCCTAAACCCCTCAAAGGATTTTCATAAAACTTGGGTCAGATGTTCATCTCAACTAGACGATGTGCAGAACCCATGAAGCAACCGCGCCGTCTCAAGGTCAAGGTCACAGCTCAATGTCAAAGGTTTGAGCCTTACATTTCGTGTCCGCTCCGTATTTCCTAAACCCCTCGAAGGATTTTCATTAAACTTGGGTCAGATGTTTACCTCAACTACAAATTTGAACACAAACGCTCACCATAGTGACACGATGTGCAAAGCGTACAACCATAGTGGTTCAAGGTCAACGTCACTGTTACTAAAAATAGAAAAATGGTTTCTGCTCAATTACTCCAGTAAGAAGTGACCAATTGCAATGAAACTTGATGTGTATGTAGCTTGCATGCAAAGCAAGCTTGGGATTGCATTGGGGGTCAAGGTCAAGGTTACTGTTACTAAAATTATATTTTTTTTTGTTTTAGTGTTTAGATTGTCTTAAGCAAAAAGAAAAAAAAACTGCCAACAGTACTGCAGTAGCAAACGATTGGGTGCATAATAATTAAGTATAACAATGGTGAAATGCCTCTCTGCAAAGAATGGCATTAGTCGGTTAAAATCATACGAATTCTCGCTTGCCTTGCCATTCAATATGAGGTATTTATCAAAATTATTCAATAAATAATCCACATTAAAACAAAAGTTTCAAACTTTCAAAAAAGCATTTCACTAAAACACAACAATATAGGGTAGTCTACCAATGGGCCTTTTAGTGCAAAACACCAAATAAACAGTTCAAGTAACAGATTAATTTGTAAAAGTTAATAAATAAAAACACCACTGCATATTCAACATTATTTTACTTAAACCCAAATACTGCTGGTACTGCTCCGTATTCTTATACTTGTAGAAATATTGTGCTTAAACCAGATAAAGATTTTGAACTGACACAATTGAATTTCTTGTACAATATACATGATTTTAAAAAAGTGTTTTAATTTTGTTTTTTTTCAATTTTTTTAAAAACAAATTTCTTTTTAGTAACAGCGACCTTGACCTTGACCCCCGATGCAACCTCAAGCTTCCTTTCCACGAAGCTACATACACACAAAGTACCATTGCAATTGGTCACTCCTAACTAGAGTTATTGAGCAGAAACCATTTCCCTATTTTTAGTAACAGTGACCTTGAGCTTGAACCAATGTGATTGTTACATGTGCTTTGCACATCGTGTCACTATGGTGAACATTTGTGTTGTGTTATTCTTAAATCCTACAAGGGGTTCAAGAGATATGGAGTGGACACAAAATGAAGTCATATGACGTTTGATCAATAACTGTGACCTTGACCTTGAGCGGGCACAGTTGGTTCACGGATTCTGTGATCAGAATTTCACTCTCTATGTTTATATGGTGTTGCAATAGCTTAACTAGATTTTAAAGACCGGGATCTATGCCCCACCGAATCTGAATAACTCTAATATATCCACTTATTTCCCTTCCAAAGAGATCAACGACCTCTCATATTATCCAGTACATGTAAGAAATGGTAGTCGTTTCATTGATCTTTGGGTTTGGAATACTGTCATTGAACACTTATTAAGCAGAAGAAATCCATGGAACACAGAATGGTGCCTTCAACTTGTAGATGATCCCTATTTTTAACAGGATCAAAGGTCAAGGTCCAGTTAGCAAAATTGTTGTCCTATACATATAGGAAATGGTATGGTATAGCTGTAAACACTTCCTGTGCAAAATTTGTACGGTTTGTCCATATAGCTAACGCTTGTTCATAAAAATGTATATGACAGAAATCACAATGGAATGAAAAGTGATGCATGTATTTTCATAATTTTATTCAGAACATTGATCAATTAACAAATCATTCCAGAAATAGACATTCTTAGTAAATAGAGAGAATATTGCAACCTTCTTCTATAAAGTAAATCATACTACAGTATGAGAATTAAATAAACAGGTTCACGGTGAGCTTACAAAGCTTTCAACTATCATGCCATTATTTAACTCACAAACTAAATTTAATATAAAGTAGTGCAACGGACCAATCAAAACACTTGTATCAAAGCAATTGCTAAAGTAATTAGAGTAAACTAACATTCTAATACAAGTTCACTGGCACAACCATTTCAACCTGATACAGCACTAACTTGTGTTGCAGAACAATTTTACGCATGATTCTGTATTGGAAATGATACAAAAGGGTTATGATCGCCCTATAGCGCTCACCTGACTAAGAGAACTAGTCAATGCAACACAATAAACATGTAAGCTCGAGGTCTTGCATTGTTAAGAAGTTTTTTGATACAAGTCAAAGGAAATAATAGACTGTTCGGGCAGGGAGCCTTTTTTATCTAACAGGATTGATTTGAAAAAAAATGGTAGAGGACCACTCAGTCTGTTATTATTATACCAGTGTTAGGTTTAGCACTAACAGCTTAGAGTTTTAGATATTTCTGTACGAGTCTATGTGGAAATAGCTGTGCCTGGGGCAACCATGTTTTTTTAAATGTACATCATGTATATTGTACAAGAAATTCAATTGTGTCAGTTCAAAATCTTTATCTGGTTTAAGCACAATATTTCTACAAGTATAAGAATACGAAGCAGTACCAGCAGTATTTGGGTTTAAGTAAAATGATGTTGAATATGCAGTGGAGTTTTTATTTATTAACTTTTACAAATTAATCTGTTACTTGAACTGTTTATTTGGTGTTTTGCACTAAAAGGCCCATTGTTAGACTACCCTATATTGTTGTGTTTTAGTGAAATGCTTTTTTGAAAGTTTGAAACTTTTGTTTAAATGTGGATTATTTATTGAATAATTTTGATAAATACCACATATTGAATGGCAAGGCAAGCAAGAATTTACATGGTTTTTACCAACTAATGCCATTATTTGCAGAGAAGCATTTCACCATTGTTATACTTATTATGCACCCAATTTTCTATTGCAGTACTGTTGGCAGTTTTTTCCTTCTTTTTTTGCTTAAAACAATCTAAACACTAAAACAAAAAAATTTATTTTTATTAACAGTGACCTTGACTGAAAAAATATTTATTTTGCTTAAAACAATTTAAAAACTCAATTTTTTTTTTTTTTTTAGTAACAGTGACCTTTACCCTAGTGACCGCGAATGCAATCCCAAGCTTCCTCTTCATGCAAGCTACCTTCACACCAAGTTTCATTACAATTGGTCACTCCTAACTCAAGTTATTGAGCGGAAACCATTTTTCTATTTTTAGTAACAGTGCCCTTGACATTGACCGTAGTGACCCCAAATGCAATCCCCACTTCCTTTCTGCGCAAGCTACCTACACACCAATTTCATTGCAATTGGTCACTCCTAACTTGAGTTATTAAGCGGAAACCATTGTTCTATTTTTAGTAACAGTGACCATTACCCTAGTGACCCAAATGCAATCCAAAGATTCGTCTCCACGCAAGCTACCTACAAACCAAGTTTCATTGCATTTGGTCACTCCTATCTACAGTTATTGAATGGAAACCGTTTTTCTATTTTTAGTAACAGTGACACTGACCTTGACCCTAGTGATCCCATATGTAATCCCAAGCTGTGTTTCCATGCAAGCTACCTACACACCAAGTTGCATTGCAATTGGTCACTCCTAACTAAAGTTATTGAACGTGAACCAATGTTTGACGTCCGCCCGCCCGACATCGGCATTCTCATAAGCAGTTTTTAAAAAAAAAACCTGCTTAATAAAATCACATAATTACCGGTACACAAGGAAATCACCTCTTCACAAATCATAACCCCCTATTTTAAATGGACTATTCCCCAATGGCCTATACCATACACATCTTGGGGCATACAGTATAAAGTACATAACAAAGCAAAAATCTCATTTAACAGTCTTAAAGTGACATTATGCGCATTCTTTTCAAGTAACAATCCAGCTGAAAATGGTGTGTGTACAAAAAGTGTAGAGGAAATAATAACTTTTAACCCAATACACCAAACTCTTCCCGTTACCAGTATGAAAAAATAACTTTCCAAATATTGATTTTCTTATTTGACTGGGAGAGTCAATTTAAGAAAAGAACAACTGCATGCAGGAGTTGCTTCCCTTCCACTGCCGAAATCTCTACCAACATCAACAACGACACAATCAACTATCATTTTATCAGTCCGATTTTTTTATATCTAAAGCACAAATTTCAAATACTATGCGGCATAATCATTAATTTAACATTTTAAATGCACAGCAACCAAAAATTGCATTTATAAAATTGTCACCAAAAATACACTATGTGCAGTAAGATGCGCATAATGTCACTTCAAAGGGTTAAAATTTTGCAATAAAATAATCAGATAAGGTGTTCAATAGACAAAACATTATTTAAACAAGAGGGCCAAGATGGCCCTATATCGCTCACCTTGGTACAAGTCCACTTGCCTGGTGGAAGATCACTAGATAATGTTATATACCAAATAAGTTTTCCTATATACGCCTTTGTAAAACAAATGATCCCCCCCCCCGGGCAAGGTCAATTTTGACCCCAGGGGCATAATTTGAACAAACTTTAAAGAGGTCTACTAGGCAATGCTACATGCCAAATATCTAAGCTCTAGGCCTTGTGGTTTCAGAGAAGAAGATTTTTAAAGTTTTTACTATATATTCCTATGCAAAACTAAGTGACCCCCGGTCGGGGTCAATTTTGACCGGGGGTCATAATTTGAACAATATTGGTAGAGGTCCACTAGCCAATGCTACATGCCAAATATCTAAGCTCTAGGCCTTGTGGTTTCAGAGAAGAAGATTTTTAAAGTTTTTACTATATAAGCCTATGTAAAACTAAGTGACCCCCGGTGCTGGGTCAATTTTGATCTGGGGCTCATAATTTGAACAATCTTGGTAGCGGTCCACTAGCCAATGCTACATGCCAAATATCTAAGCTCTAGGCCTTGTGGTTTCAGAGAAGAAGATTTTTTAAGTTTTTCCTATTTGTTGCCATAGCAACCAGAGTTCTGCATGGAATGGAATTCTTTGAACAATTTTGGTAGAGCTTCATGCAAGGAACATTCCTGCATAGTTTTATCAACATTGGCCTAGAGGTTTCAGAGGAGATGTCATTTGAATCAAAATGTTGACGGACGACGGACGACGGACAATCATCGATTAGAAAAGCTCACCCTGGCGTAGCCAGGTGAGGTAAAAACAAAAATGAAATACACTGAAAGTAATATGAGAAAGTGTTTTTAAGCATGTTAACCTCACTTTACAAACCTACATATACAAAAGAGCAGTATAATACTCCCTAGGATAATCTTTTTACGAAAATCCTACCATGTGAAGCCAATTTTTACCTTAAAATTTTGTAGAGAACCACTCACGGATCATCCACACCAAAAATAATTAACTTCCATCTAGCAGTTTTAAAGGAGTTGTCATTTGAAATAAAATGTTAACAGACACATTCGTAAGGACGACAGACGACGGACAAAATGCGATCCTAAAAGCTCACCCTGAGCATATGCTCAGGTGAGCTTAAACAACATTAAATGCATTTTTAATCTCCAGAATTCCGCTTTTAAATATTTAATGAAACTAACTTCACTTTACTCAAATTTATATTAGTTCATATATTTAAAAAAAAATTCTTCTTTGTCATTCTTTCAAAAATCATTAAACATCAAGACATCAAAACTGGTGTCATGCGTCATTTCCCCGCGCCGATACAAATTTTGAGAATTCCATTATAAATAAGAAAAACAAGAAATGGTGAGAAAATTCCATTTCAGTAACCTGCATGTTACCTTGATCTTGAGAGACGAAATGAACGCGTTCTGATTCAGCATCAGACTCATGACACAGAAAAAAAAGATGCATAAAACTTCTTTGGCTCTGTACAAACGACAATGTAACATAGCCCAAAGTGTAAAAAAAAAAAAATTGTTTATTTGTGACCAGTATGGAGCCAAGATCAACCTGCACATATGTGCCATAACACCTTTGTATTCTTTACAATGAACACTAACATTGAAAATTTGAATTTTGCACGGCAGGCTTAATTATGATCATCTAACTCTGCTGAGCTGACATCATAACGTTCATCTTCACAAAGTAATTCAAATTCTATTCTATCTCAAAATATGTAAACTATATAAAAACTAATGTAAAATCACGAATCACAGATGAAAAGAAGACATATGTTAATGATCGAGTAGAATTTAATCAATTTACTGTTAAACATATAAAATGCAATTGTGCATTTATAACCATCATATTGGATGTACATGTAATGCAGTTTTAAATAATGCTAAACAAAATTTTCAAAACGCATGTACATACTCATATTGTTGGTGCCTTACAATATAGATGAAATGTAAATGTAGCATCACTAAATACACAATAACAATATTCAAATACAGCCTTTCTCAATTAACACTTCTTTAGTAAATTTTCAGCTCACTGAATACACTATGTGTATATACAGGATTCAATTACCTATAAACACTAAGTATGACCTTGACCTTTCAGGTAGGAACGTGGGTCTTGCACGCGACATATCGTCTTGATGTGCTAAGCATTTGTGCCAAGTTATTTTAAAATCCTTCAATGTATGACAAATTACAGTCCGGACACAAATGTGTACATACATACAGCATTCTATTACTTTCGAACTCTTACTGTGACCTTGACCTTTGGGTAGGGAAATGGGTATTGCACTTGACACGTTGTCTTGATGTGCTGAACATTTGTGCCAAGTTATTTTAAAATCCTGCAATCCATTTCAGAGTGCGGACGCAGGGACGGACAGTGCGATTTTATTATGCCTATGCCTAACTTCAGGGGCATTAAAAAGTCACAACTTTGATAAAACTATTACATGCACTGTGTGCTTAAAACAACTTTTGTAAAGTACACTATATGTGCACTAAAATGATAACCGATATATTTCTGTCAAATACATGTACATCATTTACAAATATCTTTTACAGCACATGTTTAAAGATAGGTGTCATGATGGTACAGGAGTATTTCAACTTTCAAAGTAATATCTCAAAAGGTTAAAGTCAACAAATGGGCAAGTACGAAATATTTAACTGACTTTCTAAGTCGAAAAGGGCCATAATTGATTTAAAATCCTTCAAAAATGTCAAAGTTACAGTCCGGACACAAATATGTGCATATAAACAGGATTCCATTACCTTCAAAGTGAGACCTTGACCTTTTAGGTAGAGACGTGGGTCTTGCACGCGACACGTTGTATTGATGTGCTGAACGTTTGCGCCAAGTTGTTTTAAATTCCTTCAATGCATGACATTCTTAAGTAACAGTCCGGACACGAAAAAATGTAAGGACGGACAGACAGATAGACCGACGGACAGTGTGATTTTAAAAATGCCCACCTACGTGGGCATAAAAAGGGCCATTATTCTGATAAAAAACTTAAGAGAGTTATGTACTCTTGTCTGTGGATGGAGGTAATGATGGTAAATAAGTATGGTAAGTTTCAAAGCAACATCTGTAATGGGGTGGTACGAAAAACTTAACCAAGTTCAATAAAAGGGCCATAATTTTAACAAAAACCTTGACAAAGTTATGTACTCTTGCCTGTTGATGGAGGTAATGATGTTGAATAAGTATTGTAAGTTTCAAAGCAATATCACCACTGGTTTTGAAATAAAATGGGATGGTATGAAAAACTTAATCAAGGTGTGACGCCGAGGCCAAGGCAAGTAGAAAAGCTCCAATTTTCTTCGACATGTCGAGCTAAAAACTAGCTGCAGTAATTTCAATAAAGTGACACCAGCAGTTCCTGGATTATACACATTTTGAAGACACTCAGTTTCTTGTATATATGTCAGTAAATCAAGGGCTGTGACTCCGGAACTTCTGAGGAAAGAAGGCCACTATTTGACAGGAATCGAGCCTTTGTGGTGATACATACTTGTACCAAATGTTATTGGATATTATGTTTACCATTTCAAAGATACTTGGGACAGATTGCAACTGATATCCTCCCCACCTCTGATACATGGATTTAATGAACACTGCCTAAAACAATATACATGTACAACATTGGCTAAGGATGGAAATTTTATTCCCTAAAAACTCAGAATTTGAATCAAACCAGCAGATCATAAAGTCTTAGAATTAGGAATGTGTACATGTGAAACATTATACATGTATCTTTATTTTTACATGTATTCAAAAAATGCATAAAAAGTTTTAAAAGTTCTAACAATAATTTGCTTTAACTGCCAATTAGCAGCATAATTATGACATTGTCTGGAAGTAAGGTCCCACTTCAACAAGTCTGATATTTCTAAATTTGAATGGATTGCCAGCAAGCAGTTACAATAATGTACTTGTAAAAACAAAGCTTTAAATGTTAATTTATCGCTATTTTATGACATTTTTATTTCAGTTATTCACCTTGCTGGTCCCATTAAATGAAGCAAGTTACAGATAACCAAGTAAAGAACATTGTGCAGCTGTTTGTCGCTCACGGCAGAATGTAGTTTGGGTCTCCCGTGCGCGGCTTGTCTACTGTGTATACTATTTCATGGCCTGCTGGTTGAATGTGGCTCTCAATTGCTGACAACAGTGTTTCTGTTTTGTCTAAAAATAGAGAAAAATTTGTATCAATACTTATGTACTGATATAATATATTACTACATGCATTGAAATATTGGAATCGAAGATACTATTTCACCCTGTTTAAGTGTCCACTCCTTCTATTGATCTGGCAATGAATTACATTCTGTATGACTGTACTGACTGTACTGTTGATTGATAACAGACAGGACATCTTCTCTTCAAGGTGATCTTGTGTACCAATTGTTTTTGTAACTCACTTGAAACCCGTGATATACAGCAGGGTAAGACTGATGCACAGATTGACTGGCTGACAGATGGACTCATAATCTGGACAGATATAGAGAGACAGGTGGCCTGATTGGTGGATATAGTTAGCAACCTCAGCAAAAATATCTGTGGCTGGTTAAAAACATCTCAAATGTTTTAGAGCAGTTTTTTTGTGCTAAAACTGAACAAGAACAAGAGCTGTCCCTCACAAGTAACAAATGCCCCTGAAAGAGGTTTCACAGTCTGTGTCCTCTCCATGTGCTCAAATTAAGCTCAATAATTGTGCCATGTAATTGTAAAATCCTTCCATGCATGACAGAGTTACCATGCATACAGTATTCCATTACTTTTAAATACTAAGTGTGACCATGACCTTTGAGGTTGGGACGTGGTTCTTGCACACAACACATTGTCTTGATGTGCTAAACATTTGTGCCAAGTTATTTTAAAATCAATCAATGCAAGACAAAGTTAGTTTATACTAATTTATTTAGCTCGATTGTGAAGCAAGCTTGTAGCTTATCAAGTCACTTCCTTGAAAACCAGTACTGGTGTCATATGAGGAAGAAGGGTCGTGACTCCAGTGGGGCTCGAACCCCCAACCTCCGGGATGAGCAGCCGACACCTTAACCTCTACACCACTGCTCCCCTTTACAATCCGGACACAAATTTATGCATATATACAGGATTCCATTACCTATAAACTCTAAGTGTGTCCATTTGTGCCAAGTTATTTCAAAAGCTTTCAATGCATGACAAAGTTCCAGCCAGGACAAAAAAAAGTAAGGTCGGATACATACAGACAGACAGACGTACACACCAGATGGACTTTGTGAGGTTATCCCTTTGATCTTTCTTTGATAGAATTACCTTCTCCTGCCTTTGTTTGGGGATCATGATGGTAAACAAGTATTCCAACTTTCAAAGTAATATCTCAGTTTAGTCAAAAGTGGACTGGTACGAATTCTAAGTCAACAAAGGGCCTTCATTTTTAAAACAAATCCCTGACAGATTTACCTTCTCTTGCCTACATATCCTTTGAACACCTGTAACGTAATAAAACGTATACGCGGGTTAAGACAGGTTTGGCCTTCCATAGAAGTGACAGTGACCGTATGGAACACGTTTTGTCTGTATGAATTTAAAGGCTATGCCGACAGCTCCTGACTGTTGAAAACTCAGACGTCCGAGGCAAATGCTGACACTTTTAGACGACCTTGAAAATGACCTTGGACACAATTTTACCAGCTTTGAAAATTTTCATTTTACCAACGTTCGCGTACAGGCCCCTGTGGGATAGTGTTTTGAGCGCGTGCAAATATTTTTTCACACACATAAAGCAGACATGTCGTACTCAAACCTAGGTATATTGACATCTTATGAGAACGCTTGAAATTGACCTCCCGTTAGCCAAAAAAAAAAAAAAAAAAAAAAGAAGTCCATGCGCAGGTTAGCAGGCAGGGTGACCCGTGCGCGTGACCTCTGTAGGTGGGCCAATGGAAATTTTACTTTCATGTTACAGCTCAATCTATTTGCTGACGTATACAACACGCGCAGTAAACCGAAAGTAGCCAAAACGTGATGTACAGTGTTTACAAAAACGCATGCATGTCTGTCGAGTGTGTCACAAAAATATGCCGGTGTCCAAAGGTTATACAAGAAAATTCTGTTTTTATGCCAAAGTCTCATGTTTGTCCCATTTTCAACCACTGACACACACTAAATGCAAATGCAGGTGAAATTAACCCAAAACACGGGTCTTACGGAATTCTATATATCCTTTGAACACCTGTAACGTAATAAAACGTATACGCGGGTTAAGACAGGTTTGGCCTTCCATAGAAGTGACAGTGACCGTATGGAACACGTTTTGTCTGTATGAATTTAAAGGCTATGCCGACAGCTCCTGACTGTTGAAAACTCAGACGTCCGAGGCAAATGCTGACACTTTTAGACGACCTTGAAAATGACCTTGGACACAATTTTACCAGCTTTGAAAATTCTCATTTTACCAACGTTCGCGTACAGGCCCCTGTGGGATAGTGTTTTGAGCGCGTGCAAATATTTTTTCACACACATAAAGCAGACATGTCGTACTCAAACCTAGGTATATTGACATCTTATGAGAACGCTTGAAATTGACCTCCCGTTAGCCAAAAAAAAAAAAAAAAAAAAAAAGAAGTCCATGCGCAGGTTAGCAGGCAGGGTGACCCCTGCGCGTGACCTCTGTAGGTGGGCCAATGGAAATTTTACTTTCATGTTACAGCTCAATCTATTTGCTGACGTATACAACACGCGCAGTAAACCGAAAGTAGCCAAAACGTGATGTACAGTGTTTACAAAAACGCATGCATGTCTGTCGAGTGTGTCACAAAATATGCCGGTGTCCAAAGGTTATGGGGGCAACGATGTAAACAAGCATTCAAAGTTTCAAAGCAATATCTCTAAGGGTTAAGTCTTTAAGAGGATTATACCCATATTCAATGTATTTTCTAAGTAAAAAAGGGGCATAATTCTGTCAAAAACCTTGACAGAGGTACGTACTCTTGTTTGTAGATGAAGGTTATGATGGTGAACAAGTATGGTAAGTTTCAAAGCCATACCTCTTATAGTTTTGAAATAAAGTGGGGTGGTACAAGAACTTAACCAAGGTGTGACACCAACACAGACCCCAACGCTGAGGCGAGTAGCATAGCTCCCCTTTTCTTCGAAAAGTCGAGCTAAATTTGACTAAATCAGTGACTTCAATCAGTGGTGGTTATTCACATGTTTGACTATTCTTCAATGATTCCTAGAACTGATATTTGCCACTTGATGACACGAGCCAATTACTTCCTCCATCACTCATACAAACCACCCACCATATAATTATATCACATAAAGTATTTCCTTGTTTTACCACAGTTAGAATTTATAAACTACTGTAAAGGCATTATATTTGTCAGTTGTTTTTGGCAACTTTTTACCAGAAGTTTCCAATATATTTTTTGATAAACCAGTCAGCTTTTTGCAGTTTAAGAGAATATCTAATGTTGTCCTTTAGCAATATTGGTGAATTAATGAGGTGGTCCTTATGTGAATACCGACCAATAATACATGCCTCAAAATTCCAATGACTTTTACAGTATTGCAATCCACAAATCCTACCTACCATCATAATAGATCACTTCTACAAGGTGACTGATATCACCAAGCCTCCTCTTTACTGCTTCCCTTTGTATTATGTTTTGAAGAATATGCACAAAGTCTTCACATTGTTTCGCCATCTCCTCCTCGCTGAGGCCGGCAAACTTGTAATTCTCCACCATTTCTCTCATACAGTTCGTCGGGGTACAATACTCCCCTATGAAGCAGATACTCTGTAATAGAAATAAATAAACAGTAAGTGCCTATATGATATAAAAGGTAAAAAATTGATAACATATTTTGAGATTAGTATCTAAAGTTCTCAATCTTAAAATAAAATGCAAATTTAGTCTATGGTTCTAATGCCAGTAAAAGCATAATAGATTTTAATGCACATTTTTTTTCTGACAGTTTGACAAACCTTGTGCCATTGAGAAGATGCTGATTGAATTTGACAGAATTGATTCCCTACTAAAAAGTAACATTTCAATCAAATTTCTGTAAAATTAATAATCATATTAATCAATAAAATTTTATTGAAGAAAGACTTTAACTAACATAAACAAATGTATATAAGCTGTTTATAATTCCTTCATCAAATTGCCAGATATGTCTTCAAATGGATATGATTCGTAGCATTAAACATTATTGAAATTCTTAGGCTAATGGTTATTTACACAAAGTGTCAGTTGAATCTGCAATCTGATTATGTCTACTGATGAAAAGATTGATGAATGGACTCATTAGCAGCTGATGAAACTAGAACTATCACTGAAGGTTGATGAATACCCCCCCCCCCCCTCGAACAGTATATAAAATGTATGTAACATTTGATGCTTTAATTATTGGACCATGCTCAACAAGGCATGGTACTTATCACTTCTGTGAAATATCAATACATTCTGACCAGGGCTTTTGGATAATCAGAGCGCATAAAATTTTACTATCTCGAGCCCCTGTGACATTGACCTTTAACCCAGCGACCTGAAATATGGACCATGCACAATCAGACATGGTACTTATCACTTCTGTTAAGTATCATTAAATTGTGATCAGGGGTTTTGGAGATTAAGAGCACACAAGATTTTACTATCTCAAGTCCCTGTGACCTTGAACTTTGACCTAGTGACCAAAACATGGATCATGCACAACTAGGCATGGAAATTATCACTTCTGTGAAGTATCAATAAATTCTAAAAAGGGGTTTTGGAGATTAAAGAGTCCACAAGATAGTCTCTACAGACAGACAGACAGACAGACAGACAGACAGACAGACAGACAAGCTGAATCCAGTATAGCCCTCTTACACTTTGTGTGCAGGGGGGGGGGTATAGAAATATTACCCTCTGTGATACTGGGTCATCATGCCTGTACATCTGTAGGTAGAACGGTCTGTCAAGCTGACCTCCTGTATTCGTAATCACAGGTTCAATACTTCCTAGTTTAGTGACTCTCCCTGTCCCTTGCTTTACACCAACCAGATCCTGTCTGAAAATATAGAAAAAGAGCATTGATGACATGATATGCCAGTGCAGCTACTGGATTATCCACTGAATCAAATTTGTTAACATAAGAACCATTCATTGAAACTCTTTGAAGTAAAAGCATCATGAAATCAGAAAAAAAGCAAGAACTTGAAGGTTTTGTTACATCTAACTCTTACCCCCATACAGACTTATACAGTTTTCTTTTTAGACAGTGCCATTAACTGTTCAATGGGAGACTGACCATGATCTACACTTACGACAACGGCAGAATCAATCAACGTAAGTAGAGTAGGAGATAAAATGACTACAAGTTTATAACTACACAAAACTGTATGATAGGTTTGTGTGATTTACATCCAATAAAAGTGCTCACTTCTCATTTGCTTTATCCGCGAGGTTGGGAGCTGTTGTACAGGACTTAGGTAACACAATAAACATCTTCTTGATGCACCCACAAGGCACATTCTTGTCTCTCAAGAACTTCTGTATTCTTCCCTTAAAATCTGTGACGTGAAACAGAAAACATTTATAGTTAAGTTTTCAAGATAACAGGGCAAATGAAACAAGAAATGTCTTTCAAAAAGATAAACGGCATTGAGCTGAGTAACAGTTACCCAAGATTCTCACCTGTTTCTGTCTACTCAATCTAAGTCAACTTGTACCTTATGAAAACAGCATAGAACATTCCATGTGTACTTCAATTTTCTAAAATAAACTAGATCTTTTAATCGATATTACATGTTACTAGTATTATTTGTGAAAACAATGCCTGTACTTTTGTTCTTTGTCATTATTTTACTGTCAAACACAGCACAAAACATAAATTTGAAAGGCACAAAATGGGCAAGGAAAAATAAAATTATATAAATATTAATCTAATTTGCATTTTGAGTTTTAAACACAAATTTCATTCAATTTGTATCATCTGATTGGTCTCACAGCATGAAAACAAGAGGGCCATGATGATTCTATATTGGTCACATGGCTACCATTGGCTTTAATACAAGGTCATGATTTGAACAATCTTGGTAGAGGTCAACTAAGCAATGATACATGCTAAATATCTAAGCTCCAGGCCTTGTGGTTTCAGAGATAAAGTTTTAACAGTTTTTCATTAAAGTCCATGTAAAATCAAGAGACCCACGAGCAGAGTCAATTTTGACCGAGGGGTAATGATTTGAACAATATTGGTAGAGGTTCACTAGGCATGCCACATGCTAGATATCTAAGCCCGTGGTTTCAGAGAAGAAGATTTCCCACATAAGCCTATGTAAGAACAAATGACCCCCCAGCAGGGTCAATTTTCACCTGGAGGTCATAATTTTAACAATCTTGGTAGAGTCCACTAGACAATGCCACATGCTAAACATCTAAGCTCTAGGCATTGTGGTTTAAGAGAAGATTTTTAAAGTTTTTCTTGTATAACCCTATGTTAAAACAAGTGACCCCCCCGGTCATAATTTGAACAATCTTGGAAGAAGTCTACTAGTCCATGCCACATGCCAAATATCTTAGCTCTAGGCCTGCTTGTTCTTGAGAAGAAGATTTTTAAAGTTTTTCCTTTCGATTGCCATTGCAACCAGAGTTCTGCATGGAATGAAATTATTTTAACGACTACGAGCAGGGTTCATGCAAGGAACATCCCTGCAGAGTTTCATCAACATTGGCCATGTGTTTTCAGAGATGTTGTTTGAAGTAAAATGCTAACAGACTCTGTACAGAGGACGGTATTTTGTGCCAGGTGAGCGAAAAATACTGTGGGATATGTAAAGCATGTGATTTTGATTAAACAAGTGATCTGGTGAGCTAAAAACCAGCATGTTCAGCAAACACTGAAAAAGTGTGAACTATCACTTTAGTAAGGTTTCTCACAGTACAGGCACATAGCAATGACTGAGGTGTTATACAGAACTGGTCAAAATCAAGCGGACTACTAAAAATCCTTTAAAATCCTAAGGGTTCCACAATACATAATTGATATACATTTTTGTATACTAGGTGATTTTATAGTTAAGAGATAAGTTGATACATGAAGTTGTAAACTTCGATGTACATGTTTAGTATACATGTATATTCAAAAGTTGGGTTGTTTTTATGCACTATCACTACGAGTGTCCTTGGTGGACCGAGTAGCTGGGAAGGCCTGGTAGCTAACTTTTTCAACCTCCACACATGGCCATAATAGTTCAGTATTGACTGTTAGCGATTACCAGAGAAGAAGAAGAAGATAACTGTTTTTACTTACCTAGACAACCTGTTTCTGTTGACGATGTCCCCAGAAGCGTGATAGGAAGGTAATTGATTACATAAGCCCATGCTAAACCCGTAGCCACATCTCCAGCTGGCAGACTGTGCTCCAGTCTTAAGGCATCCCCTGTTTTAATGACATACTTGTTGTTGAGAAAAACTAAGGTCTCTCACACTGAATAGCTATAGGGGAAACTTTAATGTATAAGTAACTGTGACCATTACCTTTCATCTACTGACCCAAAACACTATGAAGTTTGGAGACTGTAGGTCATATGGATCTCAAGATATTGAGCAGAAACAATTTCAAAGTTTGGGTCACTGTGAACTTGACCTTTGACCTACTAATCCCAAAAACAGTAGAAATTATCTACTCAATAAGACCAATCATCCCATATAGTTTCAAGACTGTGGGTCATATAGATCTCAAGTTATTAAGAGGAACTGATTTTCAAAGTGCGGGTCACTTTGACCTTGACTGTTGACCTACTGACCCCAAAATCATCTACTCAGTAAGACCAATGAGACTGCATATGTGAAATGGCCCTTTAAGCTAAAAATGATAAAAGGTTCTAATTCTTTATGTTTTAAATGGAGAAAATACATTTAATTTTGTGAACAAACCAGGTCAATATTTACTTACCATTCATTGTTTTCAGGAGTTTTTCACAATAGTTGGGCTCTGTTACTTTCAACATATTCACACATTTAATAAAGCTAGGAACATGTCTTGGATCCAATTCTCTAATCACAACCAGTACATGTAATCCATTATCAGACAAGTCCTGAGCCAGTGCTCCCATACACTGCATCGTTAATGTGTAAGATGCCTTTAATGCTTCTTTAGATAAAATGAAGATATGCCATTTTGCTTCTGGCAGCTGAAACTGTGTTTTCCCTCCTGTGGTAGCTTCTGTGTTAGCCTTAACACTTTTGCCTCTTCCCTTCAGAAAGTCTTGAATATCTGTTGCAATTTCTCTGTCTTTCGCACAATCATTACAACATGTTATTGTCGCATCTGTTTCTGGCATGCCGCCACTTGACTCCTGGTCACTTAGCCTTTGTAAAGGTAACTGGTTTAATGGTTGAATCTGAAAATAGTACCAGAGAAACATTTCTTGCAAATAAAGTAAAGATATACAGTTTAACGTGTGTTAAAGATCACCTTGAATTAAGAATCATCTTGCAAGTAAAGACAAGAAAGGAGAAATCAGAGTTCATTTTAGACTAAAATTATTTGTGAATGAAGACCTACAGACAAACTAAGACATGCTTTAAAGTTTTCCGTGGGTGGTCATTTTTCTTAAGCAGCCAGTCTTGGAATACAATAAGAAGAGAACACTTACAGCAGGGAGCTTCTTTACTCTACTCCCCAAAATTTCTAAAATGGACTTGCAAATCTTTCAAATTTGGCAGTACCATTCATTATTCAAAGGGGTGATCAATGAAAAGTTATCGGCTGAATATTGAACAGTGCATATCATGATCAGACTAAACAAATGTTACTTGTCACTAGCTAAATGTATTTCACATGCATATTTTGTAAATATCAAAATTATCCTTCTACAGAACAAGGCTGTAAAAACAAGCCAACCACATGGACAGAATTAGCCTTATGTCAAGTTTTTCATTTTGGTCATTAGTTCATTTCATGTCACTCTCTTATATTTAATTAACACTGACCCCAAAAACATCTACAGGTTGCAGGCAACATTCTGAGCAAGTTTGATGAAAGTTGAATGAAAGTTGTGACTTGCAGAATGTTATCAAGGAAAAGCTAACAGAGATAACTGTGACCTTGACCTTTGGTCCTCTAACCCCTAAAAGGATAGGGATCAACTACATGTTGAAGGTATCATGCTGAGCAAGTTTGATGAGAGTTGAATGAAAAGAAAACGCTATCGGAGGTGACTATGACCTTGACCACTAACCAAAAAAAAACAACAGGGATCATCTACATGTTGCAGGCAATCTTCTCAGCAAGTTTCATGAAAGTCAAATGAAAATTGTGACCTGAAGAGTGTTATCAAGGAAAAGTTTAGGGACAGACAGACAAATCACCATGGCATATTTTAAAAGCTCTGCTGGACTTTGTCCATTACTTTGTCCAGTAGAGCTAAAAAGTTAAAAATGCTTTTGTGTTCGCAAAATATACTACAAGGTAGAAGCTAGGATTCGAACCCAAATTGCCTAGCAGTACAAATAAGAATTTCTTAGACCATAAAGATTGCACAAATAGCCGATTTCTTAGTGACTTCTAAGCTTCAATTACCTGTACATTACTGAAATTTTGCGACAACTCCTCAACTTCTGCTTTTACACCAGTTGATACGGCATGCCAAAGTTCACTTTGCATGGACTCCACATTTTCTGTGAACAATTCAAGGTTGTAAATACAGTTGTTATGAAAGATTTTCAATCCAAAAGAGAAAAATTTTCATTAGTTTTTCAGAGGTGAGTGAACTAAACAATACAAGTTGACATACTTTCTTCATACTTCTATATGATAGCAAACTATTTTAGACAATATAATAAAGTCTTTAATTGTATTGATACCAAAAATTTGGTAATTTACTGCTAAAAAGATTAAATGCACTTGTACTTTCAATGAAATTATTATCAAAGTAACAATTATTCCCTTAATTTCATGATACATGTATATGGACATTCTATGGGTACCATGCTTTAAAATATTGCAAGGTCAAATCTGTTAAAGTAACGACCACTGCTTCACTGGCAAATAAAAGCTGCAGTGTTAATTATTTTTTTTGGAGGAGGAGTGGGGGGGTTATGCCTGTTTCAACAGTAGTTCAATGTAGAATCTTTCGCTACACTCTACTCTTAATACATGTTTTGTTATTCTATATTGCCTGCACTATTTTTTGGAACCCAGAACAAAAACAAATATACAATACCTATTTTAACTTCATAGGGTACTTTTAAATAAAGCCAGTATTTCTTTAGTAGGGTGGGGCAACAAAAAACGATATAATTTTTTAATTAAATTGTGAAATGTCTTCAAATTTTGCACACTAGTCACTCAACAGATGTAGAGTTTGAAAGTATTAAGTTTAATAAGTTTTGGAATAGTGTCCATTACACCCCTTATACCTTAATTCAACTTCTGGATATAATATGGTTTGAAATAAGCCTTACCATTGAACAAACACAACTTTACGGTGTTATGGCATACTTTATTTTCCTGATGGTTAATCATTTCATTCATTGTATAGTAGAAGCGTGCAATCTGGAACCTGATGTCTACCTCTGCTAGCTGTTTATCTTGCATCCGGAACATGGACTTCAGTACATGAGGGAAGTCGGCAAAAAAGTAGAACTCCTAAAATCGAAGTGTATTAAATAATGTAAACATATGTATATAAAGTATGAAATGTTCTTTAAAGTTGCTAGTTTGTTTCGGAAGAGATTTGATTTGTGGTTTAAAGCTAAAATAACTCTTTGACCTTTTATGATAGATAGTCTATGGTAGCAGTGGTGAGTGCAAATATCCATACCGTCATTTCCCGACAATAGGCTGGGCCTATGTGTATAAAAAAGATGATTTTTGGATCGATTGAATTTTCAATCGGTCCAATGTTAAGAGTATAACGAGGGGTCAAAGCAAAACTAGTCTAAGTGTATATGAAAATAGAAGCAGATAGGATAGTCCTCAAAACGCTTCCTTACGGCCGAACGCTTTACATACAAACAAGTAGTTCCATATATTCAGTTGTTTCGAATTAAACTGTCTTCTGTTTTAAAAATTATATAGTAACATATCTAAATGATATCAAAACATTTCAGAATTGCATATATAATATTATATTGTTGTTTTTCTTCTAATTTGTAACTAAAAATCAACGAGGTATCTGTTCTGTATAGAACTATTTTCCTACGCTGTTTTGATAGTTAGACCGGTGACACTAGAAGACAACTAGTCATCCCTTGATTTGATTTGATTCAAAGCAAATTTTTTAAAGGTCCGTCCATAAGAGCAAATATGTTAGCTTGAAATTGTGGACGAGACCTCGGCATGTCTTCCATCATGCCTATACCTATCCAAAGTGTTTTTCTGTTTCGGAATTAGTTGAGATTTACCTGACTGCAATTTCCAGCCAGTATAGCCAATGGTTGAATTTGATTGATTGCCAAAGAGTAGGCCAATCACGGCGACCAATGAGATCTATGGTGTGATTGACATAGTTACTAGTCATGCCGAATAATGTTATGTCTTTTATTCTAGGCTTCGTACATCCGGGTACTGAAAAATTATTTACATTCGGGATAGGTGATTCCTCGGCTGTGATCGCCGTCTATGCATCTTTAGCTTTGAATAATATAATAACCAAGATTAGAAACGAAAGAAGACGACGATCTTCCAATTCCTTGAAACTATCAGATTGTTTTTATAATTATAATATGTTGTCAAAAGCTTTTTGTTTCGTTTTAAATAAATTAAAACTTGCATATGAGTCAACGGTAAAGACCGAGTTTTCACCTTTTACCGAATGAAGAAATGAAGGCGACCTAATAATCTGATTGGTTAATTGGTCAGTATGACGTCATGGCGAAGCCAAGAATCCGATATTGTGTACGTGAATATAAACTATCGGAACATCGTAATAAGATATCGAACCACTAGGTACTCTTGAATTTTAAATTACAAAACTCGAGATTCAACATAACAACAGTTTTTTTCGTAACTTGCCAACGCCTCTATCATCAAAAGTGCTCTGCCTGACTAGTTGTCATTTAGTGTCTTTGCTGAAAAACAAGTCTAAAATATGCCTTTATGCATTTAGGTATAAAACTGACACTTATCAGCAAATTAACTCTACAGAGGCACTTTTAGATGTCTTTTTGAAATATGACAACATATTTTTATGCTTTAAACACGTAATTGTTGTATTTTATGTAAATGCGTGGTTCGAAAATGGTACGAAAATGTCCGCATTTTGCCGAGTTCGGTGCGTACCTGGGTACGAATAACTGTAAGAAATCACATAGATCTACATATCTTAACTACTATTTTTAAATGTAGACAGAAATGCAATAATCTAAAGGGAAAATCAAATTCATTTCTCTGGATCATGCTGTCATTTACAAAGAACAGATATTAACTCAATATAAATACAATTAGAATTTATTGTATTGTAACTAAAACTTTCAAACTTTTACAAGATTCTTTTGCTACACTACATTTTGGCGGGTACATTCATACATACATTAATTAATTATATAGTATCATTATTATATATGAATACAAAATGTAAGCACATGGGTTCCTATCTCAAAAGTAAAGTTTACACAAATGGTTAAAGGTCAACTTTGTGGACACTTGTGTCTCCAGTTTATAACTTTACTCATGCAATGGTTGTCCTGATATTAACACATGTATGTGTGCAGTCTGTGATGTCCTGATATTTACACAATGTGTATAGACTGTGTTGTTCAGAGACAATCGATCCTCCAGCACTTTCAGTCCTTTGATATGGAATATGCGGCGAAGCAGCCTATTCAACCTTTTTATTTTTTAAATTCATAGTTTTACGCGGCCTATACAACATTTTTATTTGTTAAATTGGTATTTTCAGTGGGAATTTTAGGTACTTTATACGCTGTTTGAAAACAGTTTACCAAATTGAATACTTTCCAACCAATTTAGACTGCATAAGTCAATTAAATACCATAAAATACCGTATATCATCAGATTAGCGGGAGTGATTAATCATATCTTTTAATCGCCTGGATATTATGCACCATATTCAGGGTATTAGCCACGGCCAATATGCCAAAGAAGCCTACATGTATACGTTCATTTTTGTTTTCTAAAATTGTAAAAATATTGGAATGCGGCCAATAAAGTGAAGCGGTCTATTGTCCAGAAATTACGGTATGTCTAAAATCAGGGGTATAGATTTGTGAAGGTCTCCATTGTCTTGAGGTTAATACATTTATCTCAAAGTCCGAGGGACATGGATTTGAATCCATCTTAGGCCACAATAGGACTGGTGTGTTTCTGGACAAGACGATAAATGCTACATGTGTCTCTGTCTATCTTTCTGTAAATAGGTACCAGCGCGGACAGTTGTTCCAGTGTATCTATAAGTAATTAAGTAATTATCTATATAATGGTTGATGTATTGGGGTCATTTCTACAGAGAGCTTCTTTGCAAGCTAAAATGCATTGCTATAAACTGTACTTTTTTCATATATTTTTATGTGATTAATCTGCAAATTCAAATGAAATTAAACAAACCTCATTATCTTTTGATATTTTGTATATTGTCAGTTTAAATGTCCTATCTTTCCCAGCATGATGTCTCTGAAAGACCAATTCATCTGCTTTTTCTATTTTTATATGCAGCTCTTCATCTTCTAAAGAGAGGTCATCATAAATGTTGCATGAGCCGGAAAGTAACATGTAGCACTTCATTGAAACTTGATGCGGTTTCTGCTGATATATGCGACTTTTTTGTATTTCTTGCTTCAACACTGGAAAAAGGATAATATTGCAATGCAATTAAGTGTCAGAAAATTCTGAATTAAACTTTATATAAGGAGTGAAATCTATAGTGGTCATCTGAATACCTAAATGTCCTCACAACATGTCCGGAGATAAAAACTCTCCCATCAGTCACCTTTTTGGGAAAAGAATTGCCTGTTGTAAGTGATATTACCCACACAGAAAAAGTCGAGACACATAAAAGCTTAAATACATTACAAACATTCACTCTTATATCCTTTGGACACCGGCATATTTTGTTACACACTCGACAGACATGCATGCGTTTTTGTAAACACTGTACATCACGTTTTGGCTACTTTCGGTTTACTGCGCGTGCTGTATATAGATTGAGCTGTAACATGAAAGTAAAATTTCCACTGGCCCACCTACAGAGGTCACGCGCAGGGGTCACCCTGTCTGCTAACCTGCGCATGGACTTCTCTTTTTTTTTTTTTTTTTTGCTAACAAGAGGTCAATTTCAAGCGTTCTCATATGTCAATATACCTGGTTTGAGTACGACATGTCTGCTTTATTTGTAATTTGCACGCGCTCAAAACACTATCCCACAGGGGCCTGTACGCGAACGTTGGTAAAATGAAAATTTTCAAACCTGGTAAAATTGTGTCCAAGGTCATTTTCAAGGTCGTCTTAAAGTGTCAGCATTTGCCTCGGACGTCTGAGTTTTCAACAGTCAGGAGCTGTCGGCATAGCCTTTAAATTCATACAGACAAAACGTGTTCCATACGGTCACTGTCACTTCTATGGAAGGCCAAACCTGTCTTAACCCGCGTATACGGTTTATTACGTTACAGGCGTTCAAAGGATATAGGACAATTCATATCTACGGAATGACATTCATTTCATACTTTAAGCACTTATGAATACATAGGAAACACTACATCGGAACATTTATCACTATATAAGATCATCCTGGTACCCATAAGACACAGGAGCATTTATATAATCATAACCACACAGTTACATCCATATTGACACAAGAGTAACCATAATTACACCAGAACAACCATTACCACACAGGCACATTCATAACTACATCAGAGCAACATGATGATGATGATGATGATGATTACCACACGGGCACATTCATAACTACATCAGAGCAACATGATGATGATGATGATCACCATAACCACCACGGCCACACAATTCATAACTACACCACCATAACAACCATTACCACACAGGCATATTCATAACTAAACCAGAACAACCATTACCACACAGGCATATTCATAACTACACCAGAACAACCATTACCACACAGGCACCATTCATAACTACATAATAACAATCCATTACCACACAGGCACATTAATAACTACACCATGAATAACAACCATTACCACACAGGCATATTCATTACTAAACCAGGACCAGGCCCTTTACCATCAAAAGTCATATTCTACAATTTTAACTTACATCAGAATTTTTCAACTATTATACAACACAGTGTGTATAATTTCATTACTTATAGAAAATGGCCATGGAAGATTTGCAACTTTTACCACATGCTGCAATGCATATTCATACCTTTACATCAATTGAATTTCAATCAGCCAATGTTACCACACAGGTATAGCTTCATTACTAAACCAGAACAACCTTTACCACAAAAGCATATTCATTAACTACATTCAGAACAACTTCTTTTAAAATTACTAAACAGTGTACATTCATTACTCTCGAATCCAAGGGACCAGAACAACTTTTACTTTCACATAAGCATATTCAGGTAACTACACCAGAACAAGCATGAATACCACACAAAATTCCATTTTCAACAACAACTATTTATAAGAGGCAACTTTTACCTAAACATTGGAACACAACCATTCAATTTTAATTACATATTTAAGTTTGCATATACCCAATTACCACATGGTAACACATATCAACAATCTACAACCATGTACATAGCCAAGCAAACCAATACTGTACAGACACATTAAATAACTTATACTAGGACCAGGGGTCCTATTCATATATTCTAGCATAAGAACTTAAGTGACTTCATACAAATATTTATAACTGATAAAGTCCAAAACTCTTTTTTTTAATCACTATTATCAATTAACTCTAATAAATTAAGTAATCAGTGTGTAATTTCATCATCATTATAGAAAATGGTCATGGAAGATTTGGTAAATCCATTTCAACATGCTGCAATGTACATTCTCCTTTTTGGATCAATTGGGCCAATGTTAACAGAGTAAATACACTGGATTTGATTGACGGGACCAGAACAACATACAAACAAGTAGTCTCCATTTTACAATGTATTCAGTTGTTAAGGAATTATACTGTCTTCTGTTTCTCGCTTAAGAAATTAGTATAGTAACAGATCTAAATACATGTAATATCAAAACATTTCAGAATAGCATAAAAATTTGTAATTAAAAATCAACGAGGTATCTGTTCTGTATAGAACTATTTTCCTACGCAGTTAGTTTTGATCACAACTAGTCAGACCGGAGATACTAAAAGACAACTAGTCAGGTAGAATCATTTAAAGTCTTTTATCCGATATTGTTTTTGTGATCATAACCTATCGGAACATCGTAATGCATTATGGAACCACTAGGTACTCCTGAATTTTAAGTTACAAAACTCGGAATTCAACATAAAAAACAACGATTTTTTGTAACTTGCCAATGCCTCTATCATCAAAAGCGTTCGGCCTGACTATGAATTTTCAGTTCAGTTTTGTCAAAATCCACTTCAAGTTACCATCCACAGCTATGATACTACATAGGGTAGTTGAGCATAGTCAATGAATACAAAATGTAAGCACATGGGTTCCTATCTCAAAAGTAAAGTTTACACAAATGGTTAAAGGTCAAAATTTGTGGACACTTGTGTCTCCTGTTTATAACTTTACTCGTGTAAGGGTTGTCCTGATATTTGCACATGTATGTGTACAGTCTGTGTTGTCCTCATATTTACACATGTATGTGTGCAGAGTGTGTTGTTCAGAGACAATCAATCCTCCAGTACTTTCAGGCCTTTGATTAAATTATCTTAAGAAAATTGTTAAGTTTAAGGAAAATCTTCAGATTTGACTTAAGATGCTACTGGAATATGACCCCAGGTATACTACAAAAGACTAAGAGCAAAGGGTATGAAATTAAACAACTGCTTGTCAACCTAGAAAAGGCATTTTGTTTTTCTAGTTTACAGAATTTAACTTTCATAGGTTTCATATAAAGAGTTTGTAAAATTTAATATAATTACCTGGTAACACATGGCATAAAAACCCAGTGTAGTGTGAGAATACCAGCCCATGTGCCATGCTTCCGGCTGGTAAAACTTCAGGTATACGAATTTCCCCTAAAACAAAAATGCTTTAAGTATACTGTCTAGTAAATAGGCAGCCTTAGTTTGATGGCTTATAACTAATGGAGTCCAAATGGACGACTCAATTTCTGTAATTTTTTACTTGAAAGTGAAGTGAAATGTTAACAAAGATAGAATGAAACTATTTGTAAGAATGCATTTCAAACTACCTGTAGCCGTCATGGGTTCAAACTACATCCTCTGCCCTTAGTGTCCCATGCATTAACTTAACCTCCATGCTGTTTCATGAAAATTTTCAAAATAACAGGTGTCACTTTTGCAGTTTATGCCAGATAAACTTTAAGCTTAAACACCGAAACAATGCATAAATACCCTATAAATACCAATTTTACTTTTTACTAAAATTTCTATTCTATATGAATAGAATAAACAAGAGCGCAAAGATGGCCCTATATCACTCACCTTGGTACAAGTCCACTTGCCTGGTGGAAGATCACTAGACAATGTTATATACCGTACCAAATAGGTACTTCCTATATACGTCTTTGTAAAACAAGTGACCCCCCCCCCCCTCTAGGCGTTGTGGTTTCAGAGAAGAAGATTTTTAAAGTTATTCCTATATAAGCCTATGTAAAACTAAGTGACCCCCCGTGCAGGGTCAATTTTGATCCAGGGGTCATAATTTGAACAATCTTGGTAGAGGTCCACTAGACAATGCTACATGCCAAATATCTAAGCTCTAGGCCTTGTGGTTTCAGAGAAGATTTTTAAATTTTTTCCTATAGAAGCCTATGTAAAACTAAGTGACCCCCTGTGCGGGGTCAATTTTGACAGGGGGTCAAAATTTGAACAATCTTGGTAGAGGCCCACTTGACAATCCTTCATGCCAAATATCTAAGATTTAGGCCTTGGGGTTTCAGAGAAGAAGATTTTTAAAGTTTTTCCTATTTGTTGCCATAGCAACCAGAGTTCTGCATGGAATGGAATTCTTTGAACAATTTTGGTAGAGCTTCATGCAAGGAACATTCCTGCATAGTTTTATCATCATTGGCCTAGTGGTTTCAGAGGAGATGTCATTTGAATCAAAATGTTGATGGACGACGGACAAACATCAATTAGAAAAGCTCACCCTGGCGAATCCAGGTGAGCTAACAAGAGGGCCAAGATGGCCCTATATCGATCACCTGTCTACCATTGTCTATAATAGCAGAAAGGGTCAATTCTGACCTGGGGATTTTGATTTGAGGTCCACTACATAATACTATATTACACCAAATATCTAAGCTCTGGGCCTTGTGGTTTCTAAGCCTATGTATAATCAATTGACCTCCCGGGCATGGTCAATTATGACCTGGGGGTCATGATTTGAACAATCTTAGTAGAAGTCCACTAGGCAATGATACATGCTAAATATCTAAGCTCTAGGCCTTGTGGTTTCTGAGAAGATTTTTAAAGTTTTCCTATATATATATAACCCTACATAAAATCAAGTGACCCCCCCCCCCCGGGCAGGGTCAATTTTGACCCTGGGGTCATAATTTGAACACTCTTGGTAGAGGTCCACTGGACAATGCTACATGCCAAATATCTAAGCTTTGTGCCTTCTGCTTCTTTAGAATATTTTTAAAGCTCTGCATGGAATGGAATTCTTTGAACAACTGTGATAGAGCTTCATGCAAGGAGCATCCCTGCCAAGTTTCATCAGCATTTGCCCAGTGGATTCAGAGGAGATGTCTTTTGAAGAAAATGGTGGATGTACGACGGACGATGAGAAATCCAAATAGCTCTGGCACTTTGTGCCAGGTGAGCTAAGAAAAGCACTTACGGGAAAGTTCTTGTAGAAGTTGCTGGTTCCAGTCATCTCTGTTGAAATCTATCTTAATATGTGGCAAGGATGCTAGTATACCCCGCTTAAAGACTTTAATTTGTCCTTCATTTACATTATTCAGCAGCATTCTTAACCTGAAACTGTTACATCTTTGTGACTCCTCCAGGGCTAATATAGTTTCCAGTGTCACCCATTGGCTCTTTAAAGCTTTTTCAGTAAGCAGTAGAAGTGTTCTGTGAGCCTTGGTCACGTTGTGGACTATGTTATCGAACACATTCTGCCCGAGTCGGAAAGCGTCGTGTTTGAACTGAGCATTACATCGCAGAGATAGACTCTCAAGTCCTTCACAAACATGTCGGGCCAGACTTTCATCCTCTGTTGCAAATATTATGAAGACATCATATTCAAATCTTACAATAGTTTCCAAATCTCTTGGAAGATCTTCTGGTCTGTCAGACATAGTTGAAATCTGTTGAAAACACCAATTGATTGACAGTTAGGGTTGTATTTTGTTTAAGTTATTTTGAAAATAACTTCTACAAGTCATATTTATCTTTTACTCATCACTCCCTAAAAGAACTTCTTTAATAAGACAAAAGCTTCTTACGCCACGGCTTTGAAGTAGGACATTCTTCAGGTTATCTTTAAAACAATTTTGGCAATAAATCCATTTATAATATGTCTAATTGAAAAGTCATTACTCAGCTATAAAGAAAGAACCTACATTTCTTTCTCTTATCTAAGGTTTTTGCAGAGGCAATCTGCTAGTAATGGAGATATTCAAGAAAAACTGAAATGTTGAATAGTAACTTGTAAAAGTTATTTTCAGAAATTCCCATTATTTTGGTCACCTCAACTTTCAAGGGAGTTACATGTAATTCTTTCAGCAAAGGGAAGCAGTTTAATTAACAAAATGTTTCAAATATCACTTACTGAAGGTGTTTTCTAAATAACTTAAACAAGTTACACCCCTGACTGATTAATGGAACAGTTACATGTATAAGGTAATGAGCATATATCTTAGCCATTTGGTACACTTGAATTTAACAGCAAACAACAAGAGCAACAAAAAGTTTATCTATAAATAGGAGGTGTAACCTTGAAAATTCTTCGCCCTAAGTAGGACTCAACCTCAGGATCTCAAGTTAGCTAAGTGCACACTCTACCATGTCAAGATACAAGGTAGTTCAATGGCAAGGAAGTACAAGGACCGTATTATACGTCCTGTACTACAAACGTTGATATGAATGACTCACTGAAATGTGTAAATCTTTAAAAAAAAAGTGAAACAGAAACAAAACAAAAAATGACTGTTATGCAAAGCAAATTACATCCATTTAATGTGGTTTTAAACCTTTTAAGTGATGAATCTTGTACCATCTGAACTTAGACCGAGTCGCTTACACACCCACTTGAGTCTCACTAAACTAAACTGTTTCATTTCAATAAATTCATTTCACCACATCAAAATATAATAAACAACAGATTATTATTAGTTTTGATATACTTTTTACACCATGAATAACATAACGTGGAGGTATTCATATGTTGTTGTAAGAACTGTTCAACTCGGAAATATGGGAAATTCCAACTCCTACTTTCTCTTTACAATAAAGATAAAGAATGAATAGTAAAAAATAATACAAACTAAAGCAAAAATCACGAACATTGTATCTTGATTTTAAGCAATAGTGAAGATCTGTTTGTACCTACCAACAAATCAGAATCTTTACTTTAGTCTATTGTTCTAGTCAAACGTATACCTAACAAGCAGTTGCAGGTGTGCCGACTAAAGTGATGGCCTCCCATTTTGACCAAAAAAAATGTTATAAAATGCAGCACAGTGCGCGATACAGTACTTACTAGTAGGAACTAAGTAGTTCAGTTCGTTTCATTTACCTGAGAAATGATTTGCTCTAAAGGAGACTGATTGTATCATGAACATGTCCAAATATTGGTCGTCCGAGCACTACACCAAACCAGTGCCCCCATTTCCACTAAGTTTATGATTTTCACGTATGACCTTTCAGGAAGCTGATATATATCCAGCCCTATATAAATATAGTTATATATCACTAAAATGAAATCAAATTAATAATTTCCAAATTAAATTCCACAAAATTATTGGTACAGGTCACAGATCGGCCGGAAAACCAATTTCTAAATTTAGACGCCGGTTTTACCGAACGTCTATTTATAGGCATTCGTCATAAATACTAAGGCTCTCGCGGGAATGGACCCCGCCACTCAGCTCAGACGCCCCTCTACAACTCTGGCACCCTTACACTGTTTTTTAGCTGTACACATGTAAAATAGAAAAATTATCTGATTTTGAAATGCATAATGACTATTTTCTCATAGTCTCTTCTAACTCAAATATAAGTGGCATTGTAGATCTACATGTGCTAATGTAAAAAATTGATACTTTGTATATGATTTTATATGCAATGTGATATTATCTATGAAATGTACAATGATAAGACTGAAATAAACAATAAAAATAAAACTGTTTAACCATGTAAAATCTGTTGATGATCTATGATAATAATATAATTCAAAAGGAAAATCATACCTCTATGTACCTTGCTGTACATATCCTCATCGGGAATTCCGCTTGAGGTTTTTCCCGTCACATGCTATTAAAAGAACATTGTCATATTCATTCGTGATCGTTTCCTTGGAAACAGGGTATGTAAAACGAAAATTAAGATAATTGCAATTATAGATTATTGCATACTTTCAAATAGTACTATTTGAAAGACCTTGCATATCTTAAAGAGAAATAGACATAATTCAATGAAAATGTATTGCTGCAGTGTTTTTGGTGACAGTTTTATATTGCTGTGCATTTAAAAGTATTAAAACAATGATAATGCCGCATTAGTAGATCTTTTTGAAGTTGGTGATTTAGAAATAAAAAAAAACGGACTAGATCTACATCTAATAAAATAATAATTCCTTTCTTCGCAGTGTTGTTGGACAGTGGAAGGGAAGCAACTCCTGCATGCAGTTTTTTTTTATTTTACAAGACTGTCCCAGTCAAAATAAGAAAGTTATTATTCCGAACTGGTAGCAGGAAGAGTTTGGGTTAAAAGCTATTATTTCCTTTACCCTTTTTTACACACACCTATTTCAGCTGGATTTTACTTGGAAAAAAATGCGCATAATTCCACTTTAAAGATTTGTTGAAATCCAACCTAAGGTTGCTGAAAAATTGTGCTGACCCAAATACGAAAAACTAATCAAAGGGCAATAACTGTGAAAAATCGTTGAACTGACAAAAAAATCATTAGACAGGAACATGATTGCAATATGCGCATCTCCTCTTGTTAGGACAGCTTCCTTATAAAGATTTGTTGAATTCCAGTCAGTGAAGATAAACTACATTTGTGTATATTGCATACAAGTGTCAACGCTCTTCGTACTTTAGTAACAAACACACCAAACAAACATCTAGAAGTGAACTCGCGTATTAGTTATTTTTAAATGACCGGAGACCTTATTTGGCAATAGAGACATTCATTTGTAATATCCATCAGTTTTTCACTTAGGTTCTATAAGTCTATGTAAAACAAGTGAAATGTGTGGGTCAATTTTGTCCCTAAATTTTAACTTGACCTAGATTTTATGAAAGCAAACATTCTAATTTTCAAGACATTTGGGTATAAAATTAGCATAATTTATTATAGTGTATCCACATGGTTTCTCTATTATTTTCCCTGTGACCTAGTTTTTGACCCAACATGACACAGTTTCGAACTTGCCTTAGGGACCATAAAAACAAACATTCTGATCAATTCTCATGGGATGGTAGTGTTTTCGTCGACCTCCCGTTTCGTCACCAAGAGTTTTGCGTACAAATAAGGTTGTGGTTTCGTCACTCTTATTTAATTGTATATTTAATTGTTAGTTTGACATAAATGGGATCAAACAAACAAATTAATGTTGTCGTTAAACGTAATTATAGGATGCATCGGGATATTATGACCACTTTTTCATCCAAATTAAGTAATTAATTGACTTTAATCAGTCATATTTAAATCTTAATTCGACGAGTCAGATACGTAGTTTATTTTTCATAATAAGTATTAAAATCTAACAACAATTTTTAAACAGATAAATCAAATATGTTTTTTAATCAAATTTTGTGCAGTAAATGTTATATTCTCATTAAAATGTGTGAATTTTGATTTATAATTTTAGTAATTAATTTTAAGTAGGTGTGAAATCCTATTGTTAAATTTATCTTTTACGAACTGGCAACATAAATCCTTAGTGACGAAACGGGAGGTCGACGAAACCACTGTAATTCTTCTCATGATGATCGGGGTTTAAGAGTGTTTAGAAGGTTTCTCTATTATTTGGCCTAGTTTTTGACCCAGTTTCAAACTTGGCCGAGAGACCGTCGAGACAAACTTTCATGCTAATTGAACTTAAAAGGCCTCTAAAATGTTCACAAGGTTTTTGTACAATTCAACCTAATGACCTAGTTTTTGACCCCAAGTGACCCACTTTCGAACTTGACCTAGAGTTCATTGATCAATACATCGATCTGACTTTTCAAGATCATCTGGTACAAAATGTGGCATTGTGAGTGTGCATATACTTTTGCTATGATTTGAACTTATGGCCTAGTTTTCGACCCCACATGACCCAGTTTCTAACTTTACCTAGAGTTTATAAAAACAAATTCTGACAAACTTTCATGATGATTCAGTACAAATGTGGCTTCTAGAGTATTAATCTTCATCTATGATATGACAAGCTTAGTTTTTGACCACATGTGACTCAATTTCAAACTCAACAGAAATTATCAAGACAAACATTCTGACTAACTTTCAGGGTGATTAGGGGGTCAAATGTGGCCTTTAGTGTTCACAAGGTTTTCCAATTACAGGTCTTTGACCCTATTTTTTGGCCCCACATGACCCACTTTCAAGCTTAAGAGGCATCAAGACAAACATCATGACCAGTTGTCATGTGGATTGGACTCGAAAATGACACCAAAAAACACAATAGCTCACCTTTAAGCTACAGTGAGCTAAAAAGTAATCTAAGGGCAATAATTCTTTGGATAATATGCACATCACTTCATCACAGAGAAGCAACTGAATTCAAATAAATGTTTCCCGAGTAATAGCCCAGACAAGAATATGGCCAAACAGACTCACACACACACAGATGGATGGAGCCCATTACCATCACCCCTGGCTGATAGTCAACCTCCTGAATTGATTTTGAGGTCATTCTGCTAGTGACTTTTATATTTGCATTAATGAAAATATCAAGGGAGGTTTTAGTGTTTTAAAAAAAGTTATCTTTTTAATGTTTAGAAGGCCACTTGCTCTTCCATTGCTTGCTCAATTTAGCATATATTAAAAGTTGGCATAGAAATCCCACTGATGCAGATGTACTGAAATATGTAAAACAATATAAATATACTCTAATTTTTGAAAAGATGGGTTGGGCGGGAGAATAACAAAAGTCACAGACTAGTTAATTCAAATGTTTATTGTTGAATTATTCATACAAAAACAGTAAATCAATGAGCTATCATGAAAATCATAAAACTAAAGCACATACATGTGAAAATGTAAGTTTAATCTCCTTCATCAATGTCAGTCATTAAAAAAATAATACTTGTGTCGCCATCTTGTAAAATTAAACCTTATCCTGCTAAACCTCTGAAATGGACTAGTCCATCATTCAGTCGGACTGTACCATTAACAGTTTGAAGGGGTGCCTAGTGCAAATTCACTGACTGAATAGCAAACAGTGCAGATCATGATTACACCACATAAATATACAGGCTGATCATAATCTACACTTGTTACTTAGGCAGAATTGTTACCCACTAGCAGGGTCAAGGTTAATAGACATGAAAAGTTGGGTCTACCTTCAATATCTTATTGTTCTGTTCACTTATTTAATTTTCAAAGAAAATTACTCTACAGTTTCACATAAAACCTTCAATCAAATTCTAATTTCAAACTGCATCTTTCTACAATGTTACAATATACAATGTAGAGTGTAAGTTACCACTGTAGACCCAAACACTTCTATAATTAGGTAAAACGTCTAGTGTTCTCTTCTAGTATAAGTATGTCTCCAATATTTAACCTCACAACCAGTCCTTTCTGTTTTAGATACACAGAAAATGGTTGAAAATGGTTCCTTTGTTTCTCCCTTCTTGCCTCTACCAATGTATGGATTTGTTTCCATGGTCTTTACCTGTACTATATATAGGAAAACACATACAGAACATCGATGTGTTGATTAGAAAAAAAGCAAAACAAAACTTACATTCATTTCAATGTTTTTACAGAAAATATCTATTTTTAAATCTCAGCATGAAGTTATCAGATATAATGAAATTGGGAATTTAGAATATTCTATGAGTTTTTTTTGGCTTATACATTACTATTTTAATACACTTAAGACTGGTTAATTAAAGCAAGAAAATATGCTACTGCAATACATTCCAAAATTAGTAAATCTTTTCAAACGCATTCCTATCATAGCATAAAATTTATACCAAATAAAACACTGTGACTATAGAAGAGTAAAATGTACAGATGTATTTTGATTGTGAAGTTTTCATCTAGAACATTGTACCTTGTTTCTCTAAAATGTACAGGACTTCATTTGTGCCCTGGTATATACATCAGCCATACATTTTATCCCCAACCCCATCCCCCACAGTCAAACAGCATGAATGACACATGCAGTCAAAACTTTGTTAACGCTGAACTCGAAAGGGCTGATAATTCCAGATTCAATTTTGAGGTATTGCCAGGTCGAGCAATCCTGGGTCAGCTAGTTTCAAGTGGCCATGACCTGTTAATGCATTTTATTCCTTATATGAGCATCTTATGTTGTTAACTTTTGTCTACACAAATCATTATATTGAAACATATACACGGAAATGCATTTGCTGATGTGTACTAAAACTCATAGATTTAACACTTACAGAAGTCTCTGATGCTGGTTTGCTTTGTAGGACAACTCTTGCATTCAACTTTCACAAGTGACTAGGTCAAGAAAGATAATGTACGTGATAGTCTACAATCATCATTTCCTCTGCTTCAAAATTTCTAAAAATGTCAACAATTGAGTGTATACTATCTCCTAGCTTGGGGCTAACTTTTGTCGTTTAGATTTAGAAAGACCCAGCCGACCATGGGATTTCTCCCCAGGTGAACTTGCCAAGACCCCTGGGGATAACTCTTCACATGAAAGCAAATTTTAGTTAATGCTGATCAGTTTATGATTGTAAGTAACATGGCAAACGAAAGTTGGTTTGTTTATACTTGCTCAACTAACAAGGTTTTATAATCATGACCCATTTCACACCACTGATCTACCAGTTAACCAAACGTGTAGTTGTCTGCTAACTTATTGACACAAGCATCTTTCATTGCTCGAGCTAAAGGATGTAAAGGAAAAATGAAAGAAAGGATCACGCTGCAGTTTCAAGAGATTGTGATATGAGGTTTGGAGATGGTCCAGCATGTGTTATTTTGCCAGCACCACTGGCCAAGTCTGAGCAAACAAAGTTAAACTGTTTTTAGAAAGAAGTCTCGTCTTTTATGAATTATTGAAGGGGAAAAAAAACCGACTTAAAATCATGAAATTAGAACAAAGTACAGTGTTTCAATGAGAACTTCTCAATTGCATCATACAACTTGGTCAGTTCCAGTAAGTTTATGTCAAATCTGGGACAGTCTATTAACCAATAATACAAGGTAAATCACTGTATATACACATTCCATCCAGAATCAAAAGGTTTACTTCAACCCTGCTCTACAAAATCATAAAATCAAACATAGTATTTCAACCATTCTACTCTACGTTTCCATCTTGAAACATGAAGAAATTATACTAATACAAAAGTAAAGGTGCACAACTGAACAATGTGCTTATTTACCAAAGAAACAATACAAAAGCTGTAACATAACTAAGGTTCCCCCTTTATGGCACTTTGTATAGGTTCACAGTTCAGGGCTTCCGTTGATATTTGCCATATATGCCAAATTCTGCAATCACACAAAAGACACTGGAAGCATCACTTCAGACATAATGGTCTGTAAATCAAGTTTCTGTTCCATGTTCATTCTGTCTGGCAAAACATTTGAAACCCAAGGGAAGCTATAACCCTGGGTTGAACTGTAGGCAGCTCACTGCATTCCACCAATAGTTTTAATCTTCAGTATATACGAGTTAAGCATTGTTGAACAATGTCCTGTTCTTTTTATATTTCAACTGTTTCTCACTCAGGTGTCATCTTATCCACACATCTCTCCATGTATTCCTTTACCAGTACTGTCTATATCTACCTATGTGCATATGTGTATTTAACATTACCGGAGTATTTAATTTTTATTTGCCAACCAGTTTCACTTATGCCCCATCTGGTCAAATAAAACATACCCGGTATGTACAATGTACTTAGTTTGTTATGTTAATTACACATGTTTTATTTGCCCTGATGAACATAAGTGAAACCGGTATACAAATGAATACTAAATAATCAGGTAATATTATTTAATGTTTAAACTTTTATTTATACCTTACTTGTCCAAGTACACCTTTTGACAAATTATGTATACATCGTACATGTACCGTACATGGTGGATATCTAAGCACTAACCACCTATCCTCAGTCACTGTTCTCTCTAACCAAACCCACAGCATTCTGTTCAACGTTTGTTTCAGTCTATTTCCATTACTAAAGACTTTTACAGATTTCACGAGATGAACTAAATATGCAACACTGTTCAATATTGCTACATTTATGCAAAATCTAGTCAGACAGCGTACGACAATACACAATACTGAAAATACAGTAAGTGATTTAAAACAGGAACATCCATATCTTATATAGAATCATGTATATACATGTATTGTACTTTGTCTAAAAGTGAGTTGTTTAGTCAACAATTAGAACTCTTGCCAGAAGTCACAAAATACCTATACTCATTATTATGACACAGTTCTTTCCAGTGTTGACTCTGCAAATCTACAGAGCAGTTATGTTTCGACTTATGACTCCATTATACAGAATGATACTAGTACCAGGAGTTATGCAAATCTTTCTTCCTACCAGTTCAGTGATTTGTAGACTCTAGAACGTGAAACACAGGTCATCAACACTCATACACAAAAATGTCATATATATGAACATACAAACTACATATCATATTTAAACTAATAGACTAAAACATCACAACTTCTTCTCACATAATGTATTTACATGCATTTCTTTCTATTGAATTTCTGCATGAGTGTGTTGTTTCCATAGATATCAAATTTCAAACGTGCAAGAAGTTATAAAATTAGTAACTAACATAAAATGCAAAATGACACCTAAATATTAAAAGAGCAAGTGAGTGTAACACCAGTATCTACCAGTAGAAAGAGATACAGGAGGGCCATGATGGCCTTACATCGCTCAACTGAGCACCATTGCTCCAAAGGACAAGAAGTAGGTCAAAAGGTCACAATCCAAGTCAGCCAAGGACACTTTTATAATCTGCTTGCAGGACAGTACACACAGTCTAAATTTCATTACTGTAACTTCAAAAACAAAAAGTAGGTCAAAAGGTTAAGATCAATATACCCGGTAACCTAATTTTTGACACCATTTAAAAGTTTTAATCTTGACCTAGGGTTCATCAAGACAAACATTCTAACAAACTTTTAAAAGATCTTGGTGTCAGATGTGGCCTCCAGAGTGTTCACAAAGGGTTTTTCTATGGTTTTCTATGCCACCTAGCTTAGACATTTACCTAGAGTTCATCAAAACTGAAACTTGCATGATGATTGGGCACAAGGGTGACTACTTGGGTGTTTGCAAAGTTTTTCTTTGATTTGACTTGGTGACTTTGTTTTTGATCCTATTTGACCCAGTTTTGTACTTGACCTAAAGTTTATCAAAACAAACATTCTGGCCAAACATTCATGTTTATTGAGTTCCAAGTGTGACCTCTTGAGCTATCACTGTTTTTTTCTATGATTTGACTGAGTGAGCTAGTTTTTGAACCCACATGACACAATTTTGAACTTCTTCAAAACAAACAGTCTGACTAATTTAAAGAAAAAAACATTTTGTATGAAATGTGGACTCTTAGTGTTAACAGAGTATCTCTAGGATTTCATCTTGTGACCTAGTTTTTGACCCTACATGACCTAGTTTCCAATTTTACCTAGAGATCATTGATACAAACATTTTGACCAATATTTAAGACAATCGGGCTTCAAATGTGGTCTCTAGAGTGTCCACAAGCTTATTCTATCATTTCACCTTGTGACCTTGTTTTTAACCCCATGTGACCCAATTTCGAACATGACCTAGAGTTTACCAAAACAAACTTTCTGTCCACTTTTCAGGATTATTCAGTGCAAAATTTGGCTTCTAGTGTGTTCACAAACAATTGTGGACATACAGCGGACATTCAATGATCCCTATAGCTCACCACAAGCACTTCATGCTCAGATGAGCAAAAAATTAATGCTACTTTTCAATTTGAAGGAAAACATAAAACAGTATCTACAATTTATTCTAGAAAAAAAAGATTATCACACATAATAAGTTTATTTCAGACACATCTGTTTTCTAATATACTCTTCCAATATTAATTGCAAAAGAGCAATAAATTATTTGTCTACAGCTGAGATCATAAGTGACTACTTGTTCACACTTAAACTAAATGAAATGGAAGTTTATACCTAGATTATAATCTCAGATTACAGATTAAACACCAGTCATACGCGGCTTGCTTGTCAGACAAAGGTTGCATTACAGTTAACATATTCTATAATTGTCAATCAAATATACTTAAGTACAGAAGTAATACTTAACTATCAAAGTAATACTTTAACACTAAAACAGTCAACATCTATCTCTCACAGTGATATGCAAAACTATAAAAGTGATATGAATGTATGAAAAATCACTACCATTTAAGACCTTGTATCCTTTCTTCTATTTCAGCTTGCTTCAAGATCAAGATCTCTAAAAACAACAACAGAATTTTGGCTTTTTGAAGCAGGAAAAAAGCTTCATCTCGCTAAAGATATTTGTTACGAAACAAATCCCCATAAAAACAGCTCACAGTGGATTATCAACATGAAGTTCACAAAGGTTCCTAATGTCTATCATGTTAATGTTTTTTTTGTTCTTGCATCAGAATCATGTTGGATTCAACACCAGCCTCAATGTACGAGTAGTTCAGATTATTTTTTTCATGCTGTTCTTGCACCCACTAAGCACTTAGTTATCACCAGTATACAGACTGAGAGAAAGCCCTCTGGAGGTTGAGACCAGGTCCACATATGGTTTCAAACCTGCAACCTCCCGATTTACAACCTTCAACTCTACCACTTACACCATTCCTATATGACTGAAATATGGCACATGAAATATGACTTCATACATTTCCCCTGTAATACTGAGAGATTATATTTCTGTTAATCTAAAAATGTATACACAACACACTATAGATACATGCAAATATTTCCTTAATGGATGCTTAAATATGCATTTTGACTGTAAAACAGACCCAGGTTAAACTGAATGGGGGTTTCTGATTATACATACATGTGAAAATCACACACGACAGCCTTTGATATTTTTATGAGTTTTAACAAGCTAAGAATATGCATCAAGAACAACCAAACTACATAATCAAGAGCTCTATGAACTTTCCAGCTCTATCTTTACGGTAAATTCTGGAACCATGGTTTGTAAAAATCTTTGAGATAATAATAGTCAGTCTCAAACTTAGTGTAACTATGGCATTCTATTCATGTATAAACATTCCATCAAGTCTGGTTTACAATGTAGAAGTTTTGGCTTCAATAAAGTCTGTATTTTTGTTTTTCAACAAGTATGGATAAATCTGTAATAACATAGTAAGTGAAGCTTTTACTCATTGGGATGTTTCTATAGCTAATGGCACAACTGTCTTACCTCTTTCCAAATTTTAGTATTTATAACTTTTATACCTTTGTTTATTCAAGAAGTAACTAAAAATGTTTCTGGATCAACCCCAGGAAAAGGTTGCAAGGACATGCAGGCTGATCATTATCTGCCCTGGTCACAAAGGACAGATTTACTTGCCAAGTAATAACACTTATACATTCAGCATATGAAATTATGGTAACTCTTGACGAAACAATAAATAGGTGTTGCCATTTTAAGAGAATCAAAAATTTAGTGTATCTTAGTAGAATAACCTGGTTATTCAACACTTTTATTCATCATGTGTTATTAACACTGCCATTCAAATTAAAACTGAGTTTGGCCATATTTTTAAGTATTTTTTTCCTGCTCAACACAATCGGTATCAATGTAACCCAGAATTATCACTGAAGAAGATTCATACCCCTACCAATATACTTAGACTCTTTGTTTTAATATTTTACCTTGCATATAAATGTTAGTGGAAGTAGAATGCAAGTTGTAACTGAACCATAGAGGAGTCTTGCACTTGGGACCTTGAGAGAGTGATTGGTATAATAATTACATAAATGTGTACAAAGCTTAAAAGCAATGTGCCACATACAGTACAGTGATTGACTCCTAATTATTGACTTGGCAGGATGGAAATACACCTTGACAAAGGAGATTGTTGTTTTAACCCACCACCTTACATGTTTGGTAGGGGTATAACAAGGGAGTAACAGTATCAACAAACTTGTCAATTAGGTCAAGTTTCTCACTAGTCCAGAAACTTTCTGCCCCATATTTACAAAATATCACTGCAAACCACATAGCAAACAAAGTTAAAAACATTTGTGCATCAAACAGACACAAAACATGTACTCCTAAAATCAAATTTCCAGTGGAACCATCGTCTACAGCCTGTCAAATATCAGAGGTCTCTAAAAACAAACAATCTAACCAAATTTAGCTACAAAGAGTCAAAATAACCCTGCATTTTTGTTGCATTAGATATACTTAAAAGGAAGTCAAACTAAACCGATTTCTGTCTCATTTTCTTGTTCTCGTTTTTTGAAAACTTGGTTAGCTTGTTATAACCGTTGTGATACTAATTCAAACAAATGCTCAAATCTGAATATTAAGCATCGTCCAGATGCCAGAAAAAGTTCAATCAGATGGCAGAGTATGGAATATCTCTTACAACACACCATACAATTTTAAACTGCTTTGAACATTTGTGAGTACTTTCTCCTTATTTTTTACTGTTTTACGAGTCCAGTTGTAAACATCCAGGCTATTAATTGTCCTGTAAACACCTACATCTTCAGATCATCAGTTCTAAATGAAAGATTCTTGGAAAAAAACAACTTTCCATCCAGATGATGTCCATTACATCTTCCAAACATGCTAATGAAGGCAGGTGACAGTCATTTTTTACAATATTCAAATTGAACTTGCAATTAGTTGATCAAGTGGAGGGCTAAAAAATTGGAACAGATGGCACCAATGATACAACATTATTAAACATCTGTCCCACTACTGGATCTTCTTCTTTTCACCTATACATCAGGTTTTGCTCTCTTGAAGTAGATGTGTATCTTTTTCTTGTTTGTACAGATCATTTATTCTTTTTCCCTACAGTTCTTTATGTCACTATTACCAGTGTCTATATTTTAAAGCCAGATGTATGTCTGTTTGGCTGCGAGATGGAATATTCCACTATCAGGTAAAATGTCTCATCTTGGTTTGCATGTGTCATGTTCAGCATTGAAGTCAAAAATCATGGGATATTGTCACTGTTTGATTAGAAATATGGAACTGAATAGAACACGTTCCACATTCTTTCACCATCTGTTAATCAAGCGAATCCTCGTTCAGCACTGTCTCTATTGTTTATCATCATTCTAATTATTCTACATTCTAAAATCAGCCAATGAATTCATAGCAAACATTTCTTAATTAAATAAATTAATTGGTTAACAGTCATGAACAATTTATAAAAATTGTTTTTTAATCACAACTTCAACTGCTTAATTTTCCCCATTGACCATCTGCTCTTTATTAACACTAGCTGATGATGAATCTTGGCTGTCTTTTCCACCCTTACTTTCACCTTCACGACCATTCTGTGAATTTCTCGGTGGCAGGCCATTTCTTGGTGGTTGTCGGTTGAAACCACCCCTCCTTGTATCCCGTTGCTCTTTAGGCACTGACTCACTTTGGTTTTCACCGTTAGCCGACTTAGAATTTGGGACTGGAGATTCACTTCGATTGTCATTTCTAGAGCCAGTGGATTTTCCACGAGACAATGATGAAGCACCTGCATTGCCACTACGTGACGGATAATTGGATACACTTGTGTCAGTTTCTGTACCAGAGGCTGCACTGCTGTTACCTCTGCCTGGCCGCAGACGTCTCCGGCGTCGCCGCCGCTCTGTACCAGAACGACTGTCGCTATAATCTACGGAAATAATATATTCAAATAAATTTACAATACTCCAGATATAGGCAAAAACAAACCAAGATAGTGTTCTACACAAGGACTGAGCATAAAGCTTGAATTTATATTAAATGTTTTACATACACACCAACGAGTAGAAATCAGACTCTCAAAACTGCATTTAACACCAGTCTGGAGAATAAGCTGGACAGATTGTGCTTGCATGAAAACATTTATGAGCTGACTTACGCCTGACATGCTTTTACTCTTCAAAGTTTACTTGTGAATGCTTAAAAACTGAAGTTAGTATTACTGCAATAAGGTCACACTGCTGAATGGTACAGTGAAACTTGATGAATATAAATAAAATTGTTCGCTTCATATTGTTTTCTCCATCATGGTGCAAGCAACGTTTTCTTGGGGTTTAACATCAGTCTCAACAGAATGCCAGTTATTTACAGGCGGGCAGTTCACTGAACCATTGTTCCTGGAAAGGATCAGTACTAGACCCCTTTCCTCAGTAAGGAACTATGTGATAAAAATGCTCATCATGAAAATGACTGCATTTTTTTTACAATCCACATGAAAACAATTCCTTGTTCTTCCCATGATCATCTGTTTGAACACAATCAACTGGGTCATTTAAAGCTGCTCGCTCACAGTTACCGTTATGAAAAATATTTTTATAAAACTTGACAGACTTATCAAACTAAAGGCTAGAATCAAAATATAAGCAAAAATCTAGGTAGGAATTTGCAGAAATCGATTGAAATGTCGGTTACACGGCACCGCTACACTATATGTTTATATTGAAATTTCAAAAGCGTATGAATTTGGTAGCATATTTTTTTTAATTTAGAGATATACATGTGACAGGAAATTATACTTGAACCTTTTTATATGACCATATTTTCTAAAATACGTTATTTACATATATTTTAAAGAACTTTATTTTTGTACCACAATCTGTGAGCCAGCAGCTTTAATGCTGTGATAATGCTTTTCTCAATAAAAGTGTACAAGACGGGTAAAAGGGTTAAGAGCATGTTACCTTGATCCTGACTGTTGACGCTGGCGTTATCTAGAACTGTATCATCATCATCAGTCACACGACGGCGGTTTCTGTCTACACGATCAAAGCGGTCATCTGTATCATAAGATGCTGCGGAAAATAAACAGTACATGTACTATACTATTTTACATGTAGTTTACGACTAGACCAAACAACTCATTCCATGAACAATTATCATTCTGAAAACATCTTACAAAAGGTCTTCAATTAAAAAATTCACTAACAATATTCTGTGATTTCCAGTGAAAGATTAACTAGATATTTGTAATTTCAATGTTGATACTGCAATTTCCATTTGCTTACTACATTTCACATATAAAAACATGTATGACTACAATTTGTTGATAAAAGATAGAGAACTGTTAACTACTAGCACAAGATGAAATGTTGTTTTTACTTCAATGAAATAAATGCATACATCATTCATATACGGTAGTTAAACTGAGAGATCTAATTCATTTTTGCATCCTTCACCTGATTTCTTTAGGCAAGATGAGATTAAAGTTTTAAGTAAGCAATTCTCTATACGATGAAATTCAATATATAACACTACAGCTTAAAATGCTGTACTTTTTAAAACTATAAATAGACTACTTTTGATTGCTCTGGGTGATCAATTATTGTGAAAACAAAGTTTTTTTGTTCTATTCAGCTGACTGCCATGTCAAATTAACTGAGGCTATTTGATGGCTTGATGAGTTAAAGGTTGTATTAAAGTGACATTATGTGCATATTACTGCACAAAGTGTATTTTTGGTGACAGTTTTATAAAAGCAATTTTTGGTTGCCGTATAAATGTGTTAAATTCAATGAATGCCACATTAGTATTTGAAGTTGATGCTTTAGATAAAAAAATGGACTGATAAAATGATTGTTGAATGTTCGTTGTTGATGTTGGTAGAGATTTCGCCAGAAAAGGGGAGCAACCTGATAGTTGTTCTTTTCTTAAATTGACACTCCCAGTCAAATTAAGAAAAGCAATATTTTGAAAGTTATTTTTCATATGGTAGCGGGAGGTTTGGTGTATTGGGTTAAAAGTTTTTTTCCTCTACACTTTTGTACACACACCATTTTCAGCTGGATTTTTACTTGAAAAAAATGCGCATAATGTCACTTTAAGGTAAAACCTAATATATTTTTTGGTATTTTTGCTGTTGTGTGCAGACTCAGTTTACAGATCAATTTCATGCAGCAAGCTGTATCTGCACTGTAAACATAGTGGGACATCACAACAAGTACTGAATGTAAGCCATAGGTCACTACTCCATGCTTATCTATAGTACATATACATATATTAAATTCATGTTTATAAAGTACAAGGAACACTAAGCAAGCTTTCAGAAACAGATCTACATTTCGAGATTCCTATGACATTCTATGTTCTCAACCTATGAATAGAGAGAACAGCAATGTTTTAACCTACTTCTGTAGCTTGTATCTCTCTCTCTCTGATTGTAACGCGGCCAGCCATAATCATAATCTGTAAATTACAACATTCTAGCACATTTAACGACTTCAAGGAACTTTTCTACTTTGGTATACATGAACTTAAAAATGAGCCCAGTTGTGTAAAAACCAACACATTCACCTTCATAGTCATCATAAAAAGACATGAAAAATGTGTTCACACTATGGAACACGAGTATAATTACTAGGGATGGCAACGAATACCAAAACTGTTTATTTTGATGATCGAAATATAAAGCAGTACATATTAGATCAATGGACTATCTTTAATTCTCTTTTCAGGTATTCACTCTTGTTTACCATGTTATTTCGGAGTTTGTGTGCTAAGTAACCTTATAATGAAATAAACTCAGGAAAACGTCAGACGAACATGAATTTCAAACGTGTTTTTGTCTTTTTGATATCCAAGACCAAAATCTCAAGTATATTGGAAAATCCATCGATACTAAAATTAGCATTTATTGGGAAACCAGTGCTAAGGGAGGTTATACTAAGGGGGCTACTCTATGGTTACAGTCGCATCAGAATTTATAAAATGTTGCCATTCATTTATAGATAATTAGATATGATTTGGGGAGTTGTAATTACTATATGAGGGAAACAGGATGGAGTACAGGTCTACATGTATTAGGATCGATCTCTTACCAGTTGCATTATTCAATCTCTGTTTATTGTAGAAGTTGTTAGACATGTCAGATATTTTCTTACGTCTATATTTTGTTAGGAACATATTTAGCGGCATTGAATCATAACAATACCTGCATGTCAAACTGTAAACTCCTATATATTGCATTTAGGGGCCTACCTGGCGGATTAAACAATAGAATTTTCGCACATCACCTGGTGTGTTATTATAACGATCCCGAATTAGAATAATGACAAGTAAAGGCTGTTAGTTGGAGGAACCAAATAGCGATAATTTGTGATTTAATGTATGATGCGATTTTTGCAAATTTTTAAATTTTTTTTTCGAGTACTCGAATACTGTTTTGCTAATCGAGTACTTGGACATTCGATCAAGTACTTGGGTACTCGTTGCCATCAATAATGATTACAAATGTTTTATTGTCATCCAGGCTGTCTGTGATGGCATAAGCAAACAGTATGATTTGAGCCCAGAGTGTACATCTATTACTATTGTAAAGGCCTAATGTTGATTTTCACACAGCTGAACTCATTAATTCTATCACATTCACTATGATCCAGTTGGATTCTTTTTGGAGGAATTCATATTTTTCCACCACTCTGTTCTGAACAAGAAGTTTTATAACAACAAATTATTGCACAGTCTGGAGGAAATCTCTGACTGTGTTTCATCTGGAAATAGTTCAATGTTTGGAATTTACAGAACCATTCTGGAGCATTGTGTTTGAAGAGGGTACATGTAAATCATGCATGCTTATTACAAGGTAATCTGACTGTTACACAACAAACAATAGGTTACCACATTCTTCAACATGCAGCCAGCTTAAAACTAAATGAACCACACCAAATAAATTTACAAGATATTTAAAATCGGTGAACCAACTGCATCAAGTCATTCTTTTTCAAACAAGCATGAAGTTACTGACACCGGCATAATATATTTCTACAGCATTCTGATAGCAGTAGTACAGTAGTCAATAAAATGTTTCTCTGCAATTAAGTAAGTAAAAGAAGCAACACAACAAGTTGCCACGCAACACAACAAGTTGCCACGCAACACAACAAGTTGCCACGCAACACAACAAGTTGCCACGCAGCACAACAAGTTGCCAAACTGGCTGCCTGATGAACCAACCAACATTATGCGGTATAATACATTTCCTAGCACAAAAAAGCAACTTAAAAATAATAAAACAACAAAGTTGTATAATCATACAGCTGCTTATAAATCAAAATTATAGAAAAAAAATATTTTTTTTTTACATGTGAGTAGATGTGTTTTTACATGTACAAATGTTATTGGGGGGAAAAGAACAACATAAAACCAAAGAAGGGATTTGTAGAACAATTTACAATACCTGAATTTCTATTAGATGAGTATCCGCCTCTAGATCTGGGTAGTCTGGGTCTACCCCGACCTCTGTAACCTCCTCGACCTCCACGACTGAGAACGCTGTCTGTGAGATAACCCGACTGTCGCCTCTCTTCCTTCACAACTTCGCTATTCCAATCTCCTACATGACCATGAGGTTCTGAATCATCTACAGACAAAACAAAATACAACTAGTATCTTGATAAATGACATACTTTACATGACAGTATGTGAATCCATTTCATATAAATAATTCTACGGTACTTTTGAGATGTTAACTATAGCCTATAGGTAGCAATCATATTCAAATATTTCAGTACTTTTTTACACATGACTAAATCTATCATGTTATTTAGTTTCTACAATCCTCCATCATGTTATTCCAATCATTCAGTGATTATTTCATTTCTGCAATACAAATTTTACAGGCAGTCATCATGTTATTTTAGTAATTATATTTCCAAGACAACCATCATGTTATTTCTGCTATTCAATTTCTACAAGCTCACCATCATGATTATTCAAAGTGTAAAATGTTACACAGTCATCATGACTTATTATCTCTGCAATTCAATTTCTCCATTCCACAACAGTGTTATCTCCGCCATATAATATTCATTGGCATGCATCCTAGTTTTTCAAAAATTACTGTCAAAAACACGTATGCACACAGCAAATGTAATCAATACGGTGTCATAAGTTTCTATCTACTGATGAACATTTTCCTATCTCTATCACTATCACATTTGAAAATAAAAAGGATATGGACATTACCTGTGTACCTATCGCTGTACCTCCTCATACCTCGACCCCTTCCACGACCTCTACCACCACGGTAACCACCTCGTCGGTCATGTTCCCTGTCACTAGAATATGGATCATTGATATCTCTGTAATGGTATAGAATGTATTCTAATACTGTATACACCTGAACCTGTACTGGTTGCCATCTCAATTAAGCAACCACCTGTTGTAAAGCAGTCAATACTATCGTACCCGATTAAGTCGCTTCTTATATTAAACACACCTATATTAAGCAGTAATCTTCTTCTAAGTGGCCACCTCTCATGTATAACTTGACTGGCTGTTGAAGCAGATTCAACTGTATCAGGAAAGATACACTGCATGTTATAAGGGATTGGTATTGCTGGAAATTTTGTATCGTGATGTATTGCAATACGCAGCACTGTATTGTGATACTTATTGCAATATATTGAGAGTGAGTAACTCTCACCAAAGTATACTCTAAAGTATTCTAACTTAGTGACAATATGGTAATAAAGCTAAATTAAATCATTCATTGGAAATATGGAAACTATACTTAAAAGAAAGAACTTAAAACAATCTTGACAAGATTCAAACATTTAAGACATGAAACTCTATTTGAGCAACCAGGTTTATTTGTTTACTTTTTGGGATACAATAATATATCGCCCGTTATTATTAATTTTGTAATTAATAGCCCGTCATTGTCATTAATGGACAAGCATAACTTACAGGAAGTTTTAAACTCTTGTTTGATTTAATTATTTATTATACTATACGATATGTTATTTTCTATGGTGAGTCATCACATTTGCTAAATATAGATTACTGTATAGCGTGTATTCATCGAGTTTTTATTTTCGCTTTATTCCCAGACATTTCAACAACCGTGATTTATGTTGATACATTAGTAGTAATAAAAATCTTGAAACGGAATTTATTTCATGTACTCGATACAGAAATTTATGAATTGAAATGGGAAGAAAAACTTAATGACTTCACCGCAGATCAATTAAAATTTATCCAATATAAACATCCTGTAGAAACTTGAAACAACAGATAATCTATTCAACTTACACAGAAATTGCAGTAAATTTGCTGGTTTGTATTTATTTTCCCCACAAAGGATATCAACAATCTTTAAGCACACAATGCAATGCAATGCATGATATACAATTGTATTTCTCTTAAAACTTTATCAGGCGTAGACAGCCCATCTAAACCAACTGACTTCTTGAACATCTCAGTTTGTTTTTGACAGTTTATTAAGAGTGAACTCGCCACTTTTTGTCTCTCTTTCACTGTTACTGACAGCTTACCCGTATGGTTAAATGAGATTACGGTCAATCCTAAATTGAGAAATAGATTTCACTAACAGAATACTGCCAAGTATAATCAGCTTAAGTATAAAGCACAGATCATTGACATAATTATGTTTTCTCCATTTGCATACTAACAAAGAAAACTTTATGGCAATCTTTTTATGTACACCCTTCAGCAAAAAATATTTTGCGTTTTACTAATATGCGAAAAATCAACAAACCACAATTCAGTTCATTTTTACTGACGAAAAATAGAATCAGCCAATTTAAAGCTCTATACAGTACTGGGCAATCCACAACAAAGCTCAGTCGAATAAGACAGATATTGGTCAACTTGGTTGAATAAGACAGATATTGGTCAAGTCTCTCAGCTAATGAATGACGGGGATTTTAATTATTCATATAAAATACCCAATACAAATGAAACCATACCAAGTAGCATCGCATCTTAAGCTAATTGCAAAATACCAGTATACTGTTAACCTAGAAGTTAATTCGGCGTTTTAAGTAAGCGAAATTCGCGACACAGTCGATCCGCAAACATAAGTAGTCTCAAAATCGTCACAGTTTTATCGTGCAGCCCTGCATGTTATGCCTTTCAAACTTTATCCTCCAGTCACATAACTTCAGCAAAATGTTTCAAAAAGAAAATTTCTTATGTTTTACCTTCTTTCTCTTGGACCAGGAAAATAAGGTCCAGATTGCGGCCCAGCTAGGGTTCGTAGCTGTTGATCTATTTCTAATTTCTCTTGCCTTAATCTCTCTACTTCCTGGAATGAAGATCATTACATTTTACAGTTTTACAGTTAAACATTAATTACGCTCCCTGTAAACACAAAATCTCTTTCAAGCAATTTTTCATTAATCCCAACTACAATGTCTTCACTGTTGACTTTTTCTTGCGATTTAATGCTGATTCAACAGTATTTCATTTATGTAAGCTATTTCAACAAAACAATGCGCCAATGTGACAGACATGTAACAAATATATATTGAAAAATATTTTAAAAGAAACTGGATTTAAAGAGGTTTGGCTGAAATGTGATTTGGTAAGTCAAAAATCAACATCTATGTCTTAACCATCAATGTTGCTAAACTAATGCTGTTTTGCAATGTATGAAACTTTCTATACAACTGTTATGCTGCCAGTCACATGTTGTAAGACAGATAAACTACTGGCATGGATGCATATCATACCAAGCAGAAACAAACTTCTATAACAGTCAAAACTTTTGCTTCTAATTGGCTGTGAATGAGCTAATTTTTTAAATGACCAATCAGAACTCAGATATCACTTTTAAATGACCAATCACAACCCGGATATCTTTTGACCAATTGAACTGATCTTTCTAAATTTCTGGTCTTAATCATTATTTATTCACAAAACAATGACTTAACTGTAAAAAAAGAAAAAGAAAAGAGGAAAAGTGAAAATAAATAGGAAAAATAAAACTTACTCTAAGAGTATCTAAGTTGTAATCTAACAATAGTTTGGCATTGTTAATATTTTCTACTGTCCCAACAAACACAAATGGCACTTGACCCTGAAAATATAGAAACATTTCATAAAGTCATTATTATATTACTACAACACTTAACAAATAGTTCTTGCTGAAAACAGACAATCCTGCAGCACTGGCAAACCTGTTTACATGTATGTTTTCTTTCAAAAAGGAGATAAAAGTTGATGTGTGACATCTTCTATCCTTTACAAGTTATTTCTGATATACCAGCTTCAATTACTGGTACCACTTCCTCACTAACTACGGTAACCAGTAACTTCCAGCTTTTCAAAGCTATCAGTTTACTTTTCTTTTTTAAACTAAACTCTTACACTCCTGGCAGCAAGAAATGTTGAACAGAAGTGTAGATCATGATCAGCCTGCACATATATACAGTCTGCTCATACTCAACACACTTCAGTATTCAGTCATGTTTTTTTCAATTAACACCGCTATGAACATTTAATGACACTGTTCAAATTGAAAGACAGAAAAGTCCATTTAAGGTTAAAATCTTTGCCCTATCTATGTATTTCTTCAAATATTTATAACATGTACTTGCAGTGTCATGATCAATATGCAAAACCTGAAAAGTGAACGGTTAAATCTATAGTAAGATGATGCACCAGGTTGATACAAGAAGCCCTGCTGTCTGAAGCCAAAATCAAATTAATAGACATTGAAAATAGGAGAGAAAGATGTGTTATGATTGTGGGACACTTCTGAATTACAAGTGCAACAAGAAATGTTCGTAAAACATGGATGCCCCCCTGACAGCAGCAAATTAGCCAATAAGTTGGTTTGCAATACAGGTCACCATGACATTGACCTGTTGACCTCAAAATTAATAGGGATCTGCTATTTGTCATGACGGTTGACCAATCAATTTTTGAGGAGACTACACCAAAGCGTTCTTTAGTTATTAATCACACAAGTTTTTTGTTGTGATAGAAGTCACTGTCATCTTCATCTTTGACCTAAAATCTCAAAATCGATAGAGTTCATCTATTTGTCATATAAAACTACCTACCAAGTTTGAGGACACTAGTCCAAAACGTCATCTACTCATTAATTGGACAATTTTTTTCTGTTGAAGGTCACTGTGACCTTGACCTTTGACCTGCTAACCTCTACATCAAACTGACAGACATATGCAAATCAATATGCCCCTCCATCTTCGGTGGGGAACACAATGTTTTTCAGGTTGTCTTCGATGGATGAGGAAACAAAATAGACATCCAGATCAGGCTACACAAACACATAGGCTGATCAGTATCCATACTGATCACGGATGCCTAACGTTGGTTTGTGCACAGCAGGGCTCATGTCATGTCTATAAGTGCATAATTACGATCTTTTGTATTCATAGCCTTATTTCCATATGTCAGAATATTACACAACAAAATGCTAAGGAGCATGTGTTAGACACAGATCATTGCTCAATATCCATCTAAACCAGTGACTGTTCTAAAAGGTGCTAGTAAAAAAGGTAGTTTTAGTGAAGACAATGATCTGACTGAATGGTGAGTGTGCAAAGCAATGTAAAGTCAAAACGTCTTTTATTCATATCAAAGTATGTTTGATATCCTTTAAAGAATGATTGTAGATAATCAACATGAAAGGGACCCCATATCATACAGTTTTACCACCAGTAAAAACTATATTTTTAACAATAATGAAAATTATTGCTGTTCGAGACTTATCTCATTACAATTATCTCACTTGGTGAAATATTTAAACCTAACTACAAGAAAATTCTTTATTTGAAACTTTAAATCTACTTCTTTTGCCCAAAATTACTGTATAGGGTGTATTCAACTAGGAGTTTTTATTTTCGCTATATTCGCGGACTTAGATAATACACGAATTCAACAACCATGACTTATGTCCATACATTAGTAGTAATAAAAAATCTTGAAATGGAAATTTCTTACATGTACTTGAAACAAAAATTATCAATTGAAACAGGAAGAAAAACATACAGCCTTCACGGCGGATCAATTAAAATTTATCCAATATAAACGTCCTGTAGATACTTGAAACAAACAGATACACTATTCAACTAAGTAAGTAACTGTAGTAAATTTGCTGGTTTGTATTTATTTAAAATCTATTTTGCGGTTTACTAATATGCACGAAATCAACAAACCGCGATCTGGTTAATAAAAAAACAACGAATTTTAAGCCCTGTACAGTAGTTCCTACAGTGACTGTCAGAGTAGCAAAAAATAAACACTCCTCCCAACAAATAACCAAAACATTTGCCAGGGATCCCTTAGATATTGCAAGTAAGCAAATTTTGTACTATTTTTATATCTATTATTAAGTGTAAATGCTGCGTCAATGTCAAATCTTTTATTTTATGGTCATATATTGCCTTTATTTCTTTCCCTGTTACAGTAGAGAAGTCTTCTAAGTAAACTGCATCCTTACAAAGTCTTAAGTGTTGTCTATAAAAGTAAGGTTTGCTGGATATGTAACAATCTGGCACATATGGTGGCTAATTTCTGCCATGTTGTGTTTCTGACTTCGCGGGTTTATAGGCATCATGATTCACCCTTTATTTCTTGTTTTCACCTTTCAAGGACAAGAAATAGCTGATTTGTTGTATTTGTCATACTTTGTATTTTATGCCATCTGTTCTGTTTTCACCTTAAGTTCTTTATATTTTTGACTTTTTGCCCCACCAAAGTCCAAAACACAACAAAAAGATGTTGTTTTTTTATTCCATTTGTCGTCGCCTTCTCACTTTTAACATGTTGTGTTCCGCCAAGTCTAAAAAGATGACAAAATAACTACTTGTCAAGTTTTCGCTCGGAAGCCGAAAATATGACGATTCAAAACCCACTAATTTGAAAACTCAACAAAAGAGTTAGTTGTGTCTTCGCTCTTTGACTTACTTCTAAATCTGTTGTGTTTTCTACCTGCCAAGTCAAAAAACCCACATGACAGAAAGCAGCCACCATAAGTCCAGGATAGAAATGTTGCATGCAATAAAGTAAAAAAAAAGATACTTGTTTGCTTTTTAAGAGATATGTTTACATAAACAATCCAACCAAAATGGTGCAGTTTTATATTGGGCAAGCCAAATGCAACAAGACTTAACAAAGTTATAACAAGATTTTAAAATTAGAAATCCAATTTCCCAATACTAAGCCTTAACGTAGTTTCACAGGTTATGCATTTCCCTGTCCAGACACATCAAAGGGGCATACAGGTTAATTACAATAGCGATTCCAAAACCAAGGATGCAAAAAATGTGTTTTAACAGCGGTTCAAAATTGAAAAGATTTAAAGATACATGTATAATCTTCTGACAATAATAATGTAAAAATTTTATACAAACCGATTTTGAAGTTGGTGACATCTGAGCGGCATACTAAAACAAGATAAAAAACTATAAATTTTGCAGTGACCGCATTCATTTTATTTCTTTTTTTCTTGTTTATTTTTATTATACTTTTCATAGTAGTGTGGTTATTGTCTTTTGTTGAAAAAAGAACATGAGGTCCCTTTCACATTGGTACATGTACATATTAAAAAGTGAATGATATTTAAATTAGGTTCAACAGTGAGAAATGAGAGATTCGGAAGCTAGCTGTGAATAGATTTCAGTGAAAGAGAAGTAATCGTAAATATGTAAGAAAAGTAGCGGTAGACAACTGAAAAATAAAGCAGATGTTTCAAGTAATTATCAAATACATACATCATTTGAAAAACACCTTGAACAAAAGTTATACACTTTTGTATTTTACATTACATATTGTACAGAATGTTTTCATATGAACCCAACTGTGTGAAAATCAATCAGTGTGGACCTGATCTGCCTACAAATCACTTATCAGTCACACACAATGCAAGAAACAATATAGTATTTGTCTAAACTCTCTTATCCTTTGTTGTAATAGCAATATTCAACTTGCACAAGTCATCATTCTAAATCAATGGGGGCCTTAAGCAGGTCAATAAAACCATGAGTTAAATGATAATAAATGTGAAAAAATTGTTTTCACAAGGTATGGCTGCTATGTTTACATTGTGGCACCTTTTCTGTGTTAAATATTTTCTTCTTCTAGTTCAAATTTCACTGGCACTAAACCAAAGTCTGTTTAAACATTTCCCAATCCTATCAATAAGCCTGTACTGGTAGATGTTCCTGATTTTATCAATAGCTTCACCCAAGAATGCTGGTATAAAAAATCTTTACAACATCAGAAGGCAAGATTTAAAACCTAGAATTATTACTGAACAAGGCAATCTGAAAGATAGCTATGTCTCTGTCTCCTAAGTCACATGGGAAATTTTCGAATTAAATGGGAGACTTCAAGCCAAATGGGCTTTGGTTCTAGCATGGATATTAAATGTTGTTAGACGACATGAACTTGAACCAGTAAATTAATCCATTCAGTTCTGTTAGAGATATGAACAGGTCATAAAAATACAAAGGTCATGACCTTAATAGTACCTGACCTTGGCTGTGTGTTCTGTTATGCATGTCATCTAGTTAAGACAAGTTTAGATATGTCTTTGACCCCAGTTATAAGAGAACACCATCTTTAAAAAAGGAATGCAGTTGTGTAATTAATACAATTTTGCCATGCAAGATAATCATCAGAGTTTTATTCCACTGTTTGCTTTCGAATTATCTTCTTCAAGGGTTATTAATACTGTTTTTTTTTCTAAGTGTTCAACCACTCTATAAGTGTTGTTCAAATCCAATCAACAAAGAATTAATCACCTTCATTCTTTACATACCATAAATTTCAATCTCAACGACCACTTACCTCCTCTCATTACATAAGCACTTTCTACTTTTAATCTTACTACACTAGATAAATCTATTACGTCTTGAGGGAAATGAACACGTACCTCTTCCCTAGGAGCATCCCTTTCATTGTCCCCTTCTATTTTCACTCTTACAACACCAGATTTATCTACAATGTCTTGTATATTCTTCCCATTTTTTCCTATTACTTTTGCTGAAACAAGCACAAAAATATAATTTACAAGAAATGCTGCTACACCACAAAACATATTTTTCTGCATCTGACCAGAGGGACACTTCTGTTTACATTTGGATACAAGTTTCACTGTAAATGGCATAAGAGTGGTCAAAATATTGCATTCCAAACTTCAGTTATTGGCTGAATTTTTCTCCTTATTTTGATAGTGAACTAGACTTTTCCACAGGCCTTTAACTTTGATTAATGCATTGACCTGTAAACATTAATAAATTTCAAAAGCTAAGACTTTTATATCTAACATTTAAAGGTAAGATCAAACATGCATAGACTTTTATGATTGTACTGCACATATCCAAAGGGGGTACCTAATAAGCACAATTACAAACACACAATGCACAAGATTCCTGTTAATTCAATGTGAGATACAGAAATATTAACCTTACTGTATTGATCTACCTGGGTGTTACATACCTACAAGCTCCCTGGGTACTTGAAACGTATCCTCTGCATATTCTAACATTGCACGAGCTTTCTTACATGCGTCCTCGGACTGAAAGAATATGATTGATATCAATCAGTGCTATCAATCACAAAATAGAGATGATAACTGCTTAGTGTTCATAATGATCAAACTGCACATATATGCACACTAGCTAGCTTCTTTTTGTTTTTCTTATTAGGGTTTAATGCCCATTTTAAACAATATTTCCACACATACACAGGCAGACAGACAGACAGGCCTAATCATCAGTTGTGGTATTGATCAGTGCTAGTAAGGTGTCAGTATTACCTCCAGCAAGGAAAATATCAAAAACAGAGCAATCCACTTTCAAATGTTGCCCATACATTAAAAACTATTTCTGTAAGAAAATTGTAATTTCACCTTCTTTCACACAATTTATCACTACGTCAGTCTGCAATTAGCACGGCGTGAAAGCTTCATGGCAGAGCAATCACTAATTTCCCTCTAGTACATAAAACAAAGAGCCATGTCTACACTTTGACCTTATTTAAATACAAGAATAAAGTCAAGGACAACACTGAAAAGACATGGCTTACCATTATAAAACAAACTGTTCGTAACTGAAGACAGACAGACTAACTACAACCTACCTCCCCATGTACTTTAAAAGTACAGGTGTTCTCATCCAGTTCTATACCAGTAACACCCTCTACTCTCCGCGCTTGCTGGATGTTAGCTCCATGTGTTCCTATTGCCAGACCCATCAAGGACTCTTCCACCCGGAACTCTTCCATATGGCCACTCTTGATTTTAGTACTCTGGAAAAGCAAGAAAATTTGATAACTGTCATATTTAAGTTTTCAAATATAACTACTTAAAGTGATACAGTGATAATACCCTTCAATGTGACCATCGCAATTTAATGAAAAACATTCACCACTGGTTTATTATCATTAAAAAAGACAATAACATGTATTGTGATGACAGATGTATGATGCATGCCAAACATACGTTAGTGCTCAGGTGATTTAACCAGAGCTGTCAGTACGACTTTTCTCAATGTTTGCCAATAAAACAGAACTTTTGCAATAAGGCAAAATAAACTTCTTTGTACTTTCAAAGTGTAAACAAAGGCTATATCAAGATATAAAGAATGATCTAACTTAAGTGTTTGATATACCCGAACACTACAGCAAAGTTTTAAATGAATACTTTAAGTAGTTAATGATATATTATGCATGACAGTGCCAGTTGCACACAAGACTTTAACAAGGAATTTTTTATGTGCAATAAATAAATACTTCGACAGATATATCTACTCTTGCTTACAGATGGTTGCCATGATGGTACAAAAGTATTCCAACTTTCAAAGAAATATCTCAAATGGTTAAGTCAATAAATGGACACGTATGAAAAACTTATCGGAGAATCTAAATCGGAAAGAGCAAGAATTAAATCCTTGACAAATTTACCTTCTCTTGCATGCATGTGGTGTAGGGGGTGCTGATGGTAAACAAGTATTCCAACTTTCAAAGTGATATCTCAAATGGTTAAGTCAAAAAGTGAACTGGTACGAAAAAATTAACTGAAATTTTAAGTCTTATTTAAAAAAAATCCTAGTCAGAGTTACCATCTCTTGCCTACAGCTGAATGTCATGATGTAAACAAGTATTCCAAGTTTCACAGCAAATCTCAAAGGGTTAAGACAATAAGTTGATTTTACAGTAGATTCGACATAAAGTCGTAAAGGCTAATAATTAGGGATGGGAACGAATTTAATTCGAATATTTCGAAGCGAAAATCATTCAATTTCGTAAATTATTTTTTTTTAATAGGTAGCAATCTAAAGAATGCTAATCATGCCAATAAAATCGTTTGTTCTGTATTGTTTGTTTAGAGTTTGTCAAAAATTTCCCAATTAACACAAAATTGCATGCATTTGACAGGGGGCATCGTACGGAGTAGCAGTTTGCATCAGGTGTTTTGTGGTGACTTTTTTCTTTTTGTTCATTTTAATTGTCGCCTGTTTTTTTACAATGTTCCAGGATCACGTCATGTTTACTGAACGAATAACCATCACGCTTATCATGTATTAACTCAACTGATATCTCTTTTGTTGTCAATCTTCAGAATAACTCAATATGTTCCTTTTAATAAATATGTTTGAAATTATTTTTAACATCCTTACTTAAGTTTGATCTTCGCTAACGAATTATTTACTGTACGCTCTATCAATAAACATGCCTCCCTCGCGTGTTTAGCTTATTTCACGCATCTGTGATTTTTTTCTTTCCATATATATACGCAAGACATTATAGTTAATAGAAAAGGAGGTAATCTCTTTTACTTTAATTCCATTTTACGGCTATTCTGAAAGAATACATTTTTTTAAAATCTTTATACACACAAATATCTTACTAATACAAAGATAAAATCGTGAATGTTAGCCAAACTTCTCCTTGTGGAAAATTAATATTTGTTTCTTTTATATACCGTTTTAAGTAAACCTTTCATACTTAACATACTGTAGTGGCGTATCCGTCTGTTAAGAAAATATACATGCCACAACATATTCAATATTTCTACCAAGCAATCATTCCCACCTACTAATAATTCTGACAAAAACCTTTGCAGATTTATGTACTCTTGTCTGTTGATGGAGGTAATGATGGAAAATAAGTATTGTAAGTTTCAAAGCAATATCTGTAATGGTTTTGAAAAAAATGTGATGGCACAGAAAACTTAACCAAGGTGTGACGCAGACACGAGTAGGATAGCTCCTGTTTTCTCCAAGAAGACGAGCAAAAATAGTGACTGAAGCTCTGTTACAGTAAGTCCAGTATTGTATCTGTCTGTGCCAAAGTCGCTTTACAAGTGACATATCAATTTAGGCGACAGTATGGTTAACGCACAATATAAGGTGCACGGCAGCGTTAAAGCAAGATACTGTAAACTGGGAAATGTTAAAACAAAGAGGGCCAAGATGGCCCTTTATTGCTATTTGGAAACAGTAAACCATTTTAGCCCAAAATTTAAAAAAAGTGGTGACAGATTTTCAAACTTAAAGGGAGTTCTTGCTTTTTTCAATTCATTTCACAGTGAATACAGTGTACTAACATTGGTTTTCAAACAACAGTGCTTAAATAAAAATAAAAATAAAAATTTTGTCATGGCTTGATAAGGAATGACAATCCATGAAAACTTTCCTGATATCACTTTACAGAATACATGTAGCATCACTATGGGAGCACAAACAATAACTGAAAAAAAATTTTTTTTTCTTGAGCTCTTTTAATTTTCCCAGATTACAGAATGTGAGATTAAGTTTGTATATTGCAGTTGAAGCAGTATTACTTATATCAAATCAGTCATTACAAACAAAAACCACAGTACTACCACCAAAACTAAGTATCACCACAGACCTATATACACATGGATTGGCGACTTCCAAAAATTGATGGAACGGTAATGTATAAGAACTAAACCATTATCTCTTGTGTGTACATTAGAATTTTTCGTAAATTTTCATCCGTCTTCCGGTTAACGATATCCAGCAGGTTCCAACAGATTCACTCACGGTCCAGTACCTGCCCTTGGACTTTAATTACAAGAAACAACGCATTATTTGATCTTATAATCGAAAGTTTTGTTGCTTAATTCTTTTCTGTTTATGTATATTTTAACTTAATATTCATATTTACAATTAAACTTCGTTTGCTCCAACTTCATTCGCTCGAACTTCATTTTGTTCGAATACAACCGATCGCTTGAACGCGGCTGGCGGTCCCGGTAAAATCTCTATATAAATCATATTGTTCAACCTCCGAAACCTCGAACCCCAATCTCTCGAACCTGTCTAGCGGTCCCTTCAGATCAATTCCAATGTCATTTACATCCTTTTGCTCGAACAATAAAAGGTGTCAGTCTCAATTATTGGGGAAACAATTGTACTTTTGATCAGACGTTTAATAGGCCAACGTTGTTAAACGGTGCATGTTTATTAACACCTCTGTAAATGAGCAATTAGAGGTAATCTAAATTTCTTTTACCATGTTGATAAATATTAGTGGTAGATTGGCATAAATTTAAGTTCTTTCTACGAAAATGGATAGAATATTGAACGAAGTTTAACTGTATTTAGTAAACACTTTTTTATTCAATTCAATATGGGCGACAGGTGGAATCTCCATACGTTAGAACTCTTTATTTAGCATCGAAAAATTGCCAATCAATGTGTATAGAGAGGTCCATGGTATCACAGTTTAGAGTTGACTGAGAAAAAAGACAAATTTAAACTTTGCTGATAAAACTGAAATATTATGCTGAAGGTATTTATACAGATATTTAATGCCACCTTTCAAGGTGATATTTTCAGCAGTTTTGACATGTTATCCATTCAAAAAACAACTTCCATGTTGATCAACTTAAATTTCAAGTTTTAAATTCAAGGTTAAGGTTACTGTTAATATAAATATATTTTGAGCAATGGGCACAGGAAAATTAGGTTTTGGAGGACAATGCAATATCAACAACAGTTTTTGAGAAAAATAAACAATCTTCATGAATTAGAAATCAATCATTTTTACAATTACATGTAAGCTTTCAAAGCTAAGTCACTTCCAATACCAGAAGAAGATCAGGCCAAGTCAAAAACAACCAATAGACTGTGTTTTAGCAGCTACTTTCACTGATCTAATGTAAGGAAAGAAGAGAGGCATAATATACAGAGTTGTGTTACCAGACAAAATAATCAAGAGTAATGTCCCTTAGGTGCAACACCTTTGGTATGCTAGAAGTTACAAAGCCTGTTGCAACCAGTGGATGCAAAGTCCCAAACGGATATGATGGGCTGAGATAGATGAAAGTATGCACAATGAATATTGTACAAGGGGTTTGAAAGGCATAATGACATTACCTTTGACCCCAAGAGTGACCTTGACTGTTCTCATCATGATGATGAACATTTGACCAAAGTTTGATGAAAATGTTTAAAAGTGTTACAGTGTTATAGTCTGGTGACCTTTGACCTTGAAGTGTGACTTTGACCCTGAGCTAAGCATGGTTTAAAAATCTGTCCATAAGCTGAACTTTCCAAAGTTTCAAGAAAATCATTCATGTTGTTACAACAAAATAAATTGACCTTAATGTGACCTTGGATATTGCAGGCTAATATGAATTAAATCAATTGACAACATTATGTTACAATTATCAGCCCAAAGTGTGACCTTGACCTTAATGCTAATTCCCTGGGTGATTAGCATTAAACACCCTTGTGGTATGAACAACACCTGTGTAAAGTTATTTCAAAATCACTCTGTACATGTTGAACTTACAGCCAGGACACAAAAACTTGTTTATAAACTTGTATCACTGGCATGACCCATAAATGTGACCTTGACCTTCAAGGTGGCTCCCTGGGTGTGATGCATGACACATCCTTATGCCATGGGCAATAACGGTGTGAAGTAATTTAGACAGTGGACAGAACAAACAGAACTGAGCAAACCTCTAAACACGGTCTCCAGCCTCATGGGGACAAATAATGGGAACAATAAAGCCAGAAAGCCAGCTCTGACAAAATATTTTGTTGTGACATAATGAAACTTTTTATGCAGTGATTAATATCTATGTGCCCCTTTTTAAGTCAAAAATCAAGATTACTATTTCCCTAACAGCTTCATTGTTAGTAGTTCACAACAGTACCGGAAAGTAGTTGATGTTTTTTTCGTAAAGTGCAAATGAAAAAGCTCTGCAAGAGTATGCTATAGATCTTGAATGAGCAAGAGAAGCTGGGTTATGCAATCTGACTCTACCCACCTGATGTGCAGTCATTTCCTACAACATAGTCATAACTATATATCACAAGAAAGCCAAGCTGTCACAAAATATTCCTGACATATTTGTGGTCACTGCTAGTTTTTCAAAATCATATCATCAAGGGGTTCACCAAGTAAAAGTTTGACTGTGCAATATTAGTAAAATAAAAGGCTGCTAATCTGGCATACCGTAAAAATATTACATCCATTAACATTATAACCATGTTTGGTGAAGATTTGAAAGGCTGCTAATCTGGCATACCGTAAAAATATTACATCCATTAACATTATAACCATGTTTGGTGAAGATTTGACATAAACAATTAGACTAGAGTATGCACTGAGCTAACTTAGCCAAACTTTTGCAATTAAGGGGCAATAACTTGAGATTGTTTTGGGTCAACGTTCTAGTTATTTAAGTAACATGGCAAACACATTTACATAGTAAAGCATTGTGACTAAGTTTTGAAAAGATTGGGTAAAGATTATTACACACGGGAGGACTAGTATCTCTAGTGATCTCTCCTCTACCATATGCTTGCAGGTAACTCCATTATATGTCAGGTCAACAGATTGGCATGTAGTTAACAGATATGCTTTTGTAAGACTTGCCATAGTATCTATCAACAATCAAATGAAATAGGACAGTCCAAATTAAATCTACCTGTTTGGTCATAAGCCTGTAACTCTTCAAGATAAAAAGTGTGTGGCTTTTTTTCTTTGTAAAGGTTAAATGAATTTAATTACATGCTGGCTAACAGTAACATTGCACTCAAAGTAACAGTGATTGGGCAAAAACATCATGCATGATATTTAAATTTTTATTTTGCATAGGTAGTGTTTTTAGAACCCTGTAATTACATTTTTCTTCCTTAAATAATACATGCCTTCAAGAAAAATGCAATAAAAAGGAAAAGTGTTGATGCTGAACCTTTAACCTGGAAGCAGCAAACCATACAGCCAGCACAACCAGTGCAGATCATGATCACTCTGCACATCATCTACACTGGTTGCAACTCAGTCAGCATATTTTCAGTGGACAACCCTTAGAACAGTCAACGGTACAGCTAAAACTACTCGTCATACATGAACAAGGCCATTTGAAACATTATGCAAGGTAAAAGTGAATCATTCTAAGACTGCAAAATAAACAACTGTCTTCAGAAAGCAGCTAGATCATGCATGCCACCTTGAAAGCTCAAGATTACATACTAAAAACAAGCTTTTATATTTTACGATACAATTATACAACGTAACTCATGCTGGCATTAACAGTGAATTAGATTATTTCTAACAACCTGGCATATATTGCATTTTCATTGCGAAGGATTCATCCTGCTAATAAAAACAACAAAAAACATTCAATATGTTCAAATGAACACACAGAGACATACTCTCAGACCATGCTGAACTGCATGTTTGTATGTGTTTTTCATGCTGAAATAACCTACCTGTAGCTTTTTGACAGCTTCTTCTGTTCGCTGTCGTAAGAGGCTTTTTTGTCGTAAATTTCTAATATGCATATCTCCCATCATGGAAGCTCTATGTATCACAGCAGAGTTGGTGGACTGAAATATACAAAAGCAGTTGTTCTTTTTTTTACCCCAAATAGCATGAAGGCCTTAATATCTGATCCATGTGTATACTGATTTCATGTATATGCAATGACCAACCTACATACACATTCAAAAAGCCTACAATTCTTTTTCTATTGGGGTTACACTTGGCATTTTTCCAAGAAACACTCTTACCCTCTATCAGAACCTGCCAATTTTCTCACATAACAGAAAGGTCAGTTGCATGACCCTGAATCAGTGAAAGTCAGGGACCCTAGCAACTCAACCATAATAGCTGGCCAAGGGTCATTCCTAAGTTTGGAAACTGTTTTACTGTTCAAGATCCTTCTAACATTTACTTTTGACCTGCTGACCTCAAAATGTCAATCATCTCTTTGTCAGGACTAATGTTCCTACTAAGTTTAAGGATCCTAGGCCCAATGGTGTCATGTCATTAAGTTTTCACCGATCGGTATGTGCAAAACAATATACATTCCCCTTTTTTGGAGGACAGTGGGCACTGGAATAAGTTTGTCAGTTAATATACAAAATCTAGATCTTTGTCTTTGCCGACAACAAATTCTGCTTAGTTTGATCTCAAAGGTGTCAACACTGAAATATACATACATAGCCTCTGTAAATGATAATTTATGCTTATGACTTGTGTGCCCGATAACTTTTAAATTAAGAGTAAATTCCTTCATCCTATTTTCATCACCTCTTGCGTCTTTCAACATATTTCAGAATATGCAAGTTCAGTTATAGCAGAACCTGCATGCCAAGCATGGTAAGTATTCACAGAAAATTCCATTAACGTCACAATATTTTTATGTCTGCTAATTTCTTGTCAAAGTATTATTATCTGATACACATCTCTGCCAACAAACCTTACAACTTTCATGCTAATAAACATTGGCTCACCAGACGATAGCCTGTAATAAACTTATATACAGCTTACCTATGACAGTTCATTATCTCTGTCTAATGAAGTTAATTCCCATACAGATCTATTTTAACTTAACTGTGAAAACCGCTTCAGGTCAATTTCCAAGACTCCTGATTTGATGTTTAAGGTCTTTTCGGCTATTATTACTGAATACTGGGACTCACATAGCGAGTCATTTTCATAAACTGATCTTAGGAATTCCAGTTACAGAGATTCTTGCGAAAATTCTTCCTTTTCAGGTCTGTTTCTATGGAAAAATTAATACTTGTCTTGTTTAAACAGTCTTGTTTGGGATGACAGTTATTTTTATATATGGTCCCTGCAAGTGGGTACTAACATGTATTAATGGTCACGTATATTGGCACCCGTCTTAAATCAGTCATTACTATTGCATTCTAACATTTGGTAAATAAATTTGCCTGCTTTAAACATTCATCTGCTGTAAGTGGCCCCTTTTTGATGGTTAAACTGTAAATATTTCTATTATATTCTTGCCAATATCACACTTAAAGTACTTAGCAGATAAACATCATTAAAACGCATTATCATACCTTGTTGCAGGAAACTATTTTCAAGGTACGATAATCAATTAAGAAAGCACTTACTAAAATAATTAAAGCTGATTGTTCCGCACTAAATATAATACACGCACCACCAACATGTTTCTTAAATTCTAAATGCGACTGTTCATCTGCACATCTGAAAATATAAACAATAGAAGCTTGCCACAACTGACTGGGTATTGCAGTCAGGTAAAACAAAACTCCCAAGATTTTCAAATTTTTCTTAGGTACCAGTATGCATTGGAGTCATACTGGGCTTGCTGAGGGAAATATCCTACAGTTGGCCAGGACTATAAACATTTAAAAAAGAAAAGAAAAGAAAAAAAAAGAAGCAGGCAACATAAATCAGCACTATCTTGACACAAGTCAAAAACAGAATTGTAGAAATAAATCTCTTGAGAGTTGGTCAATCTTAAATTTCATTTCAGGACGAAACTGTGTAGGAGCCTCATTTTCATTCTGGTTTTATCATGTACATTAAATACAGACAAGCATGACCTTCAGCTTTATCTCAATCTGGGTTATGATTTGCGTTCAGTTATGGCAATGCAAAAGCTTTTAATTTCTATTTCATTTAAAATTTTTGATAAATACAGGGTGACCCATATTGATACCATTTCAATTATTTTCCAAAAATTGTGAATCCTCGACTGATTTGTCGGATTTGTTATACCATAGATGTCAGAGATATTAAATTTAATACATTCAAAAGTGTATTATATTGTATTATATAATAAATGCATCCAAAAGTACAGGGAAACATTTCAATCATGTTCTTTTTTATTGCTACACCAAAGCAGAAGGTAGCTTGTAAAATGAAACCTTTTCAATTGGTTTCTTGTTGGTTTTGGTCGGTTAACCAAGCTGAAAGCAACTTAAGATCATTCAAAGCATAGTGCAATTGCTGTACATTTTAATACTCATTAAACATAGTGCAACTTCATCTCTGAAAATACCAATCTCTAAAGAGGTCTTTTTTAACAAAACAGGTGACATCTTGGAATACTTACATTTCATGTAAATCTGGTGGAATATCTAGAACATGTTTATTGAAACTATCTTTTGTTATTGGACATCTGTAAAACATAGAAAAGTAAATTTAATACATAAACTCAAGTCAATCATAATTGTTGCCTTAATATATACATGTTAATTTGAGTGATCAACGCACATTTCGACTTCAATTCAGTTATTTTGACAGGGTGGGCTGTTTACCTACCAATCGTTCTAGGAAGAACCAGTACTTGACATTCTCCTCCCCGAGAAACTACCAACTTTCTCATATAAAGAGACATGATAAGAATCAAGGCTCGAGTCCATGACCCTCCATCTACGAGGATGATTACAAGTTAGCAAATCAAACCACTATTTGACAACCAAGGCGGTTATTATAATCAGACTGATCATCATAGGTTATCATTTGGTAACTTCCATGGGATAACAGCCTTAATACATGTCATAACAGCCTTAATAAATGGCATAACAGCCTTATTACATGGCATTTAATAACAGCCTTAATATATGGCATAACAGCCTTATTACATGGCATATGATAACAGCCTTATTGCTGGCATAACGCCTTATTACATGGCATATGATAACAGCCTTAATATATGGCATAACAGCCTTATTACATGGCATATGATAAAGCCTTAATATATGGCATAACAGCCTTATTACATGGCATAACAGCCTTAATTCATGGCATAACAGCCCCTATTTCATCCAACAGACACTGTACCAACTGAAGGGCCAAGATCAACAGACTCTTGAAACTTAGAAATTCCAAATACCTTTAATGCCAAACACTTAAATTTTATTTAATTTGCTGATACATCTTGCCAATATCCAAGATTTCATCATGAGTTCCACCTGGTCTAATTAATGTGTTTTCTCACATGTCAATTGTAAATACTGCTAACTTGTTGGTGTTTTTGGTAATGGTCATATATTTATTTCGAGTCCATCCTTCATTTATTTTGAATGGTATCTTTATCTTCCTACATTTGTAGAATTTCGTAAACATTAATTTCAACTTACAAATTATTAACAGGTCGTAATCTTTCCATAGGTACAATATCGGAGTAGGTTTTCTCCCAGCCAGCATATTCCACAACAGCGAACTCTCCTCGGAACATCTTAATCTTTGCCATCCACCAACCCATAGCTTCCTCATCTGTGGTTTTTGTTAGAACCTGTAAATATACACAGACCGTGACATGAGAAATCAGTGCCTAACAACATTATTCAAATTTTGAGTTATCTGCATTTTACAATGCATTGAAAATCATAATATTTTTCAATGTCACTGTTTTCTGACAGTATCTTCTATCAAAGATTCCTAAATATTTGCTGATATATATTGCAGATATTGCCATGGCAACTATAATTAGAATCCTTCTTAATTTTGAAATGATATGGTCAGTGTTTAAAGGTCTCATATTACCTTAGAAAGCTATGGTCATTGCAGAATGTCTAGACAGAAGATAATACTGCATTAATTCCTATTATACCCAAATAAATCCATAGCGGTCGACAAAATTAACCTCAAAATACTTCTAATCACATTCACAACATCATATTTTATACACTTCATTTTTGTTTTCTCTTTATATAGGTGATTTTAAATGGCCATATCTTTGCCAGTCTTCAAGATAATGTTTAAAACTTTCAACAAATCTTTATTGCACACTGTTATTAAAGATGCTGGCAAGATCATTTTTGAAAAGTGTCTTTTAATCTGATTTTTAATATGCTTCATATATATGTTACTACATGTATACAAACAATTTCATACCCCTGTCTCCTGAGAGTAAAAAATATGCATAAATATTGGGCGTTAGCATTCGAAGGTCTGACATTTGGTGACAAAGGACATAATATTGGAATAGATAATTTAGTTTTTCTAAGGTGTAAAGGCGATCAGCAATTACAGTGTCATTCTTGTCATCCCTTAGGGACAAACATTAAATTTTATGATACCATGAGATGTAAGTGTAGGTGAAAACTTTTAACTTTGAGACCTGTAACATTGTGTAAGCATTTCAATCAAAGCCATGTTGACCATTTTGCTTTTTGTCGATATCAAATAGATACAATTATGCAAAACAAGAATTAATGACTTACAACCCATATTTTTTCAATCACTTTAATGATTATACAAGACATTGACTGTTTATTGCCATGTTTACTGCATGTTATATCACTGCATACATAGCCTGAAATACCTGTCATGAACAGTACAACCATACTCTAGCTATAAAATACAGAAAGCCTCACATCTGGTACATAGCAAAACATTACCTATATAATTCAGCTTGCAAGAAGTAATTATTAACACAAATATGATTTATTAATTGTAGATTTGTTTCTATTTCCGAACAAAAGAGCAGGTTAGTAGGTAGAGACTGGATGCTTATGGCTGATGGCAAAACACCCGTGGCAGACAATTGTGAAAGCAAGAGATGTTTATAAAACATGTATGTCCCCCCTGGCAACAGTCAATTAGCCTTAAATGTGTTTTGCAATAAAGGTAACTAGGACCTTAACCTGTTGACCTCAAAACTGATAGGGGTCACCAACCTACATCCCAAAATAGACTTTAAACCTGTAAGTTTCATGAATAACAGTGTAGAATTAGTTTTGACAAGGCCACACAAACTTTGCCCAACCAGATTTCAATGGTGACAGGTAGCTAATTCTCTTTCAACTTAACCAATTGGTTTGGTAGAGGTGTTGCCTTCACAGCAATTTAGAGAAGTTTGAAGACTTTGTCTTGCAACCTATTAATACAAAACTAAGATGAACCTATGATGCTGCCACCCCCTGCACCCCCCCCCCCCCCCTGAACTCCCACCCCACCTACACAACATAAACTATCTGCCTTTCCCTTTTTTATGAACTCAACATTGTTAATGAACACTACAACAAATAGCTGGGAAAAAAACAATCTGACAGCAAGCAGATCCTGGCATTCCATTAGTTATAGATTTCAGTAATTCCTAATGAAAAGTGGCAACCAACTCTCAAATAATGCAAGTTTGTAAAATTTTGAACAATTTTTTCAGTTTCGTTTCTATACTGGGTGAAATTATTTGTTTTAATATATTTCTTTACTTCTATGTAGCAACAGACATGAGCAAGTTCTACACCACTTGCATCATGAAAGGCAATAGCTTACCTTAACAAGAGCTGTCTGTAGGACAGTGCGCTCGACTTTTTTCAGTGCTTGCCAATAAAACAAAACTTTGTCAGTAAAAAAACCCAAGGATGTGTATAAACAAGGGAAACAAGCAGCAAGATATTAAGCCAAGAGTTGTCTGATATCCCTGAAAACTACAGCAAAGTTTTAAATCAATACGTCAAGTGGTTAATGATATATGTGCATGACGGTGCCAGTTGCACACAACACTTTAACTAGGAATTTCAAACTAAAAGTCAAGAAACATTTACACAGGTTTATCTTCTCTTGCTTACAGACAGGTGTCATAATGGTTCATAAGTATTCCAACTTTCAATGGAAAAGTCAGTAAGTGGACAAGAATGAATATTTTGAATGAAAAGTCAAGGGCCATAATTCAAAATTTAATGAAATCCTCAGAGTTACCCCGCTTGTGTTTGGGAATCAAGATGGTAAAGAAGTATTCTAACTTTCAAAGTCAAGTCTAAAACAAAACAGTTTAGTAAAACAGTGGACTGGTACGAAAAACTTAACCAAGATTCTAAGATGATAAAGGGCCTTCATTTTTTTTAAAAATCCTTGACAGAGTTACATTCTCCTGGCTACAGATGAGGGTAATGATGTAAACAAGCTTTCAAAGTTTCAAAGCAATATCACAAAGGGTTAAGTCAGTAAGTGGATTTTACCCATATTCAATGTATTTTCTAAGTTAAAAAGGGGCACGATTCTGTCAAAAACCTTGACAGAGTTATGTACTCTTGTCTATTGATGGAGGTAATGATGATAAATAAGTATGGTAAGTTCAAAAGCAATACCTCTCATAGTTTTGAATTAAAGTGGGGTGGTACAAAAAACTTAACCAAGCTCAATACATTTAAGTTGAAAAGGGCCTAATTTGACAAACTGTTATTGTTCTCTTGTCTGTAGATGGAGGTTGTGATGTTCGACAAGTATGGTAAGTTTCAAAGCCATATCTCTAATGGTTTTGAAATAAAGTGGCTTGAAACGACAACTTAATCAAGGTATGACACCAACGCTGATGCCAAGGCGTGTAGGATAGCTACCCTCTTCGTGCTATACGTATGTGATAAATACCAACAATTCAACTTGCTCAAAGAGTATATAAAGCATAATCAGTACTTCTAAGTTTGTCAAAGAATATAAAGTGACACATATCAGCAGTTCCAAGTAGCTCAAAGAGTATATTATGAGACATATCAGCAGTTCAGAGTGTGACATGTATCAGTATGAAGTACAGCCCTAGAGCTACAACTTTTGCCAAACTTGAGTTCTAACTGATTAGGTATGTGACATCAACATTTAATTGTGAGCATGGCACAGCTAACATGCTCAAATAAAGGCTAACTCACTATTTAAGTTTTAAGTCCCAGGACCACATTGACAAGAGGCTCTTATTTTATCAAGAAAACATGTTTTTAAATACCCTAGGAAATGACCTTTATTTGTACCAAAAACATTCATTCACTCTACTTTTTAAATCAAAGTACATGTTAGAAATATAGAGAGCAGTGTTTTTTTTTCAATGATATTGCTAAAAATTAGAAAGGCTTCCTAGCTGGCCACTCTTTTTCGTGAAAAAGGGACTTGAATACAAAGGAAATGAAATATATCAACATTGTTTTAGAGTGAACAGAACATCACCAGGTTCTATCATTATCCTAGCAGTAAATTTATTTTACAATATCAGTAAATTCAAAATTATCCTGGGACTATAACAAGGGCAATAACAGTACTAGAAATAGTTGAAATATAATAAAATAAAATCAGAAATATTTTTAAACTCTTTGAAAAATGTTAAAAGATATAATCAAACCTCGCCCTGTTTGATGACACAGTATTAATGTTATTTTCGTTTTTGCAATACTTCACAAAACCACTTCAAAGAAAATCATGAAGAAGTCATGAGTGTGGGTGTGCAGATTCTTAATATGCAACTAGAATCAGTCAGTGAGAACATCAGCAAACACTTCATGTTTCACAGGTTGCTTGGTATGATCATTACACTATTAGAAATTAATCATTTTCAAGAAAAGTTGCCAATCGTACAGGTAAACAATCTGCAAAAAACCAATATTTACAGAATGCCAACACATTGTTAAGTCTGGTAACTATACAGGTAAAGGTTTTAAATCTGGCAGACATGCATCTGTTACCAGGATTAGTGTTAGAAACTTACTGCCATGAGCCATGATTTGGAGGAAAGAGGCAGTATCATACCAGGGGCCTTAAGCTGGAGCAAAATTTAGGGAGAAGTCACCCTTCCCTGAGCTAAAAATAGGGAGAAGTTTGGAATCTTCGAGGAGAAGTGAGGGAGTAGCAAGATATTTGTTGTTCGTGTGTTTTAAAGCAAAGTACATCTTAAACAACTAAATGGTTGTATGATAAATCAGGAATTTGGCCATTATTGTGAGAAAGACTTCATCAAGGCATAGGAGGTGTTTGGAGACCGATTTTCATGCATTTTTATTGCTTGAACGAATCATTTTAACATACATGTAACTGGATAGTAATAACTTACAGTCCCCATAGCCCCCCCCCCCCCTCCCTCACTGTCATTCCCATCAAAGACCTATTAAGCTGTTTTTACAGATCTTGGTTCCCATAAATGGTCAAGTCTGATGCTCATATCAATTGCCAACAAGCAACAAAATTCTTTGTAACTTAGATGACAACAATATCTACCAGTAGTCCGCATTGTATTAAAAAACGTACACCAAAACAAAACTTAAAATCCTTCTATTGGTGAAATATTTTGTGAAAAATAACAGATGGGAAATCAAAACCACCCATCAACAAGTTTAACTGGAAAGTCTGAGGTACTAAACTCATTTTTGTTGGCTGGAAATACGACCGAGATACAAAAAGTGTACCTAATTTCGGATAGACGCTTTCGCGGACATGCCAATAATTTATCGACTTTAATCTTCTGTTGATGCCCTCAACATGATTATCACTTGTGTCATATTGTGAAACCTGCCTTCAGGCAACTTTTTTGTCAGTCGCAAATTAATTGAGGGGGCAGAGTTGATGGTCAGAGAAATGTCTGACACTTTGTATATTCGCTTCATATGTTTATTTGAGATATATTTTCGGGCAAAGTTAATTTCGCTTTTGCCAAAGAAAGTAGGATGAAAGGCGACTTAGTCGCCCTAGTCGCCCCCTTGCTAGGCCCCTGCATTTACATTCACAATGTCTAAAATATTTTTTATATACTATAGGGTTAAACTGTTAATAATACAAAAAATGTATTGATATTTAGTTTATACTAATTTATTTTAGCTCAATCATGAAGAAAGCTTGCAGCTTATCGAGTCACTCTCGAGTCCGCTTCCTGGAAAAACCAGTACTGGTGTCATATTGGGATATTTGTGACTGACTATACAGTTTTTATTGGTATTATCAAATATTAAAAACTATTAAAACTCGTAAAAACCATATTACACACAGTGTTAATTTTTTTGTATTTTCTTCAACAGGATGAGAGAACTTCACTCAGTTTGACTAAAAACATACTGAAAATAAATTGTTTTCAGCAGTCAAATAAAAAGTTCTAAATTACACGGACTGTATGAATTTTTAAGATAACTATTGCATAATTATATTATCAACTTACCAAATACATTTTGTAACTAAAATTATGGATATTATTGTTGCTTATTCCAGCAACTTTGTTCTACATAGACTTTCCAATATTATCTAGGCCAGTCAATACAATATTTCCTTCATATGCTATCAAAATGATCTTGTTTACATGTTTTCTTTACCTTGCTGATATGTCTATCTGGCTTGTAAGATACATCTTAGATATAAATGATAACTGTTCCAGCCCAGTGCTTAACTTTATCATCATAGCATCAGAAAATAGCATCGGTAATATTTCTCTTTCAGGTAGTCAAATACAAGCTAAACAGATACTACTTTAGTCTACTACAAAACACGGGGAACATCTTGACAAGTACAGAAACTTTCTGCTCATAATCTAGCACCAGTTTACACAGACATCCTACTAAGTATTGGAAACGAATATTGTTGCATCAATGAAATCATCCATAATAACTGAGTCCTGCTACATTTTCATTAGAAAGGACCTGTTTCTTTACTAAATATTTAGGAGATATAAATGTAAACATATACATGTACAAAATATTTTAACACGATTATGCAAACAAATGCAATTTTTAGATATAAATGTAAATACATTCATGTACAAAATATTTTGACATGATTATGCAAACAAATGCAATTTTAAGATATAAATGTAAATACATTCATGTACAAAATATTTTGACACGATTATGCAAACAAATGCAATTTTTAGATATAAATGTAATTACATACATGTCCAAAATGTATTTAAACATTTATAACTATTTATGCAAACAAATGCAAAAATCATTCTATTTTTGATACGCTATCATATCTGAAACTCAGAAAGGAATGTTATCAGATATCAGGTAGGAGTGAGTGCATTTCATGAATTTATTCATGAAGCATTCCAGTTCATGTATTGATACAAAATCTGCAAGTTGTCTCAGAATTCCATGTTGATCATTCACTATCATGAGTAAGAAATGAAATTTCCAAGGTCGTAGAATATTTATCTAAGGTTTCTGCCAGCGAACAATTTCAATCCCAAAACATCTTAGTGGTTTTCAAGCCTTTACACAAGAAGGAAAAAAATTGAACTAAATGATCATTGGAAAATTTGTTTCCAGTTGTCTATACTTCAAAAGTCAGCGGTTACTTGTTACAATGTAATAAAGTATTAGCCTTTCGACCACTGCCGTGATTGCTTGAAAAGTTTTATAAGACTCTAGTAGTAGTACCATAAAGCATTAATTTACTCCTTCAAAACTTGTCTTCTGGTAAATATTTGAGCCTTTCATATTTATATTTAACTTGCAACATAGTAACATGAATTTTTTTCCGAACTGGGGTACTTGGTATTAACCAATAAAATGTGAGTATCAAGACCTTCGAATATAAGAATTTTGATTCCAGTTTTAAGACATATTTACTCTGAAAATCTTCATCACTACTTAAGCTAGTTATAAATGATTCTTGTTGATAAGTGATACTGTATTACTAAAATGAGGAAGAAAGAAATGTTTTTCAAGTAAAATAACCACATGGGATGCGTTTTTTTCTCCGATACTGTTCAGGTGTTTTACAGCTGACTGGTTTACTGTCAGACTGGCAGATAACGACTGCAAAATGCTGTAAATGATACAACCAGTCTGGAATTCCAATGATTTCTAGCATTTGTTCCACAATATTTCCACTTGTAGGGGAACTGTAATATGTATTTACTTTCATGATATAACACTCCATGAAGTCTTTTGAAATACTTGTAAATACATGTACATATTTCCACAAATATACATGATGAATAGATCATTTAATATTCTTCAAACATATACTGTGTTATTTTTTCTTATTTTTTATCTGACAATGTTATCGCATCAAATTTCTGTTTTGGGGTTATAGTTACACCAACATAGCAATAGCAGTGGTCCTAAATTAAGGCATGACCAGGGAACCCCATTATGGTTGCCAAGTCTCAATAAACTACCTCAACAAGCTTCAGTCATATGAAACTATCTGTCCATCATAGTAACAGGAACAAAGTAACTCAAACTAAACTGACACTTGAATAAAAAAACACTTCTGAGACCAAATTTCAGTCAATTTTACTGCCATAAGTTACTTCACAACCTACCTTAACCTAGCCATAGTAAAACCAGGGAAAGTAGAAAGTTTTTTTTAGACAAAAACATATCCCCCACCTCTCTCAATACCATCACTTTCATCAGGACATCTCCCCCCCCCCCCCACCCCCAAAAAAAAATATAGACAAAAACAAAATCCCAGGTGTACAACTTCACATGCTGATAAACATTCCTGTATATTCTCATGGTTCTAGCTCAAATATCTTTTAGGACACCTACGATGCAAGTTTAAAATTACCAATATTCTCTAAGTCAAGGGCCATGACTCCACCTTTACTATATTTTTCTGTGGGAAATCACTTGACCACAGTAACATAACCCGGAATAAAATTCACAATTACAATAACCACAACCAAGTATAGTCAAAAAATATCTGCAATGACACATATAAAAGGCTTTTCCTGTAATCCTATTACTAGCTCAATTTCTTCTCTATGCTCGGCATTGGACACTTTTTCTTCCCTGTTCAAAAGAAAGAGCTTGATAGCAGATATGCTCAGATATATATTTCTTATCTTTACACTTTCATCTTCTCACCCTGAGGAAATACTTTCAAGAACCTTTACAACATGTACAGATTAAACAGGGAAAGAAATCTGGCTCCAAATGTCTGGCTGTCCCAATATTCAAAGAGCCAATATCAAAACCACCTTAATTAAAAGAATAAAAATGTTGAAAGTCACTTAAACAAAGAAGCCTCTACATTTTTGAAGATATGTGATTTTAAATGTGTTTGTATTTATGGCCTAGACATACAATCTAAATATAACCTTGGCACTAATACTACTATGTGCATGCAGTCTGGTTACTACACTGGTAGCCATTTATTTTATATTGCAATACGTATGGCCAGAAGTTTAGTATTGCGATAAATTGCATTACGCAGCACTGTATTGCGATACGTATTGCAATATATTGAGAGTGAATAACTCTTACAAAAATATACTTTGAAGTATTCAAACTTGGTTATAATATGGTAACGAAGTAATTAAACCATTCCTCTGGCACAAGCATTAATATTTTTTTAATTTGTTTACCTTTTGAATATACCACCAATTATTACTGTCTACTGTCCTTCATTGTCATCACGAAAAAAGCACACAACCTATTCATACTCAAGTTTCAGCTAATAAATGTCGGAGAAAATGCAGTTTTTTATTCATGTAAAAATACTGCGGTACAGGGTGAAGCCATACCCGTACATATTTCGTCTCAAGTGAGTTGCTATATACAGGTACACTGGTTTAAATGCACACCCATGTATGTCAGTAAGGTGAAACTGTACTAATTGGCAGGTAGTGCAGCCCCACAATACACTGACATTACAAACATTCATTCACCACTTCCAAAATAGCATGTACATCCTTAAACTGGAAGACGATACAGTTCCCTTTTGAAGTTTTCTAATTACCACAGGGTCTTGTGATGAATCCATCTAAATATGCAGCCAAAGCCGACCTGTAACAGCCATAAAACGAATCAAGATTTCAGCTAAACTAGACAAAAAGAAGGAAGTTAAATACCTCCACTTGTTCCCCTTCCTTATACTCTGGTGTTTCTGCAAGCTTGGTTGGTGTCGGCCTTACTTCTGTCAGTTTAACCCTTTTAGGCGGCTGCCAACTGAAAAGGATGACAACGCATTACAGCAATTATTTTACAGGTCTTCAGCGAAGGCTACTGAATGCTCATGTGCAACAGTGATAGTAATTTGATGTTCACTGAAACTGATATATTGCATTTAGTATAATACTAAGCCCAAAATGATCGCTTGGAAACTGAAGTATCAGAGGAATGACACTTTCACATTTTTTTTTTTTGTGCCACTGTGTTTCGTTGATGTATTTTCAAATTTTTTTTCTTTTTTTTTTTTTTCCCCCTCCCCCCCCCCCCCCCCCCCCCCCCCCCCCCCCCCCCCCCCCCCCCCCCCCCCCCCCCCCCCCCCCCCCCCCCCCCCCCCCCCCCCCCCCCCCCCCCCCCCCCCCCCCCCCCCCCCCCCCCCCCCCCCCCCCCCCCCCCCCCCCCCCCCCCCCCCCCCCCCCCCCCCCCCCCCCCCCCCCCCCCCCCCCCCCCCCCCCCCCCCCCCCCCCCCCCCCCCCCCCCCCCCCCCCCCCCCCCCCCCCCCCCCCCCCCCCCTGATGTTCTGAACCCCCCCCCCCCCCCCCCCCCCCCCCCCCCACATTGAGCACATCACTGGCACTTTCACATTGTGACCTGCTAAACGCTCAAATGACAATGTAGACTGACACATCACATGGTGTTACTTATAGTTTGAAGACATTAACTTTTCAATTGATCTACTTACTAACCTCAAAAATAAACTGAAGAAATCATCAAACCATGTGCACCTATCGATATCTTTGAGATAAAAAGAGTGTTATTTCTAAAGTATTTTTATCGCTAAAGCAGAAAAACTGTCGCAAAATTAATTTATGTATTAATTGCATTTGGCAACATTGGTGAGTGGCAGAGATGGAACCCTACCCTGGCATTTTAATTCTTTCACTGATTATTCAATGTTTAATTTTGCAGGATTGACATGTAAAATGTAACATTAATAATAAAATTTGGTACAAGAGTGTGGTATATTATACTTACTCATTCTCAAAAGAAACCGTAACTTCATCATCATGAATGTTCTTTATGAATGCCTGAAATAAGAAAAAAAGAATATATGTGTTGCTTCAAAATATATCTTCCTACAAGTGACGTGCATTCACGCTAACAGTGGCTATATTTGTGATTTTGGACTTATGGGGTTATACATTTTGAAGCAATGAAATTTATGTTTATCATAGTTGGATTTCTGTTAAATTTGGACACAACAGTCATACTAGGTTCAATTTCTATACTAAATAAGTTTTCATTTTATATTGTTTAACAAAACATTTTTACAGAGGTTTTTCCAAGATTGCGTTATTAAAGTCTTTTGGTGCAGTATTCACAGATATTGGACTTAATAAAAACTTTAACCAACACTGGCATTGGGATGAGTAACAATAGCTCTTCATAGGCAAGCTAAAAAACTAACTCTTAAAACTTGTTTAAAAGACAACAGTGTGATATTTTAAATGTGTATTTGTTATTCTGGTTTCTAAAAGAATAAATGGCACTATTTTTATAAACCATATGTTTTTTATGTTAGATGTAACTAAGTGTTGGATTCCTTTTACATCGGGATAAATAAATACAAAAGTTTTAACCAATTTGTAACATCCCTGCTAAAACTACTGTGCAGATGAATATAACATGAGTAATTTTTGAAATATAAAAAGATATTGTACATGTATCTTGTTATGTTGTTAACATGATTAACATTTACAATACATTCAAAGTATTTAGGTATCACCAGATCTTGAACAACATCGTCATACAATTATAAACCAGTAATAATTTTCATGCCAGAAACAAACATGCTTCACAATGATTGGAATTTAATTTTTCCTTGAGTGTGGGTGATATTAAGTGCAGAAATAGCATTCACAGCATTATTTTATGCAAGTCTGAAAGAGATGTACTCTATTTTCAATGTGGACTGGATTCTTGTTTTGAACAACTGTTCTTGTGACTTCAATCAGAACACAACTGTTACTGCAATTTACTGTAGAGACCTTACTTCAAAAGCTTGCTTTCTATGGATTCCTGTGAGTGTGATCATGGATGTGAAAGATCAATCTCACTGTCTCGGAAAAGTAGGCAGCTTATGCTTGCTGAGAATGTTTTTTTTTTTAAATACAGATATTTCTGATAAACCAAATTATGAGGTTTTTTTCAAACATGTAAACCAGGTAAGTCGATCATGTATTTCATGCATTACATTTCACTGTTAATTTAATTTAATTATATTCAGAGAGGTGATTCCTCAGCTTTCATCATGCAGTCTCTGCTTCTTCAAACTTAAAAAAGCATAAAATATTAGAAGAAAACTCAAAGACAAATTGCCTACCATTAGCTGGGCTTTTCATCCTTATATATTATAACAGAGGCCGATATTCGGCTACTTCCCAATCCAAAAATATAGTATTTATTCCCAACTGTGGCAGAGCAGTTTCCCAAAATGCAAGGTAAGTTTTCCCCAAAGTTTGTTTACATATTAGTATTTCTGGAAGGATTTGTCTGGTATCGATTTTTCATCACACTTTAACATAACAGCGCCCAGTTATGCATGTTATGCATTACCAGTCTAATCCGTTATGTTCTGGGCCTGAATTTTAGTCTGTGTCTCAGGGCAGGTAAATTTATTTCGACTTCCGGTTGACTTTGACAATGTCACATAACGGAAAATATTATTGTAAATCTTTTCCGAAAATGGACTTTTATCTTGCATAAATTTCCCAAATTCAAAGGCCAAGGCCTCTTCCCGATTCCCTGATGAAAAGCCCTGATAAGCTTGTAATCACAAAGTTAAATTTAACATATTATCACAGTTAAAAAGTAACTGTTTCAATCATGATTCATGTCAATAATAACAAGTCTACAATGATAGGGACGAATTTTTCACCTTGAGTTAAATGAAAGAACTGCCGCTTTCTAGTAATCCAGCTGGTTAACTGGACAGTATGAAGTCATAGCAAAGGCCAGAATATTGAATGTTTGATTGTTTCAAAAGCATAGTTTGTGTCTAATAATTTTTATCTCCCTTGCAGAAACAATCAAAAGCCTTACTAGCACAGACAAATCCAAGTTCAATGAAAAATATGTGGGTATTTGGCGCATACTACTTTGAATATTTGAAATATATTCCCCAGTAAAAAATGAAACTTTCAAAAGAAGAAGTGTACAAAGGCATATTTTCAAAAATCAAAAAAGAAACTGAAAGTTTGCATGTGCAGTTTTCGTTCCGACGACTATTAATTTTCATGAAAAATGACACTGGATGGCAGAATATAGACAGACATTAAATAACCACATTTTTATGATTTTTATTAATGCAAATATATAGCTCTTATATTTACAAAGGACCAGAATACCTTATAAAAAGCACCGTTACTCCCTCGTACTTCGACCGCTAGATCTTCCATTTTGAGACAAAAGTGCGTTCTGGGAAAAACCGGGTTCTAGTACCCGGCTTTGTATTGAATTGCAGCTTTTCGTTTACAAAACCGAGAACCAAATCTAAATCTAGACTGGGCTACGATACATTTCTGCTGAAAACGAGACTCGTTTTACAAAATAAATGTTGGGATGCCAGTCTAGAAGAATGCACAAAATGGCTGAAAATGGGTGACAGCTTGTGACAGCTGCAATTACTTCATCGATTTTTACTAATTCCGTGTAACTCTTTGTATCATTGATGAGTCTGATCACTCAAACATATTACATTCTATAACTGCAATTGTCAAATATGTCATCAGATAGTGAGCTAGATGAATTTTTTGATGCTGAAGATGTTACTCCAGAAAAGTAAGTTTGCATTTTGCATCAATTTATTTCTAATCTTTTGTGTTTTTAATGCCAACATGACTGCCGAAAGGAATTTTTATTTTTGATGCTTAATATTGTTATGTTAGACAGTGACATGCAGAGAAAAGATCTAAAGAACAGGCCTGGAGGATTATGTAAAAAATACAAAGTGTGGAGTGAGTGGAATTGGAAATAACATAACTAAAAAAACGTAGATGTGGTAGCAGCCTTTTGCAGTGAAAATTTCCATCGCAGGAATTTGCGTTTCTCCGAGTATTTGGAAGTGACATTGAGTGAAAATATTTAATAAAATGTTGGTACAATACACCTGTAAAAGCAACCTGTTGAATTAAGATCCATTCAATCACAATTGAATCAGTCATTGCAACCAACGTATTTTTGTTGCGAATTGTATACTATCACAGCGCTATGTTTTTGTTTTATCTTTTTGTTTCAGAAAGTTATTAAGTTATTTTTATTAGAACCTAAAATATTTATCACCTTTATCATGTTGATTATCGATTTAACATATTTATTTCCATTAAAAATCCGCTGTTACTGGTCCCTTAGCATTTGTAAATTGTGATAGGTGTGAAAAATATGGCCTGTCAAAAAGGATGTCGAAACTAATCCAGTCTTTTTTAAAATTGTTTGCAAATCCAAGCTGTGTGACACCACTGACTGAGTAATGCTTTTTATTTGTGAATGCAAAAATTATTTTTAATTAAAATACAAAAAGTTCCAACTGTTCTAAATTTTATGCCAAATGTTCTGTTTTTATGAAAATCGCGCATTCCAGCGTGTCTGATTTATTTGTCATTTATTTGTTTCAGCAACTGTCAAATCCAATGTTTTTCCAGTAACAGTTTAATCTCTATTTATTTAATGAATAACCTTTGTGGAATACAGTAATTGTTTTTACTGCAACATATTTTAATCATAAAGATAAAGCCGCAGGTATCACAAGATGAAAGAACAATCACAGTCTCAACATTTTACAAGTGAACTTTGTCTGAACTTAGTGAAGCAAATGGCATCAAAAAGACCAAGATATTTGACAGATTGAGACATGTAGAAGAAGCTCTAGACAATAGTCTGATAATTTTGGATTATAAAAATAACAGTTTGGAATAGATAATGTTTCATTCGAGTAAGTTCTATTTTTGGTGAAACAAAATGATGAACACGCTATACAAATGTACGTCTACCAGGGTTCAATTGCGAGGACACAAAAAAGTATTGAGAGGGACTCCTTGAATTCCAAGTTAGTTATTCCATTTAGACTCTAAGTTTTCGGGGGAAAAGTCAATAGTTCTGATAATAATTTCGGGGGCGCTTGATTCTTTCAAAAGGACGCAAAAAATCCAACAACAATTCCATGGAGTGCATAAAATTTTCAAGATGATTGTGTCAAAAACCATCACAATATACAATACACAGCTTGACAGCTGATGAAATGTTAAGATGTCTGTTTTGTGCTCTCTACCAATCAGAACACTAGGTTTTCCAGTTACTGCGTAGGTCGTAACTACTGATTTTTAAAATCAGTTTAATAGGATTAAATGATGCTTTGATTTGTGGTGTGTCTGCTGCGAAGTGACATTGAAGCAGGGTTTAAATTTAGCCAGATTTTCTACTTGCATTTTTTCACAAGTACAATTTTTTTCTACTCGCAAAATGAAAAAACAACTTGCATTTTCGAGTCTTTATTGGAACTTTATTATAACAACAAATTTCACTAGTGCAGTACACTGTTTAAGCCATTTTTATACCCCCAGAAAACGAAGTTTTGGGGGGGGGTATATAGGAGTGAGCTTGTCGGTTGGTCGGTCGGTCGGTCTGTTGGTTTTATGGTTTCCGGATGATAACTCATGAACGACTTGACCGATTTAAATAATATTTGGTACACAGGTGCAACATAAAAAAATACAGGTCAAGTTTGACTTTGGGGTCAGTAGGCCAAAGGTCAAGGTCACAGTGACCTTGAACAGTAAAACAGTTTCCGGATGGTAAGTCATGAACGACTTGACCGATTTAAATAATTTTTGGTACACAGGTGCATCATCAGAAAATACAGGTCAAGTTCAACTTTGGGGTCAGTAGGTCAAAGGTCAAGGTCACAGTGACCCTGAACAGTAAAACAGTTTCCGGATGATAACTCATGAAAGACTTGGCCGATTTAAATAATTTTTGGTACACAGGTGTTACATCATGAAATACAGGTCAAGTTTGACTTTGGGGTCAGTAGGCCAAAGGTCACAGTGACTCTGAATAGTAAAACGGTTTTGGATGATAACTCCTGAACGACTTGACTGATTTATATTATTTTTGGTACACAGTTGTAACATCATAAAATACAGGTCAAGGTCGACTTTGGGGTCAGTAGGCCAAAGGTCAAGGTCACAGTGATCCTGAACAGTAAAACTGTTTCCAGATGATAACTCATGAAAGGCTTGACCTATTGAAATAATTTTTGGTACACAGGTGTAACATCATGAAATACAGGTCAGGTTTGACTGAGGTCTGTAGGTCAAGGTCACATGACTGGAACAGTTAAACAGTTTCCGGATGATAACTTTAGAACGCTTGGGGCTAGGATCATGAAATTTGATAGGGAGGTTAGTGATATTAACATGTTTGAAATAAACCTATTAAATTTAATAATAATCCATACTTTCCAACCTTACATATTTTGTGTGCTATTAAAACAATACATTTACACAACTTATTGTATAATAACTGAAATGTATGTCCTTGTGGCCATTCCTTTCTTATGGTTGCCATACTTCTGTGACAAAGCTGTATTGTGGGGGTATAATTCGTCACTCTTGTGACAGTTCTAGTTTTTTACTGTTTTTACACTTTCAGTTGCACCCTGGGATGAAGGCATTTTAGATTCAGTTTTGTTTTTTTCTTAATTCCCTCATCGGCATCTTGACTGCCCCCAGGTCTTTTCAAAAACTTGTCCATTCTAAATCTCCATTGCAGCGAGTTGTGTACCGTAATTTGTATAACTTTAAAACCATGCGGAAGGCTCTAGCCTAATGTATTCGCGCTATATAAATAGTTTCTGATTATAGATACGAAAAAACCTGATATATGCGGTAAACATCATCAATAATTGCTGCAGGTACTCTGCAACCATTGAACAGGCATGCACATGAGGCATGTATCGGGTGTAAACTTCTGTACATGATGCACTGGTCTGCAGTGACTGTGGAAGAGAGATCGAGAACTGAACGCTAAACTGTCCTATCTGCTTTTAGTTTTATATACACTTAGAACAGTTTCATGTTCAGTCCGTGAACTAGAGATGGATAATCAAAAATACTTATTATTCAGCAAAAATTTTCACTCTCAAAAAATTGCTGGTACGTGAAATTTCAACTCGCTATTTGAAATTTTCACTCGCATTTTGCAAGTATGCGAGCTTAAATTCGAACCCTGTTGAAGTTTCTTATGAATCAAAATATCAATAAAGTGCTACAGAGTCTCTTTCTACTTTGCTTTTTAGGCAAATCAGTCATGACAGTAAACCAGTTACTGTCAATGTTTTTAAGAATGTCATATGTCTGACATTCAAAAGTTGAAACCCAGATAACGAGGATGTATGACCATGGGCGTTTCAATAGGAGTTAAAAATAACATTTTGTAAGAACAAAGCATCTTTTTATCAGAGCTGATCTAAACATAAATATGGACGGTGGACCATTATAGTATTTGCTTATGTGTATTATCTATGTAGATGATCATTAACATATCAGGGTTTCCTCAGGTGTTTTTAGCACCTTAGTGCTAAATGTTAGACATACTCACTACTGTAATATTAGATTATGCAAAGTGAAAATTGGAATTCAAATTGCAGGTCTGTCCTTGAGGGGATGATTGCCAAAAAAGACAGTGGTGGAGATGAGTTAGACAAAGAAGAAAGAGAGCTGTTGGAGCTTCAAAGGCAGCAGGAAGAAAGGTAATAGTTGACTTACTCTTGAATATATACATGTACACTTGGAGGCAGTTATAACTGTGCAGTTTTCAATCCCCTATAACTGTTTAGTTTATTTTTATTTTTGAACAAAATTTTCTATCAAGTACATATATAATTCAGTCCCCTATTTAAATTTCACGGTTCAATGAAAATTGTTCATTGAGCTTTGAAAATAACAATTCAGCAAATTGCACGAGAAAATGGTGCAACGACCAGAAATAAAATAGCACGTGGTCATGTTACCTACTTTTACGGCCCATATAACCAAAAAACACAAAATGGGACGGATGTCTATTCTACAAAGGGGAATGGCCGTCGGGCTTATCAACGGTGGAGTCCTGCAGTTGCAGCTAAGTTTCAGTTTGAATGTGTTAATTTATATATTAATAATTAAACATATTTTATAATGTAAATCAGTCGAGTGTCACCCTAAATTAATATCATCACAAATTTACAGGGAGGGTATACAAGTTGTTAGCCAATTGTAAAACAGTGCGATTAGAGCAGGAGTAGATTTTGTGAATTTGCACTCTAACGCAACACTGACTTCAGTACTGTTGTTTTCTAAATTTTGATTATTATGCACTGAAATATAATAAAATAGTATCACTCACTTCTTGACTATATTTGTTGTAAATTTCAACAACATCTACTCAATAGATACTGAGATATGGGTATTTGTGTAACTGCACAGTTATAAGTGCCTCCAAGTGTATACACAATGCTTCTGCATTTGTGACCTTTGTAGATCATAATCAGCATCCGTGCAGTCTGATCATGATCGTTGCATTGTGCTGTTTGGTATAAAGTTGGTATTCTTTTTAGTTTATACTAATTTATTTTAGCTCAATTGTGAAGAAAGCTTGTAGCTTATCTAGTCACTCTCGAGTCCGCTTCCTGGAAAAGCCAGTACTGGTGTCATATGAGGAAGTACGGTCGTGACCCCATTGAGGCTTGAACACGCAACCTCCGGGATGAGTGGCCGACACCTTAACCTCTACACCACCCCTCCCCTATGCAGCAGTCCTACCCTATCAGTTACGAATGAATTGTCTGGTCCTGTTTGAAAGATAGACAGAAAATTTAAGAAATTCAGGCAAATGGTTCAGTTTGTTGCAGCTTGCAAGAACATTGGCTTAGGTTAGGCTACACACATCAAGTTTATACAGAGACTTGCAGCTATAAAGACCTCCCAGTGGTATCATTTTAGGTATGAGTAGGCAGTTTACTAGAATCATTATCTTCATCCAGCAGTCTTTTTGATTTGTGTTTATGGAATATGAGATAGGAAAGATATATTTATTATTTCATTGAGTATAGTAAATAAAACATGTGTACAGTAACTTTGCAAATAGCAGATACAGTCAGACCTGTGCTAAAGACCACCCTGCAAATAAAAACCAGCAGGGAGAAACATGTGCACTGTTCACATATTTTGTAAACACCTGTGAATAAAGACTGTATATTGTATTGAAGTGCAGTGAAAAAGGTCTCCAACGGAACGCTGGTCTCAGTTGACATGCGGTATTTCTTCTTGTTTTTTTTCTACAACATGAATAATGCACTATTTTCTCATGCTGCTCTTTGTTTACTAGATGGTCATCATTCAGAGATCTTCTTTGAAAACTGTTTGATTTTATCACTCATTTTGTAGTAGTTTCATATAGGAAGTTGTCCATTACAGAAAAGAGCATTTTATTGTTCATTGTATTTAGGTTTTGTTTAGTAAGAATACAACTTTGTTGTAAAATGTGGGACTTTTCATTTATGGTACACACACAGTGATTTCAAATATACATGCACAGATCCATTTTCTGGCAGTGTTTCATACATAGAATCATATTTTTCAGACGTAGAAGGGAAGATCAGGAATTGAAGATGAGACTTGAAGCCCTCAAGATGAAGAAAAAAGGACATAAGGAAAAAACTGATGTAAGAATAGTATAGACGTTAAAATAACTCCCAACATACCACTGTAGGTGTAACAATAAATATCTTGTTTCAGTTTTAAAAATGAAGTTTGTCAGGAATATACTGGTGTGAGTCTATCCAGTCAGTCTGTGAATCTATCCAGCCAGACTGCAAGTCTATCTAGTCAGTCTGTAAGACTATCCAGTCAGTCTATCCAGTCAGTTTGGGAAACTTTCCAGTAAGCCTATCCAGTCAATCTGTGAATCTATCCAGTTAGCTTGTCTTGTCAGCTTATGAAGTCAGCTTGCCCAGTCAAAGTGTGAGTATATCCAGTCAGTGTGTGAGACTTTCCAGTCAGTCTATCTTGTAAGTCTGACTATGAAGTCAGCTTGTACTATCTCTGTTACTATCCAGTCAGTGTGTTAGTCTATCCAGTCAGTCTGTCTTATCAGTCTATGAAGACAGCTTGTCAAGTCAGAGTGTGAGTCTATCTAGTTAGTCTATCCAGTCAGTCTGTGAGTCTATCCAGTCATGGTTCAAGTATATCTAGTCAGTTCATGAAGTCAGCTTGTCTAGTCACTGTGCAGGTATATTTATTCAGTCATTGAGTCTTTCCAATCAGTCTGAAGCCAGCTTGTCCAGTCACAATGTGAGTTTATCCAGTCACTTTGATAATCTATCAAGTCACTGTGTGAGTCTCTCCAGGCACTGTAGGAGCCTACCTAGTCAGTCCTAAGGTATATCCAGTCAGTCCAGTTTTATATGAAGTTTGCAGTGCTAACTACTTAAGTTTTCAAGCAATTGCATGTACATAAACATAGTCAACAAAGACTGTACATCTGCTAGACATTTTTATGCCTATAAAGACATCCATGGAAAGTTTTGTACCATTGAACTTAGACTGTTGTGTTTGCAGAAATTCTGTGGTACAAGTTGAACTATTTCTCCTAGAACTTGGATTACACTTTATTGTTGAAGATTACCTTGAAAGTTTAGTTGATTCTGAAAATTTGCCTTGCATAATAGCATTGCAAAATTATGTTTCTGTAATTACTGAGATTTTGGCCAATTTATGAACGTTCTAGAGACCACAATTTATAGAATTTTCTTTCAACAATTCGTGCAAACAGTAGTCTCAACATATCTACTGGTAACTACATTGCCCGATTTTTTAAAGTTCTTCAACAAAATAATTTAAAACAAAATTTACAAAAATCATAATCACATTTCTTTTTTCACCTGGCTACGCCAGGGTGAGCTTTTCTGATCGATGATTGTCCGTCGTCCGTCAACATTTTGATTCAAATGACATCTCCTCTGAAACCTCTAGGCCAATGTTGATAAAACTATGCAGGAATGTTCCTTGCATGAAGCTCTACCAAAATTGTTCAAAGAATTCCATTCCATGCAGAACTCTGGTTGCTATGGCAACAAATAGGAAAAACTTTAAAAATTTTCTTCTCTGAAACCACAAGGCCTAGAGCTTAGATATTTGGCATGTAGCATTGTCTAGTGGACCTCTACCAAGATTGTTCAAATTATGACCCCCGTGTCAAAATTGACCCTGCTGGTGGGCACTTAGTTTTTGCATAGGCATATATAGGAAAAACTTTAAAAATCTTCTTCTCTGAAACCACAAGGCCTAGAGCTTAGATATTTGGCATGTAGCATTGGCTAGTGGACCTCTACCAAGATTGTTCAAATTATGAGCCCCGGATCAAAATTGACCCCGCACGGGGGTCACTTAGTTTTACATAGGCTTATGTAGGAAAAACTTTAAAAATCTTCTTCTCTGAAACCACAAGGCCTAGAGCTTAGATATTTGGCATGTAGCATTGGCTAGTGGACCTCTACCAAGACTGTTCAAATTATGACCCTCGGATCAAAATTGACCCTGCACCGGGGGTCACTTAGTTTTACATAGGCTTATATAGTAAAAACTTTAAAAATCTTCTTCTTTGAAACCACAAGGCCTAGAGCTTAGATATTTGGCATGTAGCATTGGCTAGTGGACCTCTACCAATATTGTTCAAATTATGACCCCCAGGTCAAAATTGACCCCGCACCGGGGGTCACTTAGTTTTACATAGGCTTATATAGGGAAAATATTAAAAATCTTTTTCTCTGAAACCACAAGGCCTAGGGCTTAGATGTTTGGCATGTAGCATTGCCTAGTAGACCTCTTCAAAGTTTGTTCAAATTATGCCCCTGGGGTCAAAATTGACCTTGCCCGGGGGGGGGGATCATTTGTTTTACAAAGGCGTATTATAGGAAAACTTATTTGGTATATAACATTATCTAGTGATCTTCCACCAGGCAAGTGGACTTGTACCAAGGTGAGCGATATAGGGCCATCTTGGCCCTCTTGTTTGGTAGAACCCCACCACCTTGGAAGTGTGCTCCCCATGATTTCTTTTCACCTCATTTTGTGTTGGTGGGGAGAGTTAACCACTGTATATCAGTGTCAAGTTACTGTGTTATTTGAAACCATCTGGAACTGTTCGAACTTTTTAAAGGAAATCTTCAGATCATAAAAATTATGTATTCAGATTGAATCACCTTCAATAAAACCAATACTATTTGAATACATTGTAGAGCAGGGATCAGGAAATTTTGAAATCTCAATCGGTCCGGACAAGCCGAGGGTACATCGTCAACCCCCCCGCAATAAAAAATCACAAAAACGTAAAAAAAAAAAAAAAAAAAAATTTGTTATTTTATATATTTTTCAACCAGCTTTCCATTGTTGTACATGATCATGGAACGGTAAAAGTATTTCATTCCCGCCTTTTGATTCCAAAATGTTTCCAAAAACGAAAATGTTTATCTTCTTTCATTATTGATTAGTAAATCTCACGAGTCGATAAAATAAATGCGCCGTTCACGTGGAGCGTTCCATTTTCTAAGGGATAAACTTTACATCGTTTTCGCCATAAAAAAGTAAGAAACGGAATTTCTAAGTAATAAGGAAAATATCGAGCCAGTTGTCATAAATACATATAATAATTTCCATGTGATTTTATCATTGAAAGTGTGTTCAATTTCGATTAGAACTGATTACGTTCAAAGTCACCCCCACAAAGTTTTGTAATAATCCATGCTATTAAATTTTTGTCGTATGGTTTCGTTTTGAATATTTTTTTTATGTTCTCGGGTCGCCAGTCCGATTAACATTATATGTCGGCTTGCCCTTCCGACTTTCGGAAACATTGACTACCGGTTGCCAGTCCGGTTATTTGTTTCTTTCGGGTTCCCGTTATTATTCTCCCGATTACCATGAGCCGATTTGCCATTTCGGTCATTTGATTTTTTGAACATCGCAAATATGTTGCGTTGTGCTATTTCAACAATAAATCGAAAGGCATTGAAGGCGTTTCAAAGTGTAGGTAATGATTAGCGGCCTAAAGACAATCGGTCCGGCATAAAGTCAATCGGAGCTGCTAACACATTAATAAAATCCTTTAATCAATAACGTGTTAGCGACGCCCGAGATTGGTGTGTTGGACCAATTAGGTAAAGACCGCCGCGGGTTATTAACATGACACGTTTATTGGGGTATTAGATAGGTGCTAATAACACAGATGATATGTGTAATTACACAAGCAACTTCTTTTGTCATATTTGAGCGATTTTATGGCCTTTTAAAAAAAAATCTCGGACCGATTTTTAAGCAACTTTTGGTTACGTGAATCGGTCCAGCAAGTTGAAAATCGGTCCAGACCGGCAAATTTTCGGTTTTCCTGATCCCTGTTGTAGAGTGATACTTGGTACGAAGAGATCATTTGTGCAGTTATACGTTGCTCAGGTCATATAAAGGCCGGAGACTTACATGTACGCGTGTTAACAGCAAAGATTCTGAATTACCAAGAATGTTTTGTTTTTTAAGGAATCTGACAGAAGTGAACAGATGGAAAGACGTAGAAAAAAACATGAAGAATTAAGAAAAAGAATGAGTGAAAAGGGAGACAACTCGGAAAGTGCCGAGTCTTACTCCGACTCTGATTTAGATGATGATTCAAATAACAGGCTTCACGTTGATGATGATGTTCATTCATGGGGTCCCGTGGAAGACAACTACGCAGACGCTCCGTTTGATCAGAGGGATAAATACGATGAGTACTCAGTGAACATTAATTCTTCACATCCTGAAAAAGAAAAATTAAGCAAACATTTACAAGATCTGGTTGACGACAAGACAAAATGTGAAACAGTAGACCATAATTTCGATGTCGATAATATTATTGAAAATGTTCTTCAGGAAAGTCAGTTACTTACTGATGATGCAAACGAGCCTGATATTGTACGAAGTACAAAAACTCGGACACCGCCTAATACTCTGCAAGCTAACGTTCAAGCTAATACTGTGATACTGCCACCCAGTGGTGACAAAACTGATCAAGTGCAAATTGACGGGAAACCAAAGTTTGTTGAGCCTGTAGCACCACCTAGGAAAAAGAAGAAATTAAAGCTTTCTATCAGGGGAGCTCTTGGTAGCACTGAACACTTAGTAAGTATGCTGATTAATAATGAGGATATCTGAGTACACAGTCATGTAACTCAGTTACAGAAAATATATACTAATTTATTTATTTTCGGTTGTGAGGCAATGTGGATTCATTTGTGTCTTGGGGTAGGACACTACGAACATGGCTTCAAAAAATGGAATAAACTATAGTGACTGTGTTCTTAAGTTTTTCAGATTAATGTCAATTAATTCATCCATTGAAGGATTTTTCAATTTTGACAGTACCATTAATGGTTTAAATGGGTGTTCAGTAAACATTTTCTGACTGCATTGTGAACAGTGCAGATCATGATTAGACTGTGCGGATGTGGAAACTGAATCCACCAGCCTGCAGGGTAAAGGTGAACTATCGAACATGTTAAATATCTTAATATTTATTTTTGAAAATTTCAATTCATTATGCATAAAGAAAATTTTTGAACAAGTGCATTTTAAATAAACATGGAGGAACATGGACACACTTTACTCATTTTGTATTTAGTGATTACTGCTTAGTTTCTACATTTAGAAATTAAAACAGTGCTACTTTTCATTCATGTAGATATTTTGTGAATTTTATGTGAAAGCAGCATTGAACACTCACCATTTTCAGACACTTGAACATCAGTATATTCGTCTTACAAAGAGAGATATTACGTTTAGAAATCTGGTTGTATGATGGCAATAACATGTTCTTTGGAATAATTAATGCGGTTTATTAAAGCATGATATTCTGACTTTGGTTTCCTGCAATAATTATTCTATTTCATAGTTTTACAGCCTTTGAAATGCTAATTTTAAATTTATATAGCACCTGTATTGATGTCAGAGTTTCCTTTTTTTGTATTGCCAGTCAAATGAACAAAATTACAAATTTTCAGCCAGTCTCTCAAAGAAGTAGTGTCTCAAGTTTGCCGTCCCTGGATGACTCAATGAGCACGCCCGAGCCTCAGTCCCCAGGCCTGCCATCAGAGAGACTTATCGGAAGGGGTGCAGACTTGCATCAACTGGCGAAAGATCTGGAACATTCTCTCGATCTATCAGTAGTGATTAAGTCAGGGAAAAGACATATCAAAACTGAGGTAAGTCTTTAATAGGTGGTATGGAACTATAATTTACTTTATGTTAATTTGTTGCATTAGGATTTCATGGGTTTTGTTATGTCTCATACCTGTCACATTTGGAATTTTAGCATGAAGTTCTAATTACTATCAGCAGATATTTTAACTTCAGCTGTGTGAGTGACATTGGGAAAAAGCTTAAAGTGACATTATGCTTATCTTACTGCACAAAGTGTATTTTTGGTGACAGTTTTATAAAAGCAATTTTCGGTTGCTGTGCATTTAAATGTGTTAAACTAATGATAATGCCGCATTAATATTTGAAGTTGGTGCTTTAGAAATTAAAAAAATGGACAAATGAAATAATAATTCCTTCCTTGGCAGTGATCTCCCTTGTGTTATTAGTGTTGCTCGGCAGTGGAAGGGAAGCTACTCCTGCATGCATTTGTTTATTTCTTAAATTGACTCTCCCAGTCAAAATAGGAAAAGTAATATTTGGAAACTTATTATTTCATACTGGTAGCAGGAAAAGTTTGTTGTATTGGGTTAAAAGTTATTATTTCCTCTACCCTTTTCACACCCACCTATTTCAGCTGGAATTTTACTTTAAAAAATGTGCATAATGTCACTTTAATAATGGTTACAAACTCCCCTGCCCCACTTGAGTTCTTGCATCAGCTCAACACTGCTTCAAAAATAGCTCATCAGGACAGTATAAAAACCTAAAAATCTAAATGTTGTATCTGACCTTATTGGCTGGATATTGAATTTGACATTTGACACTGAAAATGGTAGTGTTTTAGCAAACAAATTTCTTACAAAATTCTAGCTGAAATTTTTTTCAGAAAATTGAAATACTACACATAAAAAGTTCTTGCATTTCCTGATACGTAAATTTTATATTCTTGCATTCGCTGATACTATGTTATTCTTGCATTTGCTGATACTATGTTTTAAAAAAAGTGAACAGAGCTGTTATAAGTAGTATAATGAGGAAACATGAATATATTGCTATAGTTTATATAAGATAATTTCAAAGTGTCAAACGCCTTTGTATGAAATTCCTTAATGTTACTGTTCCCCCATTGGTATAACATGAGATACATTTTACCCCAGGAAGCAGAAATTAATGCAGTTAACTCCGATCATGATTCGCCGAGAGACACTCTAGACGGCTCCAGCGGTAAGAACAAAACATCGAGTCTGGATCGAGATGCCAGGTTGAGTAAAGGTTCGAGTCTTGAGAGGGATGGCAAACAGAGCAAAGGATCTAGCTTAGAGCGAGAAGGAAAGCTCAATAAACAATCAAGCATGGAGAAAGATGGAAGAAAAAGTAAAAACACAAGCCTTGATAGGTGAGAAGAAATTGTAAACATAATGGAGAATACTACCATCAAACTTGTAAACAAAGGCTGTAAAAAAAAAAAAAATCTTTAAACCAAAAATTTTTTTTAAAAAAAAAAAAAAAAAAAAAAAAGGTTGTTATTTTGTTTTCATCCCGAAATTTATTCTTAAAGTCATCTGTATTGAAATCTGAAATTTATAATTAAATGGGTACTCTCTACATCTAGCAGATTATATTCTCCAAACATAAATAATTTCAATGCATGTAAAATGAAAAAAAACTTTATATAGATTATTAGAATGTCTCTTTTAGCACAAATACATTGGCCTGTATATCCCTCCCTGTAAACAACAACTTTATATAATGTTTTACAGTACCGCAACATTATAAAATCACGGAATATTTAGCTTAATCTTTAAGGTTAAGTAATAATACTTGCAAATATTCCATTATTCTGTTATTAATACATTTGAAGTTGTTTGCAAAACTGAAATTATAGTAGAAGCTATTTTTATTCTAAATCAGGAAATGAATAAAAATTATCAACCTGTGGAAATTCTGTGGATGAAATAAAAATTTCCTGTTTCTTTTCAGGCATAGTAAATCTTCAAGTATGGAGAAAAATGAAAGACGTAGATCGAGAAATTCTAGTGGTCAGGACAGAGTGAACAGGAAAGAATCTATAAATAGGCCAAGATCAGGCTCGGGAAATCCACTCACAGATGAGGTCTGTCGCTTTATTTTATTCAAATTAAGTGGTTGGAATTGAAGTTATGGTTTCAGCTCATTTTACAGGCATTTAATATTTCGAACAGAATATATTTTCTTGCCGTGGTTGCTGTTATTTACACTAGAGAAGTTGGTATTGAATTCATGACCTCAAAACTGCATGTATTTTTATGTGAGAAACTTAAGAGATCATACACTTATGTTCAGGATCATTATCAAGTGTTTTCTTATATGATGTAAGAAGTAATTAGAATACTATCCATCTGTCCTCTGCCAACACTTACAAAACATTTTATACCTACAGTTTCAATCAATCAAGGGATGAATAAAAAATGTCCGCTTGAATTGTGTTACCGTATTACTGAGCCAGTGTTTGATTCTGGATACAGTCCTTAGAACCATCATAAGATAATTACATATATTGATCATTTTTAATAACATCAAGGAACACTTAAAATAATATCTATTTGTAAAGGATAAGAACAAAACAAGAACAAAGTCAAATGCGCCTTTGCAGCGTTATTCTGGTTCCTCATCACTTCCTCTCATTATAATGAGCCAGAAGATTGCAAGAACAGTGAAAAATGGTAATTTTTTCAAAAGTATTATGAGAAAAATTACTAACAAATAATTCCATTTTGAAAGGAACAAACAAAAAAAAAAAAAAAAAAAGGAAATCCTGAGTTCTGTGTGGGTAAAGAATCTAGATACCGGTGAGCTGGTAGCATTGAAAGATGCTGATATGAAACTACCCAAGTGTGTTGATCCTCTTGTATTACATATCATGGAAAGAACCAACGAATATCCCAGGTATGTCTTGTGTAATTCATTCACAACTGTCCCTTGTTCTTGTGCATTCTCAGTCAAGTACAAGACTTAGTCTACCTGTACATTTAAACTGATTTAAGTCCAACTATTCAAAAATCAAATAACATCAGCCATTTTTGATTAGTATTCTGTAAGTAAATACATTTCCTTACTTTAAAATACATGTGATTGTAAAAACTGATAAGGTTTTTAAACAACAAAGCTTAAATTGAGAAATTAGTTCAAAAAGGGTTTCTAAAGAGTTCCCTTTGTCTGTTGTAGCGATGAAGGTTCCGATAGAGATGATGATGGTAGGTCAGAGAGCGGACACACAATCTCTGCTGAGAGTGTCAGGAAGAAAGGGTATGTATATACATACATGTACATTATTACATGTCTATACATTAATAGACCCTTCTCAAAAGTTGAGTTTTTCAGTAACTGATAATGTCAAGACAAAAATTTGAAGATGTAAAAGATTTTTGTGTCGCCCTTTCGGAGAAAAGGCGATACATAGGGATCGCTTTGTCCGTCGGTCCGTCCGTCGGTCCGTCCGTCTGTCACACAAACTTAACGTTGGCTATAACTTTGCCATTTCTTAAGATTTCTTCATCAAACTTTACAGTTGTATTGCTTATGACAAAAGGGTCATGATGCCGCCAAATTTAGTAGGTCAAGGTCATATCTGACAGAGTTATGCCCCTTTTTGTACTTGGATTTTGTCACAAAAACTTAACGTTGGCTATAATTTTGCCATTTCTTAAGATTTCTTCATCTAACTTTCAAATTGCATTGCTTATGACATAAGAGTCGTGATGCTGCCAAATTTTGTAGGTCAAGGTCATATCTGACGGAGTAATGCCCCTTTTTATACTTAGATTTTTACTATAACTTTGCCATTTCTCAAGATTTCTTCATCAAACTTTCAAATTGTATTGCTTATGACATAAGCGTCATGATGCCGCTAAATTTTGTTGGTCAAGGTCATATTTGACAGAGTTATGCCCCATTTTGTATCTAGATTTTGTCACCAAATTATTGGTTATTCTAACAAAGCGTAAGACGGCGACACAAGTGTTCTTCTGAACACCCATCTAGTTTTTTAAGTGACCCCTTATCAAATTATTGTAGATAACGTGACTTTGATATTTGTTCATTACTTCAGTAAACGTTTGAAGAGATTGTTTGGTAGGAAGGTTGGAAAGACGTACAGTAAAGTGAAATCTGTGGCTGATCAAGGTGAGTTATCTTCATTTAGAAATCTAAAATCCATTGTAGAATTTACAATGTAGTTAGTGATGTTGTATCAATGATAGATTAATATGTTAGAAACTGGTAGTTTTAACCTGTACTCTGTGAATGGCAATTGATGTTTCATGATCCCCCTGTAGTCTGGTCATGAAGAGCACTATGATGATGTCTAAGATTTAAAAGTTGAACATGTGTGAAGAAGTCAACCAGTGGATACACTAATAGTGGCCACTTACACCAGGTGACTCCTTAATACAGATGGTTTTAATTAAACACTGCCAGGTTGGAATGTTGATATAATGGCTGCTTGTGAAAGTTATTGTAAAAGATACACTTATATAATGTAACCATGTTATATTATAAACCTGCATTAAGAGGCCATTTCTTATGCACATGATTTTTACATTTCTTTAACCTCATGTGAACAATGAATGGTAGTGCTCTATTTATAGATTTAATCGTGATTAAGGCTCCTTTGTCATTCTTGTAATACGAGTACCTGGATGTTTATTTGCAATCATTGAATTGTGTCAGTATGCCCTTAGTGCACTAAACGCCTGTCATTTGTTTTATTGTCATGAAGTGAAAGAATGGCACGTTTCCAGAAAGACAGTTATTTTAGACCTACTTTGTTTTGCATGATATTGTTTTTCCTCGTTTGAACTTTTGGCAAAAAGTCATAATTTTTCGGGACCACTCCTTTGATAAAGCAATTAGGTTAATTAACCATACGTATTTGGAATGTTTGCGCTTTATAAGCAGGTATCATTGTGAGCTTGCATTGAACTATTTTTTGTCTATGTGAGGTTAATTTTAGAGGCAAGTGGATGCTTTCAATTAAGATAATATAAATTGTACACTTATGATCAGTGGTGGCTCTAGGTGTGTTTTAAACCAGTTACTGTCCCAGAACAGGAAGGAAATAACATTATTGTTGTTCAGAAGGGATTTGAATGGTGATATATTAAACTGTGTTAAACATTAAAATAAAAGAAAGAGAGTGAAATTTTGAAATAAAATCTGATTTGGAGTGAGCTAAACATTATGTGCAAGTGACACGCTTATTGTGGTTGAGGAAGTTTGAAGTCCAATATTATCAGGAGTAACTATACGAGACTTTTACTGTATACATGAGGACAGTGACCATGTATTATACAAAAATAATGCATGCAGAGTTTATGCAGGCAGAATTTCTGCATGGATGTGCAGGTACTGGAAATGTTTCATAAATGCTGGGTTTCACATACAGTTACACTCCAATTTACATGTGTTAAAGACAGTTTGTACGTTTTGTTTTTTCATGTTAGGCAAGCCATACTTAGAACAAACAATTAATAATCAGTTCATTTTATTAAATTAAATAAGGCCCCAATATTGTGTAAAAAAAAATATGCCAGAGATTTGTTTCAAATATATAGCATTGTATTGCCTGGTAGGAGAAAGTAGATCCAGATATGGTGATGAAACAGTTTAAAACTACCCATTGTAACAATCGAAAAACAGTTACAAGTGAGATTGTCACAGTAAGAGAGGATAAACAGTTGCACTTGTGTTAATGGTCACCTGATTAAACAGACAGTCGCCTTAAGCAGTCAATATTGATACATTATATTTAGACATTTACACCTGTCTGAGACATCCACCTGTTATAGTGGCCACTTTTGACAGATATCTTTGGTGTTTAAGACAGGTTTAACTGTACTATTGATCATGATTACCAATAGTAGTGATCATTCTAATATTTCTTGGAAAAATTACTTTTCAATGATACCTGCATACCTTTTAGTTAAGGTAGGTGACTACAACATCTGATTATAGTTGTTCTAAATGTCTGTATTGCAGTGATGCATGGAGAAGAAAGTAGCACGATTGTTGAAGGGGAGGTTTCTGAAGATGGCAGAAGATTTAAGGTATAATTAGCATCACAACTAAGTACATCAATATTTTTAGCTATATGAATTAGGTGTTATGACAAGGGCTTGAAACACAAACATCTAGAATGTCATCTTCTTTTAACAATGAAAGGGAAGGGCGGGGGGAGTAAAGACAAGCAATAGATAGACTAGGAAAACTAATGAAAGATTGAAAGATTAAGAACTTTTCACTAAAATATGCTTAAACCACGATTTCATTGAATATAGTTTACATATTATTATACACAAAAATATGGTGTACATAGGAAAAAATGCTTAGTAGGAAGTCTTTGATGATATGTAAACAACTTGTTTATTCTTACAGTTTAAAGCAAACCATAACAAGAAAGGACCATATGATTTTGGACAGTTGAAGCAGGTTCAAGACCTGAGTGGGGAACATACAGTAAGTTACTGACTCATCAAATATTTAGAATTTTGTCTGTTGCATGATTGCAAGTCAATAGGATGACATTTTAGGCATCATTTGCTCATTTGTCTGTCTGGGACTTGAAATCACTGTAACCGCTCTTTCACAAAAGATTTTGATTTAGTACCGGTTCTTCCCAGGAACAATGGTTAGGTAAGCTGTCCGTCTGTTAAAATGACCACAATATAATTGAAACGGGCGTTAAGCTCATACAACAACAGCTTTTATGTCTCGGCAGTTGACATTACTTTGTTTGCCATATCCAACAAAGGGATTTTCATCAAATTCAGAAAAATATGTACAAAATGTAGATAACTATCAGGGTGCAGAAACCAGATATGAATCTTAATTTGAATGTTTCTTGTTATTCCCCTTTCCCATTTCACTAGAAGATAATTCAATATTCATAGTTACATTTTGTATTGAAGTAAATTTTCAAAGTTTTGTTATTTTGGAAACAGAAATTGCTATGCTTTCTTCTTTACCTAAAATGTGTGTCTTCCTTAGCAAGGGAAAGAAACTTCCTGAAATTTCATAACAAAGGCACTATACATGTTGTAGTGTTACAAATTTTGAATTTTACAAAGCATTTTGAGATGTCTTTAGGTAGTTTATTTTGTAACACGGAGAATGTTTTGTAATGCAGGGTGCCATATGGACCATGAAGTTCTCACCTTGTGGCAGGTTACTGGTAAGTTCAGATTTTATAAATATATCTCTGTATCAAAGCTTCTCTGTCAGTACTTGTTCCTAGACCTGCTCTGCTAGCAGTAGTGTTTCATTTGTGTTGCCCAGCTGCCTCATGGTAAGTCAATGGCTCTGCCACTATCTGTGATGCTTTGTAGATCATCTTAGGTATTCATCAGTTGGCACAGTGAGAAATCGCCAAACCCTAGCTTTTGATGAAACTGTAAACCAGGGCTAGCACTGGCCAATTTTTGCTTTGAGCCATTTTTTCCATGCGGCATTGTTTGCATAGCACATAAAACATATTCTTTCTTTAAAAGTTGTAGCCAATTCAATTTCTTTTGAGCCAATCGAACTTTTTTGTAGCCAATATTGGCATTGGGTAATGCCAGAGCTAGTACTGGTAAACTTAAATCAAATGACAAACTACATGACGTCATGATTCTGTAATTGTTTAACCTTGATGTTGCCTAATTTATTAAATTGACATACAAATTTGGCCAAAAATCATAAAATAATTGTTGGGAACTGTGCAGCTTGATCCTGATCATACGAATATCAAATGGTCTCTGTACTTGTATTTTATATTAATCATACAGACAAACATTATTGACCCTACCAGGGCCAGGGCTAAGTGCTTTTCCTTCATTTTTCTTTGTGAGTTTTTCCGTATGACATTTCATAAATATTACAATACCTAGCAATGATTATCACCACTCTTACAGGAATCTTTATCATGCTTAGTTAACAAAGTGTTTCTCATTTTATTAAGAAGTAAAAAATATTGAAAATGATACGTATTTGTTCCTATTGGATTACAGGCAACAGGAGGTCAGGACAGCGTGCTGAGAATTTGGGTTTTAGATTCAGCATTTAATTACTTTGATGACATGAGACAGAAATATGTTGAAAGTAAGATATTTTGAATGATTTTGGAAACTTGAACCTTTTCAGTTATATCTTAGAAAATTAGATTTCACATTGAAAGTAAGATATTTTGAATGATTTTGCAAACTTTAACTTTTTCAGTTATATTTTAGAAAATTAGATATCATGTAAACAAGGGACTGCAGGTGTCAGCAGGAACACCAGTCCTACTGGTACCTGATTTTATTGGCACACATTCATCATTAAGGTGTATCCTCTTGTTAATACAGAATAGCAAGCTAATAGTAACCTATATCAACGGGTCTTGGCAGTATAACCGGAGGAGAAATATAAAACTATCAGCCTAAATCTTAAGTGTTAGAATGAAAGAAGTTTTAAGATTAGTAAGCGAAAGGTGAATGGATCTGCTAGTTGAGATGTATTTAACAATAACAATATGATAATAATGTATTTCAGTGAAAGTTTCTCCAGCCCCGTCACAGGAAAGCCTCACTTCCATACCATCCCTGTCCTCCGACCAGTCATCTTTAGATTTAGGGGTAAGTAGAGTAATTCTCCGTTCTATACAATTCTACAAATTTAGGCTGTGCAATCGCCTGTTTCTCATTTCATGTTGCTAAAGGTAAAGGTAAATTTGATGTTGATCCTAACCCTGCTAAATGTCTAAAACAGGCGTGTCCATCTTTCACGTTGGACAGTGCCATTAAGTTTTTTTGGTTTGGCTGAAATTTACCAACTGAACAGCAAATAATAAGATTATAATCAAACAGCCTGGATTTCCAGGCTGATCAATGCCTTTACTTGTTGGAGGGATAGAATCAATTGCTGCCAGCAGTGTAGGTTTTCTCTTAAAATAAACCGAATTATGTCTGTGTTATATCTTCCTGTGATTTGAAATCAGCAACTGTTGAATATTTTTGAGGGAGTTGTTTTCTTAAAGGACTCTTAGCAGCTGGCACTTTCATTATACAAATGTATCCTATAACCTCTACCTTGTTTTATACACGTATGTAAGATGGACGTCTTTGAAATTGTGTCATGCTAGTCAATAAAAATAAATTGACAGCTGAGTGGGAGTTATAATGAAAATTACGCTTAATGCATGTTGCAAGTTTTTTTTACTTAAATAATAACAAGAATTGATTATTTTAGGCAACAGCAGAAACTATAGAGGACAGGAAAGGGCCGTTTAAAACCAAACCATTTTGTAAGTACAGAGGACATACTGCTGATCTGCTAGATGTATCATGGTCTAAGGTAGGCTTTGTTACTTAGTTTCACAAAGTAAGCATGGTTTGAAAAATGCACATTTATATACTTTCTAATTATATTCTTAAGCTCCTTAGGGATTTTCATGTAGAAATAAACAAGAAGTGAAGAAGGTCCACCTCCATGGCTGAGTGGTTAGAGTCACTGACTTAAAATGACTCTAACCTCTCATTGGCTGAGCGCTATTGGTTCACGCCCTGCTACTGACCATGTCTCTTTATGTGAGAAAGTTGGCAGTTTAAGGAGGATAGGAGTCTAGTACTGATTCTACCCATGAATTTTTGTTAGGTAAACTGCTCTCCTGTTCAAATGACCAGAAAATATGGTAACTCCTACAATAATAAGAAGTGAAGTATCTAAAGGGAAATAACCATATAACTTTTATATCAATCATTTACTATAATGTATTTTTTAGATTGACATCCACCAATAATATAAAGAAATCTGCAGTGAAATCAATTATGTCAAAGTTAAAGTCTGCCATCTTGGCATGGCCTTATGATAAGATGATCAAATTAAAAAATAGAATTTTTTTCAATATTAGGTTTAAGTGAATTAATACAAGCATGTACACTCAGCTTGGACTCTTTTGTCACGATGGTAGTTAAGTGTATGTGCATGTGTAAGTCTGTCCATCAGGATTAGTTGGTCTGGGCTGTATTTTTTCACTCTTGGAAGGATTTTGAATTGACTTGGAAAGGTGATTATAGTTAAAACATATGAAAGAAATAGCTTCCTCATGCATTGATTGACCTAGGGCAATTATATTTCACTACAAATTGAAAGGTATATTGCCTTTTAAGACCCTTTGTTAGGGAATTGTTACCCATGGTCATCTTGTTTGTTTATTGATGTGTGGTACTTTAGGCACTGGTCATTATGCAAATAAACCTGCAGCTCTAAGCCTTCCCACCCCCTTCACTATACGGTATTGCAGAATTGTACGTGTTTTTGATGCTCCTTGCATTGTTCTCATGTCTTATTTATATTTCAGAATTATTTTATCCTGTCATCTTCCATGGATAAAACAGTGAGATTATGGCATATATCACGTCGGGAATGTCTGTGTACATTTCAACATGTTGACTTTGTCACTTCTATAGTCTTTCATCCCAGAGTAAGTACATATATTCACGATTGTTCTATTCACTTTTTCTTGTTTAAAGTGGAATTATGCACATTTTTTTCAAGCAAAAATCCAGCTGAAATAGGTGTGTGTAAAAAGGGAAGAGGAAATAATAGCTTTTAGCCCAATACAACAAACTCTTCCTGATACCATATAACTTCCCAAATATTACTTTTCCTATTTTGACTGGGAGAGTCAATTTAAGAAATAAACAACTGCATGCAGGAGTTGCTTCCCTTCCACTGCTGTAATCTCTACTGGCAACAACACTTATAACACAAGGGAGATCACTGCCAGGAAAGGAATTATTATTTTATTAGTCCATTTTTTTATTTCTAAAGCAAACTTCAAATACTAATGAGGCATTATCATTAATTTAACACATTTAAATGCACAGCAACCGACAAAAATTGCTTTTATAAAACTGTACCAAAAATACACTATGTGCAGTAAGATAGCGCATAATGACACTTTAATGTATCTATTCCTGCTTAGATTGAAGTATCCATGAATTTGCAGCAGAATCAACAAAACAGGCAAAGGTTACGGTCTATCCTCAATTTAGATTGCTAGTTTATGAAAAAAAATACCCTGTACATGGTTTTACTATACAAATATCAGTTAAGATGATCTTTAGGTACTATAAAAGTCTAATAAAAGTTCAAAATATTTATACAGGATGACCGATATTTCCTCAGTGGATCTTTAGACGGCAAGTTACGACTATGGAATATCCCTGACAAGAAAGTGACCATGTGGAATGAAGTAGGTAGTGGAAGCCTTATAACCACCGCTAACTTCTGTCATAATGGCAAGTTTGCCGTTGTTGGAACCTACGACGGCAAGTGTATATTCTATAGCACAGAGGTAAGCTTTTAGATATTTCCATTCACTTCAATTCACAGTAACCTGAATCCAAAGATAGAGAACATTAAACCAAAGTATTTTGCTGATTGCATGATAATTTCAGTCTCCCCGAACTTTATCTCAACCTCACATCAGCCAAATAAATGAGCTCCCTTATATTGGAGATTTGTTACATGTATTGTCATATTCAATAGCTTACATGATGTTGCAGATTTTACAGTTTGTCGTACAGTAAACTCCGTTTATATCAAACTCCTTGGGACCTTTTAAATGAGTTCCTTATATCCGGAGTTTGTTATATCCGTATTATATTTTCATATATTAAAATAGATTAAGAAAAAAATTCGGGCCGAGAAAATATGTTCCTTATATCCGGAATTTCGCTATATCCAGATTCGTTATATACGGAGTTCACTGTATATACTTTTCGTCTGTTAAATTCTTATTAAAATCTGCATTGTTATAGATCCAATTTGATATTCGTATCTGTTTCAAATGAGATCGTCATTAATTTTCTTCTATTATAACATTTCAAAGCAGAAAACTATTACTAAAGTATTGTAGCGTATGTTTAACCTGTCACATTGGTACCCGTTAAGAATTCATACATGCGTGAAATCCACAACAATCAACCATAATTTAAACATGGAACGCATGCAAATAGCGAATTTTACCTTTAATTGTTACTCTAATAGAAACAGAAAGACAGAACTATGATATCAGTTGATGGAGTTCAAAAACAATGGTATGACAATATTCTGTATTCATTCCAGCAATTAAAGTATTACACTCAAGTCCATGTACGATCAACCAGAGGGAAAAACTCAAGAGGCAAGAAAATAACAGGCATAGAACCTTTACCTGGAGAAGATAAGGTTTGTGTGTAAATTCTCTGTAAACAGATAAACAAACAACACAATTCTGATGCCAGGGGGGATAAGCAAAAGAAATGATAATGAAATGGATCAGAGAGTTAATTGATTGCAGCAGATGTAGTTAATCCTGTGCTTATTTGAATTCCTGAAAGTACTCGATTTGAAAGAATAGATTTTCATGCATATCAGACAGGCATTTCCACTGATTTCTCACTCGCTGGAAAACTCTGTGTGGCACCCGTACCATGCTAGATGAGTCAAGTGATGTCATATGAACATGTCATCTTGTAAGATTAAATGAATGACTCCTCTATTATAAAAACAGTTAACATATTGATAACTGTGAAAACAATAAATAGACATTTATTACAATGTGATATGCAATAAAAAATAATTGTCATGTGTTTGTGGATGAGATATGATTATATGTCCGTCAGGGCCTGTCAACAGATGGGCAGCTTACCTAAACAACTCACCTGGGAAGAACCAGTACTAGATTCCTATCCTTCATAAGAGACTGCCACATTTCTCAATTAAAGGTCCACTACTAAGCGAAAATTAAGTGACAGTTATTTCAATGGCAAGTACATTACCTTATGCAAGACACTAAATAATGAAGATTTGCAGGTTAAAATTTACAGAAAGTGTTTGGAACACGAAGAAAAGTATGTGTATTATGTTGAAATCTCAGTGATTCGACAAAATGACTACCCAGGTCTTTTTAACTTTGTTCATAATGCATAGAAAAATAAGTGTACATGTACTGTGGTTTATTTAGAATTTCTACATACCAACTTTCATTGTTTATTAAAAATAACTTATTTCTGTGTTTTTTAAAGTATATTTGAATTTTCGCTTTCGTTAGTATTGGACCTTTAAAGAGACATGGTCAGAAGCAGGGCTTGAACCCATGTCCCAAAATTCATGAGAGGTTACAATGATTTCATTAAAAGTCAGCGACTCTAACCCCTGGACCATGGAAGCGGCATTGGAGGACTGCAACCTTTAACATCATGAAAAAATCTGCTGATAGCCTGAGTAACAGCTTAGCACTTGCTTATAGAGTTTCTTTCTGTTCTTTAAACAATGCTTATAAAACAGAAACCTTGCTTTTGCACATCGGTTCTCACTTTCATAGTGTTTGATCATATTGCAGGTTCTGGTTACATCCAACGACTCTCGTGTACGCTTATATGATCTCAGAGATTTGACCTTGACCTGTAAATTCAAAGGTCCGACAAATACTAGTAGCCAAATAAAGTCAGGTTTCAGGTAAGAAATATTTTTTGTTGACAAATGGGGATCAGTTTTCCTACATCTTATTGGTACCATTTGTAAACAAGTCTGTTGAAGCCAATAAAAAAAAACTTGTATATTCTATTCTTTTTAACTCCAAGACATGCAGCTATGTACCTGATGACATTTCTGATGTTGTTTGTATTACATTCCAGCTTGTGTGTGTAAAGAACATCAATACCTAAAAAGATTTTGTGTACTTTTCCTTCTTTCAGGTGTTAAAATTTATATTTGAAGTATCATTTGTAGGGATGCTGAGTAAAATTTTACTAGCTGCATTGTGGACCATGTAGAACGTGATCTAATTGTGCTGTATGTTCAGCTTTTTCATGGTTTGTACTGATCGGTGGTCATTTAAGGAAAATCGTACGACTCAGCTGGATTTTTTATATGTATTTCAATTATAAACTGTACCACTTATTGCTCTATGGGTTAGAGATCAGTAAGATTTCTCTACAATTTCAGTTGTAAAGGGAAGTACATTGTTTGCGGTTCAGAAGACCAGTTTGTGTATCTGTGGCGAACACAACACGAGTTTTACAAGTTCTCGTCTGCTCGAAGAGACAGGAATGATTACTATGAGGCATTTAAAGGTACTGACTCTTATGTATCTACTTCCGACATCCAGAAACTGTGCTATAAAAGGATTCCACCTTTATACAATATTGTCAATAATTTGTAGAACTTTTTAAGAAACATTCTAACAGGACTCACGATTTTGTCTCTATATACAAAGAGTAGAAAAATTATGTTATATTAAACAATGCGGGAACCGATATGCTGTTAACATGACGTCATATTACACCGCAAGACGTTAAATGAGCGTTCAGGTAGAAAATAACGCTTTGCATTTATTCACCTTTTGTAATAGCAGGTCATGTTAGAATCGAAATAACATCCTTTCAGCGTTGTTATCGTCTAATAAACAATGATTTGGAGTACTGATGCGCTGTTATTAACCACTCCTGAAGGCCTTCTGCCTTCGTGGCTAATGACTGTGTATCAGTACTCCAAATTATTATTAAACGATGAACATCGCTGGAACAGATGTTACTTCAAAAATAAATACAGAATGAAATAATTTTGCATAATATCCAAATGAGAAAATAGAATGGCAGTTCACTGTACCATTCAAAATGTGTTTTGATTGTTCACTGTACAGCAGGTTCTGTCTTGGGGTATTACTATATTTGCTATATTGAATTTCTTGGTTTTCTTTATGCTTCAAATTGTGTGACAACAGCAATCCAGTTACATGAAATCAAATTTAATCAGTTGTATAAACATTTCTAGGGATGATGCCAATTTTACACACCAAAAATATTTTGAAAATTAACCAACTTAACCATATTTAGTTTTTATGCTTAGGCAGTTACTTCTGTATCGTAAAAATTTAAAAACTGTTCGTGGTTGTTTTTCAGTTCACAATGCAGTTGTCACGGTTGCAGTATTTGCTCCAAACTCAAACCATTTCTTTGCCATCGATGATTCTAGCAGCAGGAAGTCTAAAGATCCACCTTCCGATTCTTCCCCGGAATTTATAGTTAGCGCTGACATTATGGGCTGTATAAAAGTTGTCAGAGTAAAGTGAAGTTCAGTATGTCGCAAACATTGATAGTGTTCAGAAACTGTTTAACCACGCTTGAATTCAACCATCATTGGCCTTGATGAATATTTCAACATACATACTTGATGGAGATTTCAAAATACATATATGTCGAGAGGTACCGGTAGATAAAATCATTCTGACAGATTGATGGAATTCGGGCGGAAATTAGAATGTATTGAATTATGAACAGTAACATCTAGTGATTAACACACGAGTGTTCTTTATATACTCCTGCTGAATTCAGTTTGTTAAGAGATTGTACATGTAGGATTTGTGTCGGGTTATTATAGATGTATTGCTACAATATCCCACTGCCAAATCAGTCAAATATTTCAAAGCCGTCTTGCCTTTATTACCAACTATTTCTTAATACATAAACGAAAAATCTACACTTGCTGATAAACAGATTTTGGTGGAATGAAAAAGTGAATGCATAATTATACAACTTGATAATCACATAGAAAAAGAATAAAACTAAATAGGTAAGACAGATATTAAATACAGATATTATGTAGATAAGTGACACAGGGGCATTGATTTTAAATATGAACATTGCAGTGTATTAAGGTAATTACCACATATTATGCGTAATGTATTGAATGGCTGTTTATTTATACTAATTTATTTAATCTGGAATGCGAAACAAGTTCTTACAACTTATATTAATTGGTGTTGAGACTCACACCAAATGAAATCAACCTCAAAGAGAGAGAGAGAGGCAATGTGGAATCATCTGTGCCTTGCGTAAGGACACTACTAATACTTAGGCACTGGTTTGGATCGAACCCGGGACCCTCTGGTCCTGAGGTGAATGTGCTACCTCTGCACTAAGGCAGCTCCACAAATGTTTTAAGGGCATAAACTTGACACAGGCATAAAAAGTAAAATGTAGAGTCAGTTTGAAATATGCTTGCTATTTTATAATTTATGAGACTCGTTAAAGTTTGTTTTTAGATATTGAATGCTTCAAAGTGGCAGCAGTATTGAAGACAAGCCAGTAGCATATACATGTAGTAAACTTTTAGTCTTTAGCACTTAGGTGTGTTTTAGATGAATGTGTATCAATTAATACTGCTATATTTTTCTTTTTTACCAAAAACCATCTTTTTTAAGGTTTGCTAAAAGTACCTATTAATTTGTTTGTATTTCTGAGAAAACGTAGATATATTTTATACATAGACACAGTGATTTAGATATAGCTATCTGAAAAAAGGAAATCATTTTTATATTGTACTGGTACTCACTTAAAACTGGACACCAAATTTGATGGTCAGCATTGTAACAACCAGACACATCGATGAAAATTCATTACCATTATAAATTTTGTATAATGCTGCATTGAACAAATTTACTTGAAAGAAAAAGTTTTGTTAGTTGATTCCTAATCATGTAATAATTTCCATGTTACTGTAATCATGTGTTATCATTCATATACTTCAGTTTTCAGATATGATTAGTGCCTACTGTACTTTTAATATGTCTGTATTTCAAACTTTTATATTCGCAAAAGGTATATTAGCTTCCTGATGTTCAAAATAAACATTCCCATAGCAACATAACATTTTTTCGATATCCATGTGTACTTGGATCAGCTTGGTTACTGTTTTATATCATTATTATAGTTCAGTGAATTTTCAAAGAGGCTTTATACTTTGCTATCAGTTAATGTGTTATAGTTATCATATGCATAGAAATTAATGTTTTAGTTATAGCATCGTACAATTAATCTTATTATGATATCTTCCATGACTACCTGAAAAGGTTACAAATTTAGTCATATAATCATATAATCTGACGCATTTTAGACTAACTTAATCAACTGCTATTTTGTTCAATTATTACACATGTATTATGTAAATTGCAAATGTTGTGTTCTCTTTCTAATGCGAAAGAGTATAGGATTTAATTTTCATTCAAGCTGTCATTTATTAAACTTAGCCAGAATATATCTAGTCAAAGCTATAGTACTCAGTCTGTTAGTTATTGGGGCCCATAGGTCAAGGTTTTATTGTGTTAAAATATAGACATATCTTGCTTTATCACAGGTATTTTAAGTTGAGGCATATGTACACAGTGGTTTATACCAACCCCTATGGAACAGGCTTTTCATTTATGGTATAGGCTTTACATTTATGGAATAGGTTTTACATTTATGGAATAGGCGTTACATTTACAGAATGGAGTTGACATTTATGGAATAGATGTTACATTTATGGAATAGGCTTTACCTTTATGGAATAGGCTTTTCATTTATGGTATAGGTTTTACATTTATGGAATAGGTTTTACATTTATGGAATAGGAGTTACATTTATGGAATAGGTGTTACATTTATGGAATAGGCTTTACATTTATGAAATAGGTGTTACATTTACGGAATGGAGTTTACATTTATGGAATAGGCTTTAAATTTATGGAATAGGCTTTACATTTATTGCTTGGCTATTGAGAGATTAGAGTGTGTCTAGAAGGGTTTTCCTGGAGGAATTTTTTATGAAAACTGTTTTGAACAAACTACATTGTTGTTATATGCAAAGAAAGATTGATTGTCTAATTAATTTTGTGGTTGCATATCATATTGGGAGATTTAAGAACTGTTTAATCATAACAAATTTCCGGTGATTTTCAAGATTATCAGTAATCTGTCATATGTTTTAGTACATTGTACTCCTTTATTTTTCAGATAAAAGTGGAAACCCTTTCATAAAGTAAATCGTAATTATTGTTTCATGTTGCATAAGACTTCTCATTTTTCTTGAAATGCAAGATTTTGTTTTAAAGTTGTCATTCACATAGGCAGGTCCTTTGCTTAAGAGATATATCATATCCAGATTCAGTTTTTCATAGATGTTGCTAACCTTAGTCATCAGTGATAATCATAGCATCTATGCAACTATAACCTTTTGTTCAATGAGTGTATATTTCTTTCATCTGTGAGTAAGGAACTGTATTACTCACATTGCCATACTTCATTGATTGTACTGGGTATTTTCATGGACACGTAGTGCAGGACAAATTAATTTGATATCACACTTCATTTATTTAAATGATAAGAATAGAAACAAACAAATACATGACAGAGAATATACCCTATTGTACATGAATAAATAAATGAATGAATAATGTTAGAATAGCTACTCATCAAAAAATAGAGTAAAAAGTGATTCATCTTTGAGTCATGGTTCTTGTGGAACTAGTGACTTATGCATTGATTGTAATTAAGAGCAACATGTATTATTACTACACAGAATAAACCTGTATACACAGCAGTCTGTGTATCAGAGAGGTTCCCAGAGGTTAAATAGCAGACCATATAATCGTAGATCAAGTATAGATCAAGCTGCACAGTTTGATAGAGAAATCTTAAGTCTTCTCCCAACTGTTTGTTTTCTCACACTGCAGCTCATTTATCCAAAGTTAGATTCAATGGAGAATATAGAAATCTTCATTACAGGCAGTACTTTGTTAGTATATCAGATGATAGCATTTTGTTATTATAACATGTATGTTAATCTTTATGTCAAATTCAGTAGTGCAATACATTTCCACATGACCTACAGTTTATTTTGTCATAATAAAAGTGTTTTAACCATGCTGTGTGTTTGTTTATCTTCTTCTTCTATATATGCACAAAGTGTATAGGAACTGGGCTATCAATGTCGGACTTAAACTTCGGGAAAAGGGAGTGATATGCAATACCATTATAGGTCACACAGACAATGTCCTTCTGTACAAATTGAATACACAAATTAGGCATTGAACATAAAGGTGAAAGGTTACTACATTACAAACAAAGTGACCTCCATGGTTCACTTAGTCCAGTGATTGTATAATACCCACACCTTAGAAGAATAACTTCTTGTATAGATACACTTAAGCACCTCCTATATCAATAAAAAAAAGTATTTACTGAGCCATAAGTTAAGGATGTGGGAGCTAATGTAAATTATTAGACTTGCAATGCATAAGATTTCCAATGTTACTTCAACTTTATGTTGGAACTGATGTTTAATATTAAAGAGTAGTTGAAGAATAGTGATTTTCTAGAATAAGGTGCTTCTATTTCTAAGCATGTCAAAATTTTCCTGTTTCACTGCTGGGTATATTTCATCCAAACGTAATTAGTGATCAGTTCCAAGTCTTGTTGTGCAAATTATTGGCATTTTCCAATTCAGTTGTTTAGGGTGGAGCTATTGCACTTGATTTGTCATTATTTACAATGTCTATACCACTCTGCATTTCAACCAAACCACACTCCAGTGATCGGTACAATGATCAGTACTGGTATTATATGATATCTGTGATATTTCTCCTATTCAACTTAGTTATGCACATCAACAACATTTCTCGATTTGTTGAGTTTTCACTGGTCAAAACAAACAAACAAAAAGCACATACAACGCAATGCTGTAAGCAGATTTTATTCTTTACTTTGATACCACATTGTACAATTTGGCAAAATTTCAATATTTACTCCTGGACCAGATGATACTGTGATGCATTTTGGTAGTGGGGGAGACAAAATGTATCATGTTTTTACGGAAGTTTGTTTTAGTTATTCACTAAGATTGTTGCTGTCCATACACTTCCCATGATAGAACCAAGCAATTACTAGGGAAAGAGCCAGTAAGTTCTATAACTGGTAACCATTTCCACGCAGAATGGACTAAGGCACAGATATCTCACCTCTTACTGGGGATAGTATTTTTTTTCTTGCAAATGAATGTTATTGTTGATGAAGTAAATTTTAAGTAAACTATTACATCCTTCTGAAATGCTAAATGTTAAAAGATTATGACTACATGTATATCCAGGATTTATTAGATTATTGTATCATGTAAGATCCCTGTTATATCTAAATACAGGCACGTAGCTACACTGAGGCACAGGGAGGCACCAGCTTCCCTGTTTTTCTGCCAAGATTATGAAAAAAAGGATATATTTTGAGGCACCATCTTTTCAGCATAGCCAAGCTGAGGCACTTTTATTTAATTTAATTTATTTAAACTATCTTTGTTTTTATTATCACAAATTGCAAATACGTAACAAAATGGCTGTTTCGAAATTCTTATAATACTGCAGATCTATATGTAACTAAAGTATCTTTTAAATGTCATTTATTGTTTCCAAAATTGGTATGTTAAAAGTATCAAAAACATGTTTGAAATGCAGGAAAATGCACGAAATGGCACCATGGAAAAAAAAATGCCCCAGGACCCCCCTAGAAAGTGCCTCCCTACTTTTTAACCTCTTGCTATGGCCCTGAAATAATTGTCATGAACTGAACACTGAGTCTGAAAAATATTCAAATTTTTAATGAGGTCCTAGCCAAATTCATTCGGCTAATGATATGACCCATTTTATAAATCTGATATTTTTTTGTCAAGCTGTTGAAGGCGTGCGTGAACAACTACAAAGTATCAGCCCGTAAAATCGATTTGCCTTCGAAGTCAAATTGTTAGACTAGCTTTGCCAGCTTTCGGACATTAGAAAAGATGCCATAAATATATATGTGTAACACATTGAGTATTGTCTGAATTTCCCCTGGAAGAGGGTTTAATTTAGTACTGTGCAACCTTTCAAATATCTATAGTGGTGTTCAACCAGAAGCTAGAGCACTTGGTGATAAGTACAGAATGTAAATATTATGATCACCGTTCACCCGGATTCTTTCATCAACATATTTTAACAGAAATTATCTTCAATATTTAATCTAACAATGGCTGGAGGCAGGATTAGTTCCACATTATCGTCTGGACCAGCAGTGGCACTGACTAAAACCATATTGACAGTGTTCAACTTTATTTTTTGGGTAAGAATTTTTTCTGCTTATCCATATGAGCCAAAGGAATGATAACTTGAGTGCAGACATTTTCAATTTTGATTACTGCTTAGCCCTAAGAGATATTTTGATTGCATATAGCCTAATTCATATCTCTGGTCGGTTTTACCCGTTTTTATTTATCTGATATTTTTACAGTTGTCAAAGCAGACTTTCTCGCTGGCTTCAACTGTTCAACGTCAAATTAAATATGAACATAGGCAATACCTTTTTCGGGCGAAAGCATAACAGGAATTCATTTAGAAATGGTACAAATTTTCAGGGGATGCTAAAAAGGTTGAGGTTACAAAAATTATTGGTACTGAATTTCCATAGTTATGAATCCAGGGTTGATTGCGAAAAGAAAATAGTGCTTTTGGTATCAAGTGGTTTCACCCCCTAGTCATTTCACCTCCTAGTCATTTCACCCCATACATGCCGTTTAGGGTTGGATCATTAACGGGAGATTTGTGAAAAATCGCCGGGTTTTTGGACATCACAACGGGGTAAAAACGACAACCAAAAAACATGCGTTTCTGACGTCATACATGACGATTATGTTTATTCAAGTTAATGTAAACACATGCAGTCGCCATTTTAAGCACATTTAAACCTTGATTCTCAATTTCTCATATGCAAAATTATTACTCAAACAAAATTCTCTGAATTTTAATGAAACAAGAATAATGTCGTACTTACGTTGGATCTGGATACAAAGCAAAACAAAACAAACAAAAGCAACAATTTTATTTCTTTCAACTGGCGGTACATAATCTTTAATCAACTAGTACATTAAAAGTATCATATAATCATATTTAATAATCCTGACCAAGGTCTTTCAAATAGTATGGTCCTGGAAACGAAGCGTAATACGATAAATAACTTGCCTCGGATCATGTGACAAACATCCGGGTACCCGCAATTTTGGAAAAATAAAGAAAATATTGAAACTTTATATCTACATATATATTGATATTTTACCAATCAATTTGACCAACAAAGAGATCCTTAATACAATATATACTATTTGAAAGACCTTGTCCAGACGTGTCATCTTGTTGCAAACATCAATTACGCCAATCAGGCGATAAGTATTACCCCGGGCAATGACCAGATGTTACTGACAATTAACACTAACGAGCGTAATAAAGAGCCGACTTTCGTCACCTAATCAACCAATTATCGATCTCGCATGTCAAGGTTTTGACTTTGTATATTCAAACTTGGACTTAAGTGGGTATTTAACGAATTTTATTGATTTTCTTTTCTTTCAAGACAAAATTTTGATTTAACGGGAGATTTTGGTGTTTTTGCGAGCTTCGCCGGGGTGCCGGGGTAAGGGTCTAAATATCGGGAGAACCCGGCGAGTAACGGGAGAACGGCATGTATGTTTCACCCCCTATTGTAATATACTGATTAAGTATGTGTGAAATGTTCTATTGTTATATTGATTGATATAATTGCCAAAGGTGTTTTTCAATCACAGAGTAATCAAATATAACTATAGAATATTTAGCACATAATGTAATCAGTACATCACTAAGCAGAAATAAGATAGGATTAAAAAAACGTTTTGATCTAAAAAAGTTAAATGATTTTGAAAACATATGTTGAAAATTTGCTGTTTCTGTGTTTTGAAAACAGTCAAAGTAAAAATATATGTAAATCCATCATATTACAGTGTCTTATAATGTCAAGTGCTTATTAAATATTAACTAATAGATTATGAAAACTTAGCATTACTGTACTATTCAGAGATTACTTCATTTTGATAGTTATAAAACTTTCAAATCAAATAGAAATTTCTACCCATTAACATCAAAATATGCAAATCATATTATATTTGATTGATTTAAGTATTAAACAGGAATCATTTTTAAATAAAACAATAAAAATTCATATTTATTTTGTGGGGTGAATCATCTAGGGTTTTGGGAGATGAAATGACTAGGGGTGAAACAACTAGGGGGTGAAACCACTGGTATTCGTGCTTTTTATGGTGTCACAAGAAAAAGCATCAACATTAGGAATTTGTATAAATAGGATCTCTTTACTTACAGAGTACAAACCTGCATTCAACGGAATAGTGTTGCGTTTTTCAAAACAAAAATGGCTTACATTTAATGACGTCACTTTGTAAACAAAATTTGCAGCAGAAGTTTAAAGACGGTGCAGCGTTATAAGTATGTTCTTGCATACCAGATGGGGATATCTGCAGTTTTTACCAGTGCTGGGAAATCTCATCTTACATCCCCCCCGTGTAAGACGACTTACGTGCTTACTTGTGACGTAACGTTATAAACAATGTGACGTCACGTTATAAACAATGTGACGTCACTTTCCAATACATAACATCTAAAGAATGTTTGTTTTTATATCAAAATGCATCATTTCATCATGGTAAGTTTGTTTTTAAATATCTATTTCAAAGTGCAAGACGGTATGCAAGAAAAAGTTTCTTCCATGAGATACTTGGTTCAGATGGAAATATCCGTCACTTCGGGTAACTGTTTTGCGGGAACCTCGTGCTCATATAAGAAACTAATATTATTGTATCATCAAGGAGTGAATACTCTAACATACCTTTACCTATGGTTGGGCTTCGCCAGTATTAGACTAATGCGGCTATAAAGTTTTGGATGCTTTTTCCTCGCCAGTTTTGTCATCTAGAAAGTTTATTCTATCCATGCTATCTGTCTTTCTTGTGATACTGCTTCACACTTCTCATGAGTATTATGGGCAGGGTGCACGCAGGATGTTAATAAACGTTAAAGTAAGATAACTGCAAGATAGTTCTTCCAGTTAAGAGAATCAAGATTGTTAAAACTGTTTAAAAAAAAATAAAAGTTTTAAAAACAACTGTTGTATGATTAATAATTGGGTTGGGCTCAGGGCTAGGCCACTGCCTGCTCGAAAAATTTCAAGATTAGGCAAGGTTGCAATATATGTGAGTGTAACCTATTCAACAGGACTGTGGTATCGGGGGGGTGGGGGGGGGGAGTCCGAGCTTGCATGGGTTTGGCAGAGACTAAGGATATGTCTTGTTAACCTGTTTAGGACTTCTAGATACCTGGGTGGGGAAATTGCTACAAGATTGTATATTTTGTAGAACATAACCAGTTTGGAGGCTTGATGTCCGTTCTCAAGGGTGCTCCAGTCAAGGAAGTTCTTTCAAAGGTGTTATTAGCTCACCTGAGCTGGCTCAGGATGAGCTATTAGGATCGATGAATGTCCGTCGGACGTCGTCCGTCCACATTTAGTTCGTTAAAGCTCTAGTGGTCACATTTTTCTCAATTCTCAATTGTCACGAAACTTGGTCAGGATGTTTGTCCCAGTAATTACTCGGACGAGTTCGAATATGGGTCATCTGGGGTCAAAAACTAGGTCACAGAGCCCAAAAATAGAAAAATCTTGTTAAGGCTCTAGAGGCTACTGTTTCAGTCCAAGTATCCTGGCAATTTGTCAGAAAGGTTGTTTCTATTTTTTCTAGCTCAAGTTTTAATATGAGTCACCTGGGGTCAAAAACTAGGTCATACAGCCCAAATATAGAAAAACCTTGTTAAGACTCTAGAGGTAACATTTTCAGCCCAAATATCTTGGAAATTTGTCAGAAAGGTTGTTAAGTTGATTTCTAGCCCAAGTTCGAATATGGGTCATCTGGGGTCAAAAACTAGGTCACAGCCCAAATATGGAAAAACCTTGTTAACACTCTAGATGTTACATTTTCAGCCCAGATATCCTTGAAATTTGTCAGAAAGTGCAGATCATGATCAGACAGCAAAATAAATGAAAGTGCAGATCATGATCAGACAACTAAATTATGAAAGTGCAGATCATGATCAGACAGCTAAATAATGCATAGCAAACAGTGCAGATCATGATCAGACAGCAAAAAATAAAAAGCTGACAGTGCAGATCATGACCAGCCAACATACAATGAATAGCTTACAGTGCAGATCATGATCAGACAGCAAAAAAATGAATAGCCAACAGTGCAGATCATGATCAGACAGCAAAATAATGAGGCCTAGAGCTTAGATATTCAGCATGTGGCAATAATTGACTCTCTACCAAGATTGTTCAAATCCTGACCTCAGGGTCAAAATTAACCCCTGCCTGGGGGGGGTCTTTTGATTTTACATAGGCTTATTAAGAGGATATCATGAGCCAAAGGTAAAAATTGATCCTTTCTGCTATTAATAACCTTTTTATTTTTGCCAATGGTAGACAGGTGAGCGATACAGGGCCATTATGGCCCTCTTGTTTTTAGAATTTGCCAGGCAAAGCCTCAATGTGTAACAAATTTTCTAACAACAACATTTAGAGAGCTGTATGATTATAGCGTAATTAATTTGGTTATGAAAATATGAACTCGAATGTTTACTTGACATTTTTCTGGATCAAACAAAGTCGTTAGTATTTTTTATGAGTGAACATGTTTATCTCACCACCGGAGGCGGGGAGGGGGGGGCAAATTTATTAGCACTCGCTATAATTACAGCATAGAAAATTTTGTGAAATAATTGTTTTTGCTTTTAATACTGAGTAGTGACATGTCAATTATAGCTGTGTCTATTACAACAGTGTTACACATCTGTATGATACTTTTTACTTCAGTAATCATGTGTGAAGTATCAAGTCAATTGCCTAATTGCAAAATGAAAATTAAAAAATCGACAACTTCATTTTTGCTTTTCCTCTAGTGGAGGCAGAAAAAATTTAAAACTGTATGATATATTTATACTAAAAAACACTCATGCATGTGCTTACGCCAGTAGCATTATTGAAATGGAAAGTCTTCAAACAAAACTCTCTGTGGTCATTTTGCAAAGTCTCACAAAAAAAATAATGTTATTTTTTTTTGTATTTATAATTAAAAAAAATTTCCCCCAATATTCTCCCCCCAAAAAAATTTTTCCTTTTTTTTTTTTTTTTTTTTTTTATAAAAAAAAAAAAAAAAAAAAAAAAATTTTTTTTTTAATATTGACAAAAGTTAACAGCCCAATGGACAGAAATAGGACAAAGCATAACACAAAACAACATTCCCAACAAGCTTAGTGAAAATTTATATAAAGATTTAATTAATAACTAGAAGATCCAAGGTACACTATAAACAAGCCTTTATTGAAATGCAATAAGTTTACTAATCCTAGGAGCTTTTGTCATGTTTGTCTATATACATAAACGTACCTATTTTACTTACACTAAAATCAATTCTTAAACAGACTCATGTGCATTTTTCAGTATTATTCAAAAGAGGCAAGTAGAACTTTGGGTTGCTGCCAAATTCCATCTATGAATAATAACAGAAAGCACTAAATTTGTTTTTAGTATCAAATATAGCGAACATTGTCCACTTTCACAACTTTTGCCAACTTTCATAGTTACTGTACTTAATTAAAAATGCAAAATAATAAAAACAAAGAAGAAAAAGTTGTTTTTTTTAAATGTGGTTCCGGCTGGATTCGAACCTACGCCCGGAAAACCTCAAAAGATCTACACTCCTGTGCTTAACAACCTAGGCTAGTGCATTAAAATTGAAGAGTTTCAAGTGGAGGACTTTATTAGGAGTCCACTACCTTAAAACCTTGTAGTTGAAAAATAACTGTACTAACTTTTAAGTGTACTGTGGCTGTTTTTTTTTTCAAGTAGAAATAAGGGTATGCAGCACTTGCTCATGTTGCTGAAGAGGCATAATTCTAGCCTTAATATGATGTGTTATATTAATAGGAAGCATCCATCAAAACAGGGTTTCACACCAGTGTCATCAAATGTGCCGCATTCTGTAGAATGATGTAAGAAATTTGAAACTGGCAACAAATAATTGAGCCATATCAGCCCAAATTCTAATTCTTTACTTGAAAAGGACTGTAACAGCAAACAAGTTTCAACAAATTATCGAAACCCACAGGAGGCCCTGTCGCAGATAATGCAGATATTCTTGTTACATGCGTGTCTTGAAGTGATAGTTTTTTTTCTTTTTGCTGTATAAGGCATGTAAAAATTCAGATTGAATTATGTTATTATTATGTACATGTTGCAAAGTTAACTTTTGATATTAAAACTATTATAGTATTTAAGTAAGGCAAAGCAGCGATAAAAGAAAGGGTAGTGGGTTCAAGTCTTGCTTCCAACAATGTTATGCAGTGGAGGATAGTGAACTTATACTGGTCCTTGCCATTGATATCTGAAAAACAAGTGCCAAACCCAAATAAATGATTGTTTCATGACCTTTTTACTTGATAAACAACATAAATACCAAATGGATTCTAAATTCTGCTTAAAACTTCAAATTATATCAAATGAAAGCAATGATTGCAGGCACTTAATTAATAAATCAATATTTAGGTCATATTTAAGTTGGTTTATTCTACTAACATAGTCATCTGATATGAAATGGACACTATACATGATGCTAGTTCCATCATGACTTTTTTCATAATGACCAAAATGAAAAACCTTCGACAGATGTCAAGTTAATGTATTGATATGTCTTTTTTTCTTGGTTTTACTGCACATATTTGACGAAACATGATGAATATCTAGGGAGTTTATAGAATTTCTTTTTAATGTTTCACTTTACTGTTCATTTCACTTAGTTGATTTTTATTTCAGATATCTGGGATAGCTGTTCTAGCACTGGGAATATGGGCAAAGGTAGAGCTGTACGTCTACATGGAGCTGTCAACAGTCTATTACGAGCACGCTCCATACATCCTGATCGGCGTTGGTGCTCTTATTGTTCTAATTGGCTCGTTTGGATGTTGTTGTACATTTAAAGGCCACACAGTACTCCTCTATATGGTAAATTTTTTTCTGTCTAAAATGAGTAAAGTGGTCTAATTTTAACTTCCTGTACACTTTAAGTGCATGGTATTTGAAGTTGTTTTGATAGAAAAGGTCATATTTTAGTAATGCACAATGCATGTGAACACAAAGTAAAACAAACATATAAAACCGTCTCCCTTGGTCTAGTGGTTTAGGCATCTGCCTTTGGAGCAGGAGGTCGAAGGTTCGAATCCCAGCGGGGGTCTGTTCTGATATGGCCGGTTGTTAAACCGCCAGCTAGTGAAATAATGGTTACCGTATGCCTACCTGCCTGGTGCCTGGCATTAAAAAGGATAGGATTCGGGAGGTAAATGTGCTCAGAACGGTGTCTCATTAGTCAGATATTGAAGGCCCTTTAAATAGTGGTGACATAATAAACAAACACTTAACCTTTTATATAAGAGTAAATTTTACTAACAAAAGGCTTTCTTGTATGTGGCTTGCTTTTGCTGTGTTCCCCTAAGCAGCTCTGTTTTCTCAACATTTCTCCCAAAATTACTGGTATCAAACCCCATGGCCCACTTTCTCACATGGAGGGCCAGGTGACCAGTGAAGCTTGAATACCAATGCAGGTATGACATAAAAATGTTCTTCAGACTGTTATGCAAAGTAGTTATTTGGAAAATAATGTTCACACTAACACTGGAAACAGAGAACAAGCTGCCGTAACATGTGTTTGAGAGTTTATCACATGTCCTGAAGCCATTGAATGCTCTATGCCTGGCATTGCCATATCAATCATACAGACTATTGATTAGTTTACTAGCTCCACTATTCAAAGAAAAGGGAGGCTATTGCAGTCGCCTCGGCATCACTGTTGGCGTCTGCGTTGGTTTTAACGGTTTTGATTAATGCAGATATCTTCTGTACCATCAAACATATTTACTTAATACTTGACATTGTTACTAATGGCAATAATGACAACTGCAACAAGTCACATAACTCTGTCAACCATATTTGCATAGTTATGCCTCATTTTGTTCTTAGATTTTCTCTCAAAATCTTAACCTTAGTTATTAGTTTGTCATTTCTCAATATTTCTTTATCAAATTTGAAATTATTTTGCTTATGACAACAGGGTTGTGATGCAGCCAAAATCTTTGGGTCAAGGTCACATTTGACTAAGTTATGCCCCTTTTTGCGCTAAGATTGTGTCAAAATGACTTAAAGTTGGCTAACTTAAAGTCCCTCTCCATCCAACCACCTCCCCCCCTCCAACCCCTACCCCAGCTCTTGTATTTAAGTTGTGCTGTGTAAAAAACAGTGTTTATGATAGGTGTTTTTGACCATTGAGACTTTGTACTGTCTACTTCCTGGAAACTCCAGCATTGGTGCTTTGAGAGAAGTTGTATCAAGACTGTACTACAGGGGTTTAAATGGGGAATTGTGACTCAAGGGTCCAGCATGCCAACCATTACATCAGAGTTTCCTGTCAGGCTGTAGCTGTTACTACACTTGTAAAAATTGTTTTTGACGTAAATACACTCAACATATGTGTTTGTGTATATACCTAGAGGTGCATTCTTTCTGGTTGGATGCTGTAAACAGGTTTGACTGTACAGTAGGTTACATAATTATGTCATTGAAAGTAAATATATCTCCATAAACTAGGAATCTTCTCATACTGAAAATACAATTGCAAAGAGAGAAGTATAACTCAATAATATCCCCCTGAGAATTGTTGTTGCCGATATTTCCAGCAGACAGAAAATTTAACAGAAGTTGCAGAATCCTATAATCACATGTTCATAACACGGAGATTATTGATCTCTGGAAACTAATTGAGCTTCTACTTGTTGGACACTGATTGTCTAGACACAAAAATTACGGTGTGGTCATGCTGACAATTTAGATTTTCAGTAAATGTTTCAGGCATGCTATGCATGTTAAAAATGTGTTGTTATAATGCCCCCGAAGGGTGGCATAATAAAATCGCACCGGACCCTCCGTCCGTTTGTCAGAACATTCTTCCGTCTTTGCATATGCCCTTACATTTTTCCGTGTCTGAGCTGTAACTCTGTCATGCATTGAAGGATTTTTAAATAACTTTGCTCAATGTTCAGTACATCAAGACCATGGGCCAACCAAACCCCCCTACCTTAAAGGTAAAGGTCCCTGGAGTGACCTCTAATACCCACATTCTCTGGACTGTACCTTTGTCATCTGTTGTTAAAACTACGTAGGTGAAGGTCACACTTAGAGTTTGAAGGTAATGGAATCCTCTATATATGCACACATTCATGTCCAGACTGTAACTTTGTCACGCATCGAAGGATTTTAAAATAAGACCTACGTCCCTACCTCAAAGGTGAAGGTCACACTTAGAAATTGAAGGTAATGGAATCCTCTATATATGCACACATTAGTGTCCAGACTGTAACTTTGTCATTCATTGATTGATTTTAAAATAATTAGGCACAAATGTTCAGCACATTAAGATGATGTGTCTTGTGCAGGAACCACATCCCTACCTCAAAGGTCAAGGTCACACTTGGAGTTTAAAAGTAAAGGAATACTGTATGCATGGTAACTCTGTCAAGCTTGGAAGGATTTTAAAATTACATGGCACAATTGTTGAACACATGGAGAGGACACAGACTGTGAGACATCTCTTTCGGGGGGCATTTGTCACTTGTGAGGGACAGCTTTTGTTATTCAAAATGGCTTTGAATCACCCATTATAAGTAAAATTGAATAAACAGTGAGTTTTATACAATATAGAAGCCTAAAGGTGAGCATGCTTGGGACAAACTGGGGTTCTATGTTGTTTTCACTTCTATTTACTTTAACAGACTAAGTATTTGACCTACATTAACATTGCAACATACAATGTAGTTATTTAACTTAATTTTCGTAGATTTTATTATTTTGTCAAGCTTTTCTGGGACATTGCTATGTATAGCTAGTTTTACCTTACACAAGTTGAGTTGCAATAGTGATTTGAAATCAGTACATAATGTTTCCTTGTAACAGTAGAAACATTTGAACTTGCTACCTGGCAGTCATTCTTGTCTATGTTACAACCAAGATGATATTTAAGGTCAAGGTCAGATAAACATAATGCGAAATTATGTATGTCTTTAAATTGTCTCTGGTGTACACAATATTGGCGTTTTGTACTACTTTGAAGTCATTGATCTGTCAGAATGTTGTAAGCAGTTCTGCCTTTATAACTAGTGCAGATCATGATCAGTCATGCAATGTGATCATGATCCACACAGTTTCCAGTTCAATGTGTTACGCTTTCATGATCATCCCTTTAAAGATTTAAAAACAAAAATAATACAAAAATGCCACGTACCAAAAACGCAGCCTCCCAAAACCCCACGCACCAGAGCAACCATCAACACTCATGCCCCAATGCGAACAATATCCACAGTGGGGCACGCCCTTGGACGGTCAGTGGCAAAAACTCCACACCGCTTAAACCGGTTTATGGTGCGCACCCAACCACTCTTACCCCCACCATGTTCCAAAGTCCCGGACGTGTAAATAAAAGTAATCCCTGCTAGGTGAATCTCTAACACACGCAATGGAAAAAAAGGCATGGTATGTAAAACACAAAAATGCTCGTGTATAATATAAAAAAAAAAACCCACAAACAAAAACTTGAGAACCAAAAAACGTATGTACTCAATGCCTTTGCAGAAGGCGGGGAAAACTGCATTTTCTATTATATACAACAAAGTTTTTATTTACCAACTTTAATACTTCCAAAGAAATTTCAGGCAGCATAAATTCAAAGGTTGCCTTTCTCCTAGCTTTAACATGCAGAAAAATACGCTGCAGACAAGATGTAATATACAGATAGAAAAGACAGTAAAATATGAGTATACAATGTACTTAAATGAATTTAATAAAATTCTCAAGTCCTTATTTTCTAATGTCTGTTAGAAGGTATTAGACGGTATTACATAATATTTACTGTAGTAGTATTAATATTGATTAGAAGCAATAGTTGCATCTAGAGACGCATAATTTGATTTCATACTGTTCACATCCATTGATTTTAACTGTCAGACTCATTATTGTGTCTGTGGAATGCCAGCTTCACTGTTTCCTGTTCTGTGGTTGAAAAAAAAAATGCATCACATGACAAGATAAGGCCAAAATAAATGAATTATATGGTTCTGATAACTTGATCAACCTTAAAATACGTTAAAAATAGCCACAGCAAGGAGTCGGTGTTTTAAGCTAAAAACAACCAATGAGAATAAACCAGTAGCTAGTACTGAAGACAGTTGGTTGCTTTATAGAGGTGACATGTAACAGGTTTATCTGTATGTTGCAGTATGCTGCGTTCCTGGTGCTGGTGTTTGTGGTGGAGCTAAGTGCAGGAGTGGCAGGCTTCGTCTACAAAAACAAGGTAATCTGGGAACATCTGATGTATCATTCATCCGTCTCACACCATCCATGTCTAAAGCTAGTGTTTGCTAGTAATAACTTGATCCAAAAATAGTACAAGAACAAAATATGAAATCGTTTGGTATACAATGTATTTATAGGCCAAGGCAAAAGATAACTTCAAGGTTTAAAGTTTGTAAGACAAACGCAGACACTTTATGGGAGAATTTCTGTTTTAAAAAAATTGACAAGTAGATTCTCACTGTTTTATATATCTGACAGAACAGTCTGAATGTTATTTATTGTTTGGTTTATGACTAACATGTAAACATTGATGTGTTACTTTCTATGAAATATCTGACAGAACAGTCTGAATGTTGTTTATTGTTTGGTTTATGACTAACATGTAAACATTGATGTGTTACTTTCTATGATATACAAGTATCATATTGACTGATTGTTTTTATATTTTAATTATTGACTGGTTGTTTCTATTTTTAGTTAGAGACTGGTTTCATGTTTTTATATTTTAATTATTGACTGGTTGTTTCTATTTTTAGTTAGAGACTGGTTTCATGTTTTTATATTTTAATTATTGACTGGTTGTTTCTATTTTTAGTTAGAGACTGGTTTCATGTTTTTATATTTTAATTATTGACTGGTTGTTTCTATTTTTAGTTAGAGACTGGTTTCATGTTTTTATATTTTAATTATTGACTGGTTGTTTCTATTTTTAGTTAGAGACTGGTTTCATGTTTTTATATTTTAATTATTATCTGGTGGTTTCTATTTTTAGTTAGAGACTGGTTTCAAGGAAGGACTTGGACAAGCCCTGAAAACATACAGCTCAGATGTTAACAGACAGAAAGCTTTTGATGGTCTTCAACATAATGTAAGACCCTGGAGACAGATTATACTTTAAAAAATGTAAAAAAAAAAAAAAAAAAAAAAAAATTCTTTTTTGTTTCCCCCCCCTTGAAATAAAAAAAAAAATGGATATTGCTTAGTTGTATTACAAAAGGAGGTAAAAATAGTGGTACCAGAGTTCTCATAGGGTGCACAGGATTGGAAGATCCTGGGTATTAAATACTTTGAAATCATCATTGTTTTGAACAAGAGCTTAGCACCCATGGGTTACATGAGTTTGAAATTTCTGCATGTCCCAGTTCTTCTTTTGATTATACTTTGACTCGTTTCACCTTCACAGCTGTGGCTAACACATGACTGTTGTTACTTTAAACAAGAGGTTATAGACTAAGGCAATACAAAATTGTTTGTTCGTTTAGAGTCAACCCATCCCACTCAGGCACTGTTCAAAGACCTATCTGGATAGCCTGTAAAAACAAAAGAAGCCCAAAAAAAGAGCCAGTTTTACCGCAATCTTAACCACAATATAGCCGCTGGAGTTCCTTATTCCATGACTTAACATTTATTCATAACATGTTAGATTTTTAAAAATTCAGAAACTTCATTATTTTAATCTTATCAAAATTCTTGGGACTTTGAATCGGTCAAAATTGGAATAATAGAATCAGAAGTCTCCTTTAAAAATCAGGTGACTTGGCATGGGTTATCACTGTTATAACACACCTGGACTTGTGTAATTGTGAGGTGAACATTTCTACATAGTGATGCGGTATAATTTACCTTTATCAAAGTTACAGATATTTATATACCTGTGGAAAAAAAGCTTAAAGTCACCATGAAGGGATGTTAATCAAAACGCTTCGAACTACCAAGTGCCTTCCTGCCTTTTATATGAATACTGTTAAAATGTCATTGTCATCTTGTCATTCATGAATAGATTGTGGTGTTGATGTCGTCATACAGTGAGATAGCAAGATATAATGAAACCTATCAGTTCCTCGGATGCTGAACGGAGAAATAATTTGGTATGGCCTAATCATAAGAAGGTTTGAATCAATTCAGTTTCACTGATTTGTCTCTCTAAGCATTATGTATGGGAACAGTAAGTCCAGAGCTGTTAATGCTATAAATACATCGGATTTCATTTCAGCTTCGCTGTTGTGGAAAGAACAAGTACCAGGACTGGTTTGACACCCCATGGGAGGAGAAACAAAAGTCGGAAAACAAAACCCAGGTGGTTCCAGTGTCGTGTTGCAGAGTGGAGCACAAAAAATGCAAGCACTATGATTTACCGACGGGCAAGACAAATCAAACTTTGGATATTTATACACAGGTGTGTTATATCTTAATAAAAGTTTTGCCTGAAAACTCCCAAGATTATTCACTAACATAAACTAACTGATTTAAATTTTTAAAAGTATAAAGATTTACTTTTATCTGGATGTTGGTGGTAATAGTTCTGCCTTTGTGATATCTACTGTCTGCTATACAGTCAGTATAATGTATATTTTTAATGAGCAACCTTTTAAAAGAATTAATGGTACTGTCCAATTAGAAAAATTCGGAATGTCTGTTTTTAGAAATTAAGACGTGTTAATTACACTGTGCAGACTTAAATGGTGGGTATGTATATTGCAGACAGTTAGTTGTTTTAGGGTTCATAGGAAGTTGTTTTTTACAAAAAGGGCAGTATATCTTAACATGCAGCTTACAGTTTTTGTGAATTACTTCAGGGTTGTTACAGCACAGTGACAGATTTCATGCAGAAAAACATGGCTCTGATAGGTGGTGTTGCCCTCGGCATCTCATTTTTCCAGGTATGTGTATCATTAACATCTTGTGACAAAGACAACATAAGTTGTTGACAAAGACAACATAAGTTGTTTTTTTCACAGGTCTTCAATATTACCTATTGACAAACAATGGTCTAAAATAATCAAATTATATAACTCCTACAAGACAGTGGATATTGGATAGACAAAAGGATGTGTAATCTTTGTAGGACTATGTATTCATTTGGAGTATTCTTCCCATGATTGCTATTGGCCAATCAAATTTCAAAACTTACTGTTACCTATTGTTGTCATAGCCACTTAACCCCTCCACAATTTGGGCAAGGCCTGTTGGTCGATAGACCAAACCTTGTCTGATCAATAACTAGAGAACACTTTGGCCTAGGTTCCTCAAACTTGGAAGGTTGGTTACTCATGACAAAAAGATGATCCCTATTTATTTTGAGGTCAAAGGTCAAGGTCACAGTGACATCAACAGAAAAAAAACTTGTCAAAACAATAACTGGAAAGAAGTCACTGTTGTACCTTAATTGTTAGAAATATCTGAAACTATGATAAAGTGTAATTAAGTAAAGTTCTGAGAACTTGTTTCAAGAGTCAGTGAAATATTAAGAATTGTATTATGGCTACTGTACTGCATATATATACTAGGAAAATAATGTACTTTATTTCTGACCATTTGCACTGTGTATGGTGGTGGAGCTTAACTGTGATCTATCTATGATAGAGAACATGATCTATCTACATTTGGACATTAGAGAAAAGTTACAATAGCACAACAGAGCAAATGTGCCATAATACAAAATAGAGTACTGTTGACTCTAAATTTATGCTCTGTCTCCTCGAAAATAACGTTACATAGATGTTACTTTGCTGCAGAGCCTCAATTTATACATTCAAACCCTTCATGAACAGCTGTGTAAAAAGGACAACAAGAGGATATGTCTAGACAATATCAATAATATTAGTTGTATGTTGCCATTCTGTAATTGAAGCATACAAAACAACTTGTGCAACTTTGCATGATCATTGGACACAAGGTTATGAATGATTCCTACTACTCCCAATAGAATGTTTAAGCTGATGTTTGATTGAAACAGAACATGGCGATGCATTTCATCAGCTAATAAAGGTCTCATTGTACAAATGTAAATATATAACATTAAGCTACTGTTACAGATATCATATGTTTTACTGTATATTTCAGCTGCTTGGAGCTTTACTGGCTTGCTGTCTGGCAAAGAATATCAACAAGGCCAAGTATGAACAAGTCAAGTAAGGAGATGTACAAGACTTTCTGGATGGACTTGGATTTGGTGCAATATGTTTGAATAGGAGATTTATTGTGAAATGCTGGGTGTTGAATTATATAGCTTTCACTTACTGAACAATATTTAAATTTGCAGAGTGTCAAATATCCTTGTATTTATTTAATAGGTTTGGATCAGTTTACTAAAATACAGCAAAATTTGAAAAAATTAAAGAGACTTAAGTATATACCAAAAGTAAAGAAGAATTACTGCCCAGTAGTGAGTTATTTTGTTTCAGAATGCTGCAATATTCAGATATATCTATAGTTCAGATATAAATTGTCTGTTCTTTTTTCAATCATCCAACTTTTGTTAGTAAGAAAGTGTGTCTGTTTTGTGTAGTCGCTTTTTTCATATGAAATTGTTTTCTATAATCTGATATACCAATTAGTAAGTAGGCCTATGTACTTCCTGTGAAGTTTTAATTGCTTATATATTTTTATGTACAGTTCAAATAATATATTTGGTAGATATGTCTCGCAGTATTTCCATTATGAAATATGTATTGCATTGCTCACCTTTACTTCATAGTTAGATCTGTTTATAGTCAAAACCAATGAAGTAGTATGTTTGCATAATTTTAGATTTTTCTTTCAAACCATTTCTGTTGATGTTTGTAAAAAAATAATTTTTAAGTCACTTTTTTTTAACACATGCTTAGAATTAGAATTCTTTGCTGTTAATTTTTTCCGTAAAATATTCTTAATATATTCTGGCAAGGCAAGAAAGCAGTCCCCGGCCAGACACCATCACAAAGCGTTTAACATTTGTAGTTTGTGAGGCTATCGTCAAAAAAGTTCGTCTTTATGAAGAATATTCAGCAAATGTGTGCATAAGCACTTTTTGTTAGTCACAGTTGGTGAAAATGTTGGACAACCAGGGGGGCAATAACTTACTTGAAGAATGTTATTTTTAAGCTTGTATTTATCTTATTTTATGAAGAATATATATATTTATATTAGGTATTAATTTTACCCTTTATGTGCAGTTGTAGTTTTCTGCACAGTAGTTGGATAAGCACTCATTTCTGTATACCGTACATAGTTATATCCCCGTTCAAGGGAAGTGTATAATTGTTTTGTTATTGCCAATGGGTAAGTTTCCCTGTTCGTTGACCAATGAAGAATTTTGTGCAATTACCAAAGAATAATTATGGCCAACATTTTTCACACCTAACAAAATGGTTACCAAGGACAACTGGATTATTCCATTAAATGTGCTGTGTTTAAAGTCCGAGCTCAAAACAATAAATGTAGGGTCTTTTGGAATACACTCAAACTACACTAGGAGGTGCTTGGCAGAATTGCATTATCCTGATGGTTTTTTAGGGATATATACCAATATATTCCTCGGAGTTTGACTATTTCCACATTATTGATGACACAGGTGGTTGGGTCATGTTTTACAAGTAACACTGTATACAATGGGAGAGATAATGTTATAAACTACAATATTTTTTCATTTATTATATATATTTATATTGTTTATGATTTTGCAGATATTTTACACCAGATATATCAAAAGAATCAAAACCATTTAGTCAGAAAATACCTCAGATTGACGTTATAGCACTCAGTTTCATAATTTTGTATTAATTATTTACCCACCTCCCTGAATAGCAGTATTGTTTAATTATTTCATATCACTCGCATATCTGTTAAAAATGGGTACCAAATATCAAAATTAGAATCATCAAAATATGCTCTCTTGTAGCCTGTAGCAATTTTTCACAAATAAAAAATCAGTACTGTATATTATCATGTATGAAATATCATATTTAGTCTACAGAATCTTCTGTCTCCAAGTTCCAGTGCAATGTAATTTTTTGGTAGATATATGTAGAATGTAATCACTTACTGAAAAACTGCTTAGATGTATGTCAGTAATAGTCTTTGATTTTTAAATGTAGGTGATCTTTATTTGTGGTAACAAATATTTACGATGTGTTTAATCAAAAGGAACCTACTGGATGAATGACGTTATTTTGCGAAGAAACGTTTCAAATGACATGCTGTTGGTTTATATTGTATATTGAAATCTACAGTGTTCGCATTGTGGAAGTCATGGTCTATGAGTCTGTGAGTTTTGTACAAATTTACTGACTGATGTCCCCTAATGTTCAATAAACTGTTTCTGAAGTGGATGCCGAAATTCAGCAGTAAGATATAACTGACTTTGAAACTTTCACCCAGTAGGTTCTATTTTTAGCTCATGTGGGCACAAAATGCTCATTGTGAACTATTGTGACTGCTTGAAGTCTGTCATGCTTGAAGTCTGTCATGCAGTGTGCGACATGCATCCTCAACAATTTCTTCAGACAACATCTCATCTGAAAACACTTGGCAAATTACAATCAGACTTTACATGAACAATCCTTGGACAGTCTTCCACCAAAATTGCCCAAACCATTCATGCCCTCTGCACAAAATGACCACAACAGCTAAATATAGAAAAGACTTTTAAACAACATCTATTTTCTTAAAACCATTGGAACAATTTCAACCAAATTTCACAGGATTGTTGCTTGGACGGTCCTATACCACTATTACTCAAACTGTTTTGCTCCACTGCAAAAATGGTGTCGGAGCTAGAAATAAGAGCAGCCCTTAAACAACATCTTCCCCTTTACCTCTTGGCAAGATTTGACCAATTTGAAAGGATTGTTGCTTGGGTTGTCTTCTCCCAAATCGCTTCCTGTTTTGGCTCCACTGTACTAAATGGCCGTCAGAACTTGAGAACTAATAGAAAAACAACTTCTCCTTAACCATTGAGCCAATTTTAACCAAAGTTCACAGGATTGTTCTTTCTATTGTCTTCTACCAAAATTGCTGGAACTGTTCTGTTCGACTGCACAGAATTGCTGCCAGAGCTAAATATAGAAAAACCTGTAAACAACTATTTACTCCTTCACCACGCAGCCAATTTTAACCAAACTTTGCATGATTGTTGCTTGGATGGGCCTCTACCAAAATAAAATTGTTCAGCTCTGCTGCACCAAATGGCTGCCAGAGATAATCTCTTTATTATCAGTAATTATGATCATGTATTGCAGATGTTGTCTGCGCACTCAGGTGAGTGATAGAGGACCATGGCCCTCTTGTTCATGAACTGTATTGCATTTATAAAACCCTAGCTCTTTTACTCTTGATTGTTATAGAAATATGTATAGAGTTCCAATTTTGTTGGTATTTATTGTACCTGGACTAATTTTTCAATTTAGTAGCGAGTTTGTTAAGAAATTTGAGTACATTTTGTGATATCTTGCTCTATAGTGTAGCTGTGAAATGTCTAAGAAATGTTATTATTATTCCAGAGTTTAAGGTAGTGTTTATTGTTTTACATTTGTCATATTAGTCTAGGACCTGCATTTATGGGATATATTATTATAAAGTTATCTTTTAATTCTGTAGCTTTAAGTCATGGGATATATTATTTTAAAGTTATCTTTTTATCCTGTAGCTTTTAAGTCCTGTTCATGAATATTTGCACCATAACACAGACTGCTGCACCTTGAATTTATTCTTTTTAATGCTTAAGTTTTTGTATGAAAAATGCCTTAATAGAAGCTCTTTGCCTTAATAACAAGACTCCTGTGGTATGAAATTTCCAGAAGAGTACCAGAATCTTCTCTCGTTTTGTTCATTTGTCATGTGTTGTTAGGACACTGATTGGGTCATCACTTTGGACAAAAACACAACAGTACTGGGCAACAGTACTTTAAAGGAAAAACTTTAAAAATCTGCTCAAGAACAGGAAGGCCCAGAGCTTAGATGTTTGGAGTGTGGCATTGCCTAGTGGACCTTTACCCAGATTTTTAAAATTATCACCCCTGGATCAAAATTGACCCCACCAGACCATCTTGCCCTTTTGTTTAGCTTTATAGCTTTGCGCATATGAATATTTTCTTAAAATCCATGTTTCTTGTTTTTCCTGTAGTATTTCAGTTGTTGCCTAGTCAGCACCCTTTTTCCTGTGATAGGCAGTGATGTATTGCTCATTAATCCAAGTTTTCTCCGTATTGCCATATTAACCCAAATCTTCCCTATGTTGCCACATTAATCCAAGTTTTGCCATATTAACCCAAATCTTCCCTGTATTGCCACATTAATCCAAATTTTCCCAGTTTTGCCATTATTAACCCAAATCTACCCTGTTTTGCCACTTTAACCTAAGTTTCCCTGTCTCATTATGCTCTGCAGATACTGAAGAATCTGTATTGTATGTTAAGAGACTGAAGTCTGTTCTAAGAGGTTGGCCGTGCATTCCATTGCTTTAGAGGTAGGAGAGGGACAGTCTAAGTTTTAGACAGTGCCCATTTTCTGTATTTGATGTTCTGTATTACCATTTTGGGACCAGTCATATTTTTAATCTCAAGTTGTTGAATGATTCCTGTTTTACTGTTGACAACTATTGTGTTTATTTAAGCTGATTTACTGAAATAATCTTGTTTATTATTAATAGATTATATACAATATACCCTTCAACATCCATGTTAAAAGATACAACATTTATTTTCACTGATCATTATTATTAACATTTTGTAAGTTTTGCATCTTAACTTTTCAGCTTTAAATTTGTCTCTTACATTTTACTCTTACTGCTTTTGAATGTTAATAAAAAATCTCACTCAATAAACTGTTGAAGTTTTTTTTTCCACAGATAACTACATTACAGGCATAACACTGGAATTGTGTCTTCCCCATGCCCCATATTGTTCTTGGTGGGGTTGTCTGTCTTCCCCATGCCCCATATTGTTCATGGCGGGGTTGTCTGTCTGTCCGTCACAAATATGTTGTCACATGTATCTCAAGTATTTTAGTTACAGTTGTGAAAGTTTACTGGAATGTTTATCAGCATGTGAAGTTGTGCATCTGGGGTTTTTGATACAGATTCATCCAGTATTGGTGGAGTTATGGCCCAGGACTTACTGGATGTGTCGTGCGTAACTGAAAAAACTGAGCTACAGCCATGAAACTTTACTGGAATATTAATCAGAATGTGTAGTTGTGCACCTGTGGTTTTAACTTGACTATTCAAAGAATATGAAGAGCTATTACAGTCACTTGTATGTCGGCGTTGTAGTTTGGTTAAAGTTTTGCATGCTAGCTATGTACTATCATTGATATATTTCAGTAACTACATTTAGGATTGATTTGAAACTTCATTAAAGTCTTCAGGGGTGTCAGAGTGTCAAGTTATTAACTGACTCTTGTATGAATTTATTTGTAATTATGGCCCTTGTTTGACTTAGGAAATTTGGTTTAAGTTTTGCATGCAAGGTATTATCATGTACATATCTCAGTAACCACTCGTGGATTTGTTTTAAAACTTCAACGTCTTTATAGGTATTTAAACAATCGGGTAAGATAGCTCCTGAGTGCATTTATTATAAAGCATATCTCTTGCTGAACTTAAAAAGTTTGGTAAAAGTTTTGCATGCAAACTGGATTTGGTTAAGATTTTATTTGCAAGCTACCATCGGGCATATATCTAAGTTATCATTGCTGAAATTGATGTGAAACATCTTCAGAATGTGAAGGGGGTCACCATCAATCAAATAAGATTACTCTTGACTGAATTAATTACAAGTTATGGTCCTTGTTGAACTTAGAAATTTTGGTTCAAGTTTTGCAAGCAAGGTATTACAATACACATATTTCAGTGATCACTTATGGGACTGATATGAAACTTCATTAATATCTTCAGTGGTGTCAGAATGTCGAGTTAAATAACTCTTGTACGAATTTAATTCAAATTATGGCCCATGTTTGACTTGGAAAGTTTTGTTAGAGTTTTACATGAAAGGTACTTTCATGCACAAATCTCAGTAACCACTCTTGTAATTTATTTAAAACTTCAATATAGTATCAAGCAATCAGTATGATAACTCATGACCACATTTATTATAAAGTATAGCCCTTGTTGAACTTAGAAAGTTTGGTTTAAGTTTTGTGTGCAGGGTACTACCGTGAACATAATTCAGTAACTATTTGAAACTAAATAATAGTGACTCTAAATTCTGGTCCAAAAGCAAATTTGGGATCAGTATAGCAACATCACTGCAGATACAGAAACTGGCCGAATATTTTTGTATGGTGGTCACCATTTTGCTCGACTATTTGTTTTAGTATCTCCTCCATATCGAAAGTAACAAACTAAGAATAAAGTTTCTGTCATGAGCACGAGGCTCAGATCGAAGTATCCGTCACCGAGGGTATTTGTTTTGGCGGGAACGAGGCACAAAACAGTTACCTGAGGTGACGGGTATTTCCATCTGAGCCAAGTGTCTCGTGATGGAAACTTTTTCTTGCGAACCGTCTTGCACTTTAAAGTAGATTTCTAAATAGAAACTTATCAAGATGATGAATTATCATGAAAAACGATTTTCGGACATTGTATTTGAGAAATTTACGTCACAATGTTTATTTATTGCGACAGACAAGTGTCAAAAGGCAAAAGGCAAAAGGGTTATTAGTATAATAATATGGTTCAGTGGTAATCATGGCACAGGACTTGTAATCCAGGGATCGCAGGTTCGATCCCCCCTTCGATCCCCCTTTCTCCTCTACACTACTATTACTATATTTGTATTTGTGCGTAGGTTGGTTGGTCTGTACATCTTGAGTGTTGCTATGTTTTATGTTTTAACTACAGAGGCCTATACATGTTACTTAGTATTACGTTAAAAGTCGTTATAACCTATTGCACATGTCGTTATAGCAAGGAAAATCTTGTCTAACGACTTCTAAATCAGAGTAAACCAACACATTTATCATAACATCTTTCATATCTCGTTGTAGTTATAACAAATTATACATCTTGATACAATCTAAACACGAGAAAAAATTATGCAGACATTTCTAGTGAAAAAAATATGATGACGACTTTCTTACCTTGTTGTAGCGGGATCTGACAGGTTATAACGAGAAAAAGTTCGTTATAACAACATTATAATATCGTTATAAGGAGAGTAAATGTCTATTACGAATGAACTAGTTTTATGACGACTTTTAACATCTTAAAACGAGAATGACCTTTGAATCTCAATATTGATCCCGGTGTCACAATAAACATGAACATTTGTCAGGAAATTTTCTGTGATTTCGAAGAAGACGCATCTCTAGTGCACATCTTTTCATGATTTTTATTACAACCTATTAACCATTACCACTTCATTATGTTTCTTAAAGGGTTGATTACGATATAGTTATCGATCATAGGAATTTTAGCTGAAAAAATACAGTAATGAAATAAAGTTTCCATCCGAAACCAAAGTTCTGGTGTGAACTTGAGTGTCTGGAAGTAATGATGCTTGGAGTCGTGAAGTTGTCAAAATTACTAGGGATGCACATGTATATGGCATGTTAATTCTTATGAAAACTTGTACAAAGTATCATAGGTTGCAGTTTTACTTGGCCTGTAAAAATGTCCCCTGTGTACCCTGTCTCTGTCGACTCTGTTTGAGCAAGAAATGTTTTTTTCCATGGTTCACCTGTAGCGTTGTACATATGAAAAACAAAAGGAACCACATTTTGAATTTCGTTTTAAATGTCTTTTAGAAAGAACGTCAGACATTTTTTATTAAGAATTTATTAAATGCTAAATTAATATTGATTCAAAGTTAGAGCACGAAACGTAGACGAGCATGAAAAGGTTTTATAATGACTGGACAAAGTCTTCACCTGCAAATTGTCTGGCTCGAAATTAAATCACGACATGCCGTAATAAATGCAAATAACGTACTGCATTATTTGAAATTAAATCACGAACTGCAAAATAATAATATATACTTATATATACATCAGTATAAGGCAACAGACCGTCATTTCTATGCGGCGGCAGTTTGGTGACATGGACTATAGAATTGTATTTTGTGTTCTTTGCGTTGCGGTTTCACTTGTTCCAGGTAAGTGTTCATATTGCTCAATTACCCAAGTCAGATGTTACTTTAGTTTTATGTTTTGATCATCAGTATCTGAATACTTAACATTAAACAGTCATATCTCACGTTCCCTCTGTTCTTTGAAATAATTCTTCATCTATCCCTATGTAACTTTTAAAAAACTATTTAAGGAAAGCCAGACAAAAGTTGCAATTGTAGACGCCGGCACAAAGGTGTAACGTCAAAATATCTCGATTTTCAGCTGATGTTCTCGTTTTTCAGTGTTTTCATTGCTCAGTAACGCAGCTTTCTACTTGTTTGTAGTATCCGGAAGTTCCGGTATTCTAGCTTAGACAAAATGTATTTAAGAAATTGTTTTCAAATAGCACATGAAACAAAAATAAAATTGATATTGTAAACATTACACAAGTAATTTGCAAACTATTCAGCAAAAGGAATCATTAGCGGATTTACTAAAAAAAAATACCGGTATTATAAATACTTTTACTAGCTGCATCGACCACTGTTTTCTGTGTGGCTCTTATACTTTCAATGATCTTGGTTTTTATCAAAAGAGTTTTAGTTTAAACATATTTATTCAGTTTATTTGAAAAACAAACATACATACATGTGTAACAATATAAACACTGAAAGGAATTGAAACGAAAGACTATGTCTGATGGGGTTTCTCTCCCTAAGAGTTTTGATTTCTGTAATCAAAATGTAATAGATATCAAGTTATAAGCTTCAAAAATGAGCAGGCGAGGCAATCGTGGATGTTAGTTACTCGGTTTCAAATTTGCAATGCTTCAATTACAAAAAAAAACACCAACATTATGTCATTTTATTTATAAAACTATTTCGTATATTTCAAAGACTATGACTCTTAACATCACGAGTTAAAGCGCACATTTTCACACAGCGGGACTTTTTTTCTCCACACGAACGTTTACAGGCAAATTTTACAAATTTAAGGCTATGCGTAGAGGACAAATTGAAATTTCATACCGTTTGAAATTAGATTTTTAAGTAGATAAGGGTACATAACACCTCCGTGTCGATGCTTTCGTAACGTTATTTTAAAGATCTTACGTAATTTGGATAAATACGTAAATGAGTATTGCTCAGCAGCCTTTTCAAATAAATTTTTCTCCGGTCTAGACATTATTTGATATCATTTCCTGGACATTATATGGTCTTTTCCCATGGTAAAATTTAAGCGGTTGAGAAATTGCATTTACAAATATAAGGAAAAAATGGATTTTCATGTTACATCTTACACGCAACGTTAATTTTATTTGTTTCGTTGGCTTTTACATAATAAGTCGCACATTGAAAATAATTTTAAGACAAAAATTATTCTACTGGAATCAGAATTTTATTATGAACAAATTGACATATAACTTTATGCATTTATGTTTTCAAATAACACAATGGTGGGTTAGCTTACGCGACGTCTAAATTTTCAAACGTCTGTATGTTTAGAACGCATGTAAACGAATACATTTTTTAACTATGTTTTTTCCTGTTCTAAACAAGTAAAACCTAAATTTTATAAAATGTAACAGCCTGAGCAGTCCTACACTGTTCACACAGTCAGATATAATTGGATACTCGTGTGCTCGAGGATAAGTTTTCCATGTTTTGTTATTTCACTTTTTAGATGATGGCATATTTTTTAAAGAAAGGGCATTTAATAGGTACACGTACTTATGACTTGTTTACAGGATCATGACTTTTCGAATGTAATCATATTCATTTATGCTTAACATTTATCACAAACTATGTTTATGTAATGTGCATCCGGGCGTAAGAAAGAATTTAAGGACAACTCTGATATGAAATAAATGATAATAGAGCAAGAAGTCTTTAGAAGAAGCCGTTAGAAAAGGCATTCAGATGTTGGAGTTTGAATCACAACAGAGGTTGCAGGAATTATCTCCTGTACTTCGTTTGGCGATAACATATACAGTATTTCGTATTAATTGCAAGAGGAGTTGGTGGTCCGACTCCCGATCCGCGTGATGAAACCAATAATAGAGGTAAACGAGATTTTCCAGCTAATGTCCTGAATACAATTACTGGAACTAATGTATACAGGGACGCTGGCGCCGGATACAATAATACGATAGGGCAAAGGTATCCAAGATATCCCTATCCAAGTCAAAAGATAAAATATCGCATCTATGCTAAAACATGCTTTATATGGGTATAACTATTGACAAACTGGTTACATTAACATATCACATTTTGAGTTTACTAAACAAAAGTTGGCAAAATATCACGTTTAGACAAAAACAGTCAATGACATTATCTCTTTAGGCGATTTGTAAGTGTCCTGAGGCACGGGCTTTAACACATTGCTGTATAATTTCACCCATGAAGAGTTTGTAGAAGCTATTGTAACGTCGGTCTTTGACGCTCTCTAAAACGGAAGCGAGATGTCCGAGTTTGATTCTAATCAGAGGTTGCTGGTATTTTCTGTAGGTTTACAAGACTGTCGCACACTAAACGGTTATAAATTCATATACAAAATGTATTTATTAATTAATTACCTTTCTTTTTCTGTAACAATTTCGTTTGTATGTAATCGACAATCAGCTTCATATCATTTAAAAATCTTCATGCCAACAACAATAACAATTTTAAACGGTATCACATGCAATCATGTTTAATACTTACAGCGACAAGTGGTGGACCTCCCGGGAAAGCTCGTAAGCATGATATTTCCGCTAATTAATGCTAAAATGTTCAACCAGTTTGACAAAATAATGTTCAGCACTATTAGGGCATTAAGTAAAAGATGATTCCTGTGATGAACCATTGTTTTAGCCATCTCCTCTGCAAGTAAGTACAAACTTTGTTTCATACATACGTCGTAAGCGGGGCTCAGCAGTTACAGCGGTTTTGAAGAAGCCATCGTTAATTCGGCCTTGGACGCTTGAAGCGCCAAAGCGCTACGACAGCCATATATCCGAGTTCGATTCTCGACAGAGGTTGTTCTCCGTAGCAGACTGAGGGACACTAACAATTCTCTTAAGATATATAAAACTGCTCTTTTAAGTTATAACAATTTTTCTAGTCTCCTATAATACAGTCAGTTTAAATAAAGAATAGCACAATGCATACAGTCATGTTTAATACTTACAGCGACAAGACGGCAGATGGATTCAACTGCTGGTCAACCAGGAAAAAGAGATATGCCTGGTGAGCCTTGTCTGCCTGGTGGACCAGGTCTGCCTGATGGGTCAGGTCTGCCTGGTTTTGGTGGTCTGCAAGGTGAGCCTGGTCTGCAAGGTGAGCCTGATCTGTCTGGTTTTGGTGGTGAGCGTGGTCTGCAAGGTGAGCCTGGTCTGCCCGGAGGTAAACGGGGCGTTTCTGCTAATCTATACAGAGACGCTGTAGCAATGTACAATGGTAGATCTAAAAAGGAATAAGGTAAAGACAAACTTTTCTTATTTGTTGTGCTCACATGTGATCGCGTGATGTCCGTCGTGGGTCGAGTGTGCGTGCGTCAACAATTTCTTTAAACAACATCTCCCCCTAAACAGCTTGATTGATAGAAGTTGATGAAACTTGGCAGTTACGTTCCTTAGATGATTCTCTACACTATTTCATGCAGAAGTCTGGTTGCCAATGAATCGAAAAAATCTTCTAAAAAACGGAAGTCCCAGAGCTCAGATATTTGGCATGTAACATAGTCAAGTAGACCTCTACAAACATTGTTCAAATCATGACCAAAGGGTAAGATTTGACACCGCCCTGGGGTCACTTGATTTTACATAGGTTTAATGAAATTTTAAATATATGGATAATTTGTACCGTTTCAACTTTGACCTTAGCTGACCTTGGCCTTGATTTACGGAAGTACATTCTGTTGGATACAGCAAGGAAATTCGGAAGATGTTTACAGTTTTGTTTGTAGATTTCAACTTCAACATTGTCTGACCTTGATATTGACCTACTTTACTGTTTTTACCATATGTAAAGATTTTAACTTTGACTTTGGCTACTCTTGACTTTGACCTTCGTGGATTTTGTTTTTCAAGCTAGAGAGATAAAATGTAGACTATTTAGTTTATACTGATTAATTTAAGCTCGATTGTGAAGATAGCTTTAAACTTACCGAGTCACTCTCGAAAAACCAGTACTGAAGTCATATGAGCAAGTACGGTCTTGGCCCCAGTGGGCCTCGAACCCGCAACCTCCAGGGTGAGCGGCAGACACCTTAACCTAAATGTGGACTATTTGTGTAGTTTTGCAAACTAATTCCCAAAATAACCATGACCTTGATAATGACCTTTTGATCTGTGTTCTTTCTTAAAAAATGCAATGATACTCACGTGACTGATACAGGTCCAACGTGGCCTTCTTGTTATATTTTTGACCAGTTTGGTACCGTTATTTTTAGAAGTATTAGGGCTAAATTCACAACAGTTTCTTGGATGAACTATTATTTAGAGCCGTATCTTATGTAAAGAACTACAAACCATTTCAATTTTAAGGTCAGGTCCTAAGTGGGACTCAGCCGTTACAGATACATAAGTTTACAGTTCGGTTTACCAGAGGCGTACTCTCTAAATACTGTGTATACATGTATGTCTTTTATTTGTTGTGTTTTCTTTCTACTTGCAGAGTTTTCAACTGATGGGGAGATGAACACATTAAAACATAAATGACATGTTTTGTAAATGATTGAACTAGTTACTCTACGAATAAAACTATCAAGTTGTTTGTTTTCATCATATGAGCTCAATCCCACCTCCAGCACGATTCTCTTCCAAATTTTGGAGGTTATGCTGTTAAAGGGACATACCCTAGAACTGATGTCAAACTAAATAACCACCAAAACATAGAATCTTTGGAAGTATTATAACTTAACCTAAAAGTTTCAGCTAGCATTCCCAGTCATTATCGATAAAATCAGCGGTTTAAAATATACTGCAGTACCGTTAACCATTCAATAATCTACGTAGAGTTGTACAATTAATGGGTGGATGCGATTTATTACAGAATATTGACATTATATTGATTAGTTGTGGTAAAATGAGGCATTTTTCGCCATAGGTTCTTCTTTGAAATTGTATTTATTTATCATTTAACGTTCATTGAACACATAATCTATGTTTCGAGAATATAATCTGCTTTAAATAGCAGCATCTATCACCGTATTTTGCGAGCTCATTGCATAAAGGATAGAAATACAATTTATTTTTTTATTTTGTATTGGTCTTCAATTGCATCGTGCATGAACATTTAAAGTCGGCAAGATACAAATACCAATAAACATAACGCAAGCCTGTGAACAGGTCACATGTAGGTGCTGGCGTATGGTGACCTTTGAGATAGTGTCATGGGTCTTGCACATGACACATCGCCTTGATAAGCTGAACATTTGTGCCAAGCCTTAGTCACAGTCCGGACACGAATGCATGCATGTATACAGGAGTCCATATATTTTAAACTCTAAGTGGGCCCTTGACCTTTGAGGTAGGGAAGTGGGTCTTCATGTGCTGAACATGAGTGCCATATGATTTAAAAAGGCCTTCACGCATGACAAAGTTACAACCCGGACGAGAACAAATGGAAAGACGGACACACGGATTTTAATATGCACATGTACCTTTAAAAGTGTTTAGAAAGTATGTAAACGTATACATCCTTAACAATGCATTTTCCTGTTCTGAACAAGTTATTTGAATATTTAGGTTTAAACTTCTGAATCAAAATAACGCTAGAACTAGCTGGGAAACACGAGGACAATAATGGCGCTTTATTGGTCAGCTACGTCAACATAAAACGTTTATAATCTGTGTTTTGACCTATATGATTCATGCAAGTACACAAGAATCCTCTACAAGATTGGTTACATGTATACCTGAAACCACATTTTGAAAACTTAAGGTTTTGGTCAATAAAGTTTGAGCTTTTGTCAGGTACTACCTTAATATTTTGCCTATTTCAAGTTTTTACCCTCCCGACCATGTATTTAATTTATTAATGAGATTTGACTGAGACAAATACTCTGGTGTATATACCAAAGTTTTCTTGCTGCTTACAGACCAAAGGACAGAGGTTTTTCTTCTTTATGACCGATTTCTTAAAAGCTATATATTAATCAAATATTATGGAGTTGCTGAATGCACAGGTTATCCACAAGAAATAACATTTTGGATAAATCTGACGGCTGACCTTTAAGGGTGACCTTCACCTCATTCAATTCAATGAAACCAAAAGCTCTCCACACAAGGTAACTGTACTTTTGACCAAGTTTGGTACTGATACTGCATTACATGTTGAAGTTATTTGACTGAAACGTAAGCTATGCCATCTGCCCACTTGCCGATTCCTCTCTAGAAATTCGCCCAAACAAATAACATCAAGTCTTGTCAGTCATTACAAACCCAGCCTTGTCATACAGAGATAAAATCAAAACACAATTTTTAATGTATATGTATTTAATATGTAAGCCTCTGTATAAATACACTGTAAACAAACAAATATAACTATTATGCAAAATACAGTTAAAGGGAAAATATTTCCAACTTAACAATCAAAATATTTCAAAGACTACAACAATTCCTATGTAGTATGTTTTCAAAGATTGCCATTTATGTAGATACAGATAGCACAAGGAAAACATCGAACACAAAAGCAGGGTCCGACTATATTTACGGACCCTGACGAAAGTACCTGGCTTCACAAATGACACCTCAGCCAAAATCTATAAAGCAGTAAGTCAACCTTGCCAACAATCACAAGATAATAGTGATATAAAACTAGTACTACATTACTACCAAGTCAGCTGATTTTTCCAGGAGACTCCAAACCTTTATGATGCTATTTTTTTGTTGAAATGGATTTTATCTTCAGCCAAAGACCTATAAAATATAGTTTAGTTATATGTTAGTATAGGTCTTTGCTTCAGTGTGAAATAAAAACTGTCAAAATGTTAGTATCAAAACTTGGGCATCTGATTGGCTAGAAATTAGCGTATGTTCAAAACTGACCAATCAAGAGGTAGAGATTTAAAGTTGATTTCAAAAACAAGTTTTTTTACACTTAACTCGAAAATTCTGACAGACTGATATTTCTTAAGTCATTCAGATGTTTAAAGAACAATTAAACTCCTCTCATACAGTATGTTTGGTCATATCCATATATTAGCCCGGATAGCCCCATTAGTAAAACCCCAACCTTTTTTTTCCGGGTTTTGGGTTTTTTCCCCCCCCCCCCCCCCCCAAAATTATTAACCTCCCTCCCTTTTTTAAACCTTAAACCCCCCCCCCCCCTTTATAAATAAAAACCCCAAAAAAAAAAAAACTTTTTTTTTTTTTTTTTTTCCCCCCCCCCCCCCCCCCCCCCCCCCCCCCCCCCCCCCAACTTCCCCCCCCCCCCCCCCCCCCTTTTTCTTTCCAAAACCCCCCCCCCCCCCCCCCCCCCCCCCCCCCCCCCCTCTTTTTTAAAAAAAAAAAAAAATTTTTTTTTTTTTTTTTTTTTTTTTTTTTTTTTACCTTTACAAGACAAGATTAAGTGCAAATCCACAATGTCAAATACAACACAGAAAGTACCTGAGTAATTGTCTAGATGCAAGGATATACTAAGATCTTTTGGCAAGTTGGTAAAAAGTCCTAAACAATAGGATGCCAAAGTAACAGAACATCTAAGTAACAGAATAAATCTAATTTAAACTAAAGCAGAAAGAAACAAAAGTAACAGAATAATTCCCATGCAACAGAACACCGAAGAAACAGAATTATTTTCAAAGCAACAGGACATCAAAGTAACAAAATAATTCCAAAGAAACAGGATCTAAGTCACAGGATGATTAACCTAACTGATTAATGTTGGGGACCAAAATATCCTGAAGTCAGTGGACTGACTGAGAAGTAACTTGTTAACATTTAAAATGATTACTATATAGTATCTTTTAGTAAGACAAATTTACAAGAGTTTAACAAAACGATTTAAATTCAGAACGTTTTAACAAAGGATTATAAAAAAACAACACTTTTGCCTATTGCAAAAGACAGTCAGACTGCAGAGAAACATGACTGTCTGAAAGATAAGAAACATGATTCTATATATAATTATGACATACTTAGACAACATGATTCTATATAGAATATGACATACTTAGACAACATGATTCTATATAGAATATGACATACTTAGACAACATGATTCTATATAGAATGTGACATAGCCAACATGATTCTATATAGAATATGACATACTTAGACAACATGATTCTATATAGAATATGACATAGACAACATGATTCTATATAGAATATGACATACTTAGACAACATGATTCTATATAGAATATGACATAGCCAACATGATTCTATACAGAATATGACATAGACAACATGATTCTCTACAGAATATGACATAGCCAACATGATTCTATATAGAATATGACATAGCCAACATGATTCTATATAGAATATGACATAGACAACATGATTCTATACAGAATATTAAATAGCCAACATGATTCTAAATAGAATATGACATAGACAAAATTAAATTTGAAAGATTTGATATTTATAAAATGTAGATGATCAACATCAAAGTAGAAATAGTATATATGAAACGGAAGTTTGAAATTTTGTGTATACCGTCACCTTTTGTTGGACGCAAAATGATTATAGCCAAACACACATAAATAATTATCACAGAAATACTGAATGGTTCACAGGTTATCACAAACTATACAAGAAAAATACAATTATCACAGAAATATGCTAGCACAATATAAAATATAAATAACCGAAAAACCATGCTATTTAGCATTACCTAACGAAATAACTGCAAAAACAGATTTTTCTAAAGACAATAATGGATGTTGTAAGGTCATAGACATGTTATAAGGTTATGGACACTGTAACTAGTCAGCATAACATCAATGCATATGGTACAAAAAACTAAACCAGTAAAAGCAGAGATGGTGTACATGTACTCGTACTTGAGTATTACGAGTACAAGCACAATTTTTTCAGTACTCATCAGTACTCAGGTCAAAATTTCAGTACTCGCACTTACTCGAGTACCGTACCTAGAATGCTCAGTACTAATGAGTATTTTAGTCAGTATGCATGATGACCTATAAAACTATTGGGAATTGTATAAAAGATGGGTAATATAATTATTGTTTGACAGTCACATACATACTTAGTAGTATAACTATTTGACCCTCTCTGTGACAGCGAATAATTCTTGATGACAGTAGTTAAACATTGCATGTTCCTATACGAACAAAACTTGTGTGTATTATATGTGATTTCAGGAGGTAAATGTGTTCAAAAAGAAGGTGTCTCATAAGACAGAAACGGCTAGCCATTTAACTAGGGGTGACACTATAATAAACAACACTTTACCTTTTATACTATTGAATTCTGACAAATGATTATGCTTGTTAACCTTTATGCACATGTTCATATAGCTGTTCTCAGAAAGTACTCATGCATACTGTCTGGTGTACTCGGCAATGAGTAGTACTCGAGTGCTGGGGCAAAACCAGTTCTCAGCACCCACTTGAGTAAGTACCAAATCATGCAAGTAACGCTCAGTACTCAACCAATCCCTGAATAATATTTATTACTTAATACAGTATTTGATATGTCTGACCAGTAGAGTTTGCTGTATTGTCTTACAATAATCATTGGCTGTAATCAAATTAGTCTTTGAATGACTTCCTAGCTTTATCTCAAAATTTATTTCCCCTTTGGTATGTCTTCTTTGTGTGCAATGCCTTTTGGAATATGAAAGTAGTCCTCAGTCCGTGCAATGCCTTTTGGAATATGAAAGTAGTCCTCAGTCCGCGTAACTGGGCTTTACACTTCAACCAATGAAATTCCAAGTCATTTCCAAGTAACTTTCTATGACAAAAAGCTAGAATTTCATAGTCCACCATTTTTGCTGTAAAAAGTCCCTTTTTCTTGACTCTTCCACATCTCTGCAAACCCTGCTGGTGTTATTTGTAGAGGATATGCTTTCATGGAATATTGAGAGAGATATTTCACCATGTGAGCACCAAAGCAGTGATATTATCATGAATGGCTGCCATCAAACCATGGAGACAGCAGCCATGATTAGTGTTGCATGTTATAAATGCTGTATGAAATGCGTGTTTTGTATGGCAAGTTTTTGTCTGCTGGTATATGGTCTCAGATAAATGGGAACACACCATCCCAGTCCACATTTGCTCCATACCATCTGCAAGAAACACATCAAAATATTTAAAACAGGTGTAGCTCACATGAAAGGTTTACTCAAAGCAGTAAGCAGTGACTGGGCTATCGGCGGACTCTAACACATGGCTACTTAACAAGAAGATGTAAGAGACACTGCTTACTGGTATACAAAACTACCTTACAAGGATAAAATGTAAGGCATGGTGTACTGGAATACAATGCTACTTAATGAGAAGATGTAAGGTATGGTGTACTGGAATACAATGCTACTTTATGAGAAGATGTAAGGCCTGGTGTACTGGAATACAATGCTACTTAATGAGAAGGTGTAAGGCCTGGTGTACTGGAATACAACGCTACTTTATGAGAAGATGTAAGGCCTGGTGTACTGGAATACAATGCTACTTAATGAGAAGGTGTAAGGCATGGTGTACTGGAATACAACGCTTCTTAATGAGAAGATGTAAGGGATGGTGTACTGGAATACAATGCTTCTTAATGAGAAGATGTATGGCATGGTGTACTGGAATACAATGCTACTTAATGAGAAGGTGTAAGGCATGGTGTACTGGAATACAACGCTTCTTAATGAGAAGATGTAAGGGATGGTGTACTGGAATACAATGCTTCTTAATGAGAAGATGTATGGCATGGTGTACTGGAATACAACGCTTCTTAATGAGAAGATGTAAGGCCTGGTGTACTGGAATACAACACTACTTAATGAGAAGGTGTAAGGCCTGGTGTACTGGAATACAATGCTACTTAATGAGAAGATGTATGGCATGGTGTACTGGAATACAATGCTACTTAATGAGAATATGTAAGGCCTGGTGTACTGGAATACAACGCTTCTTAATGAGAAGATGTATGGCATGGTGTACTGGAATACAATGCTACTTAATGAGAAGATGTAAGGCCTGGTGTACTGGAATACAACACTACTTAATGAGAAGGTGTAAGGCCTGGTGTACTGGAATACAATGCTACTTAATGAGAAGATGTATGGCATGGTGTACTGGAATACAATGCTACTTAATGAGAAGATGTAAGGCCTGGTGTACTGGAATACAACACTACTTAATGAGAAGGTGTAAGGCCTGGTGTACTGGAATACAATGCTACTTAATGAGAAGGTGTAAGGGATGGTGTACTGTAATACAACGCTTCTTAATAAGAAGATGTAAGGTATGGTGTACTGGAATACAATGCTACTTAATGAGAAGGTGTAAGGGATGGTGTACTGTAATACAACGCTTCTTAATAAGAAGATGTAAGGTATGGTGTACTGGAATACAATGCTACTTAATGAGAAGGTGTAAGGCATGGTGTACTGGAATACAACGCTTCTTAATAAGAAGATGTAAGGTATGGTGTACTGGAATACAATGCTTCTTAATGAGAAGATGTATGGCATGGTGTACTGGAATACAACGCTACTTTATGAGAAGGTGTAAGGCCTGGTGTACTGGAATACAATGCTACTTAATGAGAAGGTGTAAGGTATGGTGTACTGGAATACAACGCTTCTTAATAAGAAGATGTAAGGTATGGTGTACTGGAATACAATGCTTCTTAATGAGAAGATGTATGGCATGGTGTACTGGAATACAACGCTACTTTATGAGAAGGTGTAAGGCCTGGTGTACTGGAATACAAGGCTACTTAATGAGAAGGTGTAAGGCATGGTGTACTGGGATACAACGCTTCTTAATGAGAAGATGTATGGCATGGTGTACTGGAATACAACGCTTCTTAATGAGAAGATGTATGGCATGGTGTACTGGAATACAATGCTACTTAATGAGAAGGTGTAAGGCATGGTGTACTGGAATACAATGCTACTTAATGAGAAGGTGTAAGGCATGGTGTACTGGAATACAATGCTACTTAATGAGAAGATGTATGGCATGGTGTACTGGAATACAATGCTACTTAATGAGAAGATGTAAGGCCCGGTGTACTGGAATACAACGCTTCTTAATGAGAAGGTGTAAGGCATGGTGTACTGGAATACAATGCTACTTAATGAGAAGGTGTAAGGCATGGTGTTCTGGAATACAATGCTTCTTAATGAGAAGGTGTAAGGCATGGTGTACTGGAATACAATGCTACTTAATGAGAAGATGTAAGGCCCGGTATATATTTCTTTATGAGAAGGTGTAAGGCATGGTGTACTGGAATACAACGCTACTTAATGAGAAGGTGTAAGGCATGGTGTACTGGAATACAATGCTACTTAATGAGAAGGTGTAAGGCATGGTGTACTGGAATACAATGCTACCTAATGAGAAAGTGTAAGGCATGGTGTACTGGAATACAATGCTACTTAATGAGAAGATGTAAGGCATGGTGTACTGGAATACAACACTTCTTAATGAGAAGGTGTAAGGCATGGTGTACTGGAATACAATGCTACTTAATGAGAAGGTGTAAGGCATGGTGTACTGGAATACAACGCTTCTTAATGAGAAGGTGTAAGGCCTGGTGTACTGGAATACAACGCTTCTAAATGAGAAGATGTAAGGCCTGGTGTACTGGTATACAATGCTACTTAATGAGAAGGTGTAAGGCCTGGTGTACTGGAATACAACGCTTCTAAATGAGAAGATGTAAGGCCTGGTGTACTGGTATACAATGCTACTTAATGAGAAGGTGTAAGGCATGGTGTACTGGAATACAATGCTTCTTAATGAGAAGGTGTAAGGCATGGTGTACAACGCTACTTAATGAGAAGATGTAAGGCATGGTGTACTGGAATACAACTCTTCTTAATGAGAAGGTGTAAGGCATGGTGTACAACGCTACTTAATGAGAAGATGTAAGGCATGGTGTACTGGAATACAATGCTACTTAATGAGAAGGTGTAAGGCATGGTGTACAACGCTACTTAATGAGAAGAAGTAAGGCATGGTGTACTGGAATACAATGCTACGAAATGAGAAGGTGTAAGGCATGGTGTACTGGAATACAATGCTTCTTAATGAGAAGGTGTAAGGCATGGTGTACTGGAATACAACGCTTCTTAATGAGAAGGTGTAAGGCATGGTGTACTGGAATACAACACTTCTTAATGAGAAGGTGTAAGGCCTGGTGTACTGGAATACAACGCTACTTAATGAGAATGTGTAAGGCCTTGTGTACTAGAATACAACACTTCTTAATGAGAAGGTGTAAGGCATGGTGTACTGGAATACAACGCTTCTTAATGAGAAGGTGTAAGGCATGGTGTACTGGAATACAACACTACTTAATGAGAAGATGTAAGGCATGTTGTACTGAAATACAACGCTACTTAATGTCCATTGCTACTTAATGCAGACAGAACTTACTGCTCACAAGTCATGCTTAATTATCAACCTATGAATTATCACATGAATAGTTTCGATACATTTCTTCCATGTCAGATTAAAATTGCCAGAGTGTGTAATTCTCTGTCTATCTTATAAGATACTTGACAAACAAATGGACATCTGGAAACACAACAACTCATCTTAATTGGTCACACAAATTTATGGCTACCACAACTGCACTTAATTTAGTTTTAACCTTAGATTAACAGACTTGTCAGCAAAGAAACTTACTTTGTTAGAATACACTGTTCTAGTGGAGGTATTTTTTCTTGCTCTGCCTTCCGTACTAGACCGGTCTTACATCGAAATCTTCTAGTGTAACGTGTGTCTGTAACAAAAATTCTTTCTCTAAATAGCTATATAAATGAATTGAAGAAGATGCTTGATGTTTCATTCAATTTTACCATCTGACATTACATGTAATTTACATTTTTTAATTTACTACCAGTATAATGTAACAGTCATGAAAAAAATATTATGAGCTTTTAATTAAGTATTACATGGTTTATAAAATGGGAGTTACTGGGTGAAATTTTGAAAACTGTAAGAATTTGTTTTCCAAATAAGAATATTTAAATTAAGTATAAATCAAATCAAACATAAGCTGATATGAGCCTGTCAATTCTTAAACTAATGCAATCAATCAAGAGGTCCCTTTTCATAAAACTTACGTCACATATTTACATAATGTTTTTCAAAGTTCATATTAAATCCTCGATGTTTTAAATCAATCATACTTTTCAGTCTGCACTATCATAAAGCTGTATTTTGTATGTTCAGGTAACTTTGTTACAACATTAGTGTCACCAACAACAAAACTGACATGACAGCAGGTTAAACATATTAATAATGTATTGTTTAACATCCCTCAAAACATTGAAGCAACAATATTACAGATGAAAAATAGTTACCACAATGTATGCTATAATAAATCAAAGCAGAAACATTTCAAACAGACCATTCAGTGAGTAAAATCCCACTGCTACAATACATGCAGGCCTACACAACTCATGTCTGTAATGTGTTATAATGGGGTAAAGATTCCATTAACTTTTCTAGTTGTAGAAGAGTATGTACAGTCAAACTTGTGAACTAAGATCAAGCTAGTTTCCATGGAAACCCTAAGGGGCTGGACTTTGTTTAATAAAGCTGCCTTCATTAAGAGGTGTCTGTAATGAGATGCATTGCGTACAAGTATCCACCCAGCTGTTTTTATTTCCAGGACATTATTTATTTGCTTGTGTTCATAAAACAAAAAGTTAGCAGCAGGAGCAAATCTACAATGACTTTTACTAGTATTTTACGAATCCTAAATGGGGTATAACTTTACAAGCCTATTTAATGGAGCTCTGAGATAGTTAAGCACTGTTAGATGCCCAGAAAAGGGACATCAATTATAGATCTGGTCTGCCCAATTAGTCATTGCTGCTGAAAATTAAATGTTGTTATTAATTGAGCACACAGTCAAGCATTTTTGAATATTTTCTTTTTCTCTCATCTGAATGGGCAAGCTGCAGTTAATAATGGAAATGATACTGTATTTATGACTAACCCTTTCAACTATTTATCATAAAATGGCCTCTTCCTTTGTACACTTTTGGACTTATCTATGTTTGACTGAAGGGTTGAAAACGTTATCAACTGTTCATTAAACATTTTGTATTCAGTCCTTTCTATTAAACATTGAGTCACTAATCTGAGTAAGCCGGGTTTCAAGTGACCAACATTGTAATTTATGTCACCTAGCTGGTACTGTTGTAGTAACAGCGGCCCTAGTATGCAATAAATGGCAACCACTCCCTGTTTGAAGAAAGGGGGTCAATGCAAGAATGTTACTAAACAAGTTTGGTAACTTTCCTACCACTGGTTCATGAGAAGAAACCATTTTAAACTGTGTGCATAGGATGGGAACTATTTCCTGTTTAAGAAAAGGGGTAAATGAAAGGAAGATACACAGCAATTTTATTGTCTCCTCAACCATTGGTTCATGAGAAGAAGCTGTTGTTGTTTTTTTTTTTTGGGGTTCCGGGCCCCAAAAGGGTAACCCCAAGAAGCTGTATTCATATGAGAAGAAGCTGTTCTTGATGCAGGAAAATTCACCTGTCCTAACAGCTCATCCACAGCCTTCCTCTCAGAGGAGCTAATAATGGCCACTTCAATCAATACTTCCTAGACTAATCTATGTTCAGTTGTCAACAGTTGAAAGGGTGATTTATGTATTTAGTAATATGATCCATTGCTTCACACATTTTGTTACATTTTATCCGACCCCATGCAAAACACAGAATGTATCATTTTCAACACTGTGACAGTTAACAAGTGCAGCACGTGCTTCACTTACATCCCCAGCTTTCTTCTGGAGGTTTCCTTTCTTGCGGAGCATCAACTCTCAAAGTTTCTATACAATATTTATAATAAATACACTCTATTGCTCAGTTTAGTAATATTTCTCTCATCTTGTGTTCATTAAATTGTGGTGTGCATATTTATAATATGATCCTAAGTAACACCATGGTTTTATTGTGCAAAAAAATTGAAGGGAAAATTGGACTCTACAAACATTAGTCAATAGAAAATGCATTAAGTAACTATTCTAATAAAGTTGTAATGATTGAATCAAAATAAACCATGTCTAATCAAAATAAACAAATAAACCACGCTTTGCAGAAAACCAGCAGGTTTACCAGCATTGTATATAGTCATTGTCACACCATTGTATGGAACACTAGTATAATTACAAGTGTTGTATTGTCACTCCAGGGTGTCTGTGATTGGTAAGCAAACAGTATTAATTCTGATCAGCCAGCACATCCATACTGGTTGCAAAGGCTCAACAATGGTTTCTGCACAGCATAGCTAAGTTAGATTGTGGATTTCTGTATTTTCACTTAAATACTGAAATTTCGATGACCAATATTTGTACATTCAAATCAAAATCCATTACTTTAAGCCAGGTTATTCTAATATTAAGTGGAGACTTGCAATGACTATGACCATATAGAATTACTTCATTCACCAACTACATAACAGCTGTCATAGCATGACCTGCTCTACTGAAAAGATACTTCTAAACAACAATGGAAATATATGAAAAAAGACTTACCAATAGTTAATACTGTGTAAGTTTTTGTTATAAGCCCTGTGTAGTAATACAATGAGAAGTGGTGTTCAACTCTCCAATCAGAAACCAGATCTAAGTTGTTGCTAAAAAGTAGTCCGTACTGTCCATTCACCAGTGTCAGCCATATTGGATGTTTTGGCGTCTTCAACATACTTCCTATCTGTAGAAATGTAAAAAATATATATATTTGGTGTTGTCTGTTTGTACCAATGTGCACCTGATTACAGACACCTATCTTTACTTTTAAGAAATAAGTTATCCTGAGTTATTTCTCTTTTTGACAGATAGAAATAAATATATACCAAACAAATTGTGTGGATTTTCAACTTTTGACTAGGATAGTCAAAAACAACTTTCATGCTTTTACACTATATTCAGGAGGAGATTTATATAAATATATTTATACATATATTTTAACTTTCTCTCATCTAATTCGAAAAAAGGGTTATCTGAAAGCTGCCAAGCAGATATTCCATAATGGTAGATTTTATCAGCATTTTTTTCTCTTTTAAAATACAAGTTTGCAAGTGATTTTGGTCCTCAGTTTTATTTCTCAAACTGAATGATCTCAAAATCTCTCAAACATCGTATTTACCCTGAAAAGGTGTGGCTGCTTAGTGAACCTAATGTCAGTGTAACTGAAATCCTTACATGACATTATAAACATTACATTAATTACATGACATTACATTAATTACAAGACATTATATTCATTACATGACATTACCTCCGTTCTTTCATCAGGTTCTTCGTTTTTATCCCAGAACAGTAAGCCAACCTGACTTCTTTCCTTTATACCCTTCCGTGGCTGAGGCTAAATGAGAGAATATAATTGTCTTTCGAATATTGAGAAGCTCACACTCATTCAAGTATTCAACATTTAATGCTTTAAAATTCTCTATATCACATTGTGTGTTGGGGATGGGGGGCATAAAGTATGCCATATTGAAAGAAAAGATTTTTAAAAAACCCAATGTTTCTAACCTTTGATATTGTCCGTTGTAATATGCGATATAAGATAATAAACAGTTATGGCATTGCATTGACTGCCATGAAAGCCTGTATATTTGGCTAGATAAAGTATGTCTGATTCAGTTGGGGCAGGGAGTGGGGTAGGGGTGAATAAGTGATGTCATATCCTAAACTGGTGTACCAGTGAGTAGACATAGTTATCTTAAGAGTAAATTTAGAGACACATTGTGTGACTTAAACATGGACTATTACAGCATATCTTCTGTTTTACATTTTAATTTGTATCGCAAATTATATACATCTATTTATTTTTATTATAAATGTACCAGCAGATTTCCATCTTTGTCGTAGATTATGTTCCCATTGTGATAGTAACCTATGGCTCGACCAGTCAAAAGGAGATTCACTAACTCTACACTACACACTTCATTGTCACCTAAAAGCTTGAATTTGTTGTCATTTTCTGCGATTCCTAAGTCTTCACATATGCTGGAAAATACAAATGTATTATGATTGTTTTCTCTGTGTATCTGGTAAATGTTTAGTTTGGTTAGATAATAAACCTCAGGCAATCATAGATTTATGCTAATTCCCTGTTGTTGTGCTCTCGTGATTTAAGCGTCCCAAAGTCCACAATATAGCTGTCCCGCATGTCAGCTGTACAATGCTTATAACCATGCCTAAGGTTCCTGGTAAACCACACAGACACCTGGTAGTTGAAACATATTCAAAAGACAATATTCTGCAACATACATAAGGACTTCAGCTATTAATACTGTGGAAAACCAATTTCAATAATTTGAATGGCTGTAGCTATTTAAATGGGACTCAAGACATTGTTTACAACCATATTCACCTTTACAACAACAATGTAAAACTCAACAGTGAAGTCTTTGAAATTTGACATTTAGAAGCTGTAACTACATTTGGGTCGTTTAATGTAGTGTGTGCTTGACACATCATCATGCCAGTTAAAAGAAACCACACTTTTCCCATTCAACTCATGTATACACATTTACAGTTTACATGTATTACTTTTGTTTATTTCAATATACCTTTAAAACTACTGTACAGCTGTTGCAAAAAGTGATCCTTTTAAATTTTAGACGTATTCTGCTGTTAAAATTATCGTAAATCTTACCGACTAACTGTCCGAGACAGGATGACACTATACAGCAGGAGAATACATCCATTAGAGTTCTCATGCTCAAACTGAAAATAAAATGTTATGATTGAATAAAATGAGATGTGTCTCTGATTCATTTCAACCGCACTTCAGTTATTTTTACTGGCAGTCAGTTTTCTTAACCCATCGTTCCTCAGAAATATTAGTACTGTAAAAACTGACTTTTTCTTTCTTTCTTTATTTATTTATCTCTTTGCAACAAAATTCTACATGTACTTTCTCAGCTATAAATCACAACTCCTCACTATTTGTTTAGATACAGAATACTCACGTGACTTAGATGTCTCTTCACAAACATTTCAAGGTCCTGATACTTCTTGAATTCATATAAATTCAACTGAAATAAAACGACTCAAGATGGATGCCATTTTAGTACTTAAATATTTTTTTGTTCATGAGGACATTTAAGCTGTACACATTTAAACTGCAGCAGTTATGCAAATTGAAAACGCCTGTACACATACTGAAAATACTGCTTATAGCAAAAACTTAATAAACTTTTCCATGTCAACACATGAGACAGACAGGACATTTGCAGTGTAACGATTGTTTATCAAGTGATACTTCCCAAAACCGAACACTGTACGGGACCTGCAGAAAAGTTCGGTTTTTGGAAATTTTCGGCATATTACTGTAGGGTATTAGGACTGATAAAGGGAGAAATAATCAAAAGATCTTCATTGTTCGAAAGCCTAGGTTTTAATGCATAGACTGAAGGATGAACTCCTTGTAACATATTGCATGCACAAAATGGAATATACAGACACTGTTCTCAAAAAAGTCGAATAATGAGATGTATTGGGGAAAATAAGTTCATTTGTACTTCAAAATTTTTTTCTAATATCATGTTAAATAAATTTCAAAATAAAAGTTCATTTCAAGCGCTTGGTTTTTGACCATTCAAACTGACAAATTATTTTAACCCTTCGGTCCTGCAGGGAAAGTTATTATTACTGTAACATTGGACTTTGTCTTGGGCATTTTTTTCCAAATTGATTTATATTTTGCAACAAAATTAATTTTCTAAATTTTCACTCACCAAATAGTAATCCACCTCCTCATTCTTTGTTTCGATACATTATCGAATACTTACAGTACTTAGATGTTACATTCTTAATCCTTTATCAAGGTTGTGATTTCTTAACACTTCAAAATAAAGTTCAACTGAAATCAACAATGGCAATCAATTTCGGATGACAATTAATTTATGATCCATGTGTTTCTAGTTCCGGTTTTGGACAACAATTATGTACTCAGATCATTTAAACTGCAGAAAATATCGTCCGAAATTGAAAACGCATGTACATATACTGAAGGTTAACACAGAGTTATAGCAGAAATTTTGGGACTTAACAAATCGTTTTTTCAGAAGGTTGTAGTCAGAAGGACTCGGTAAAGTCAAGCACTGGTACTGAACAATGTGACATGTATGGTATAATCTGCACAGACTGTAGTGTAATTGGGGTAAAACAATGATATGGATGATAAATAAATGAGATTTAGACTATAAGTCCAACATCAGGCCGGCTTTCGCACACCAAGTTTCATTTCAAAATACCTTTTCAGTGATACCATCCACCCTGTACCTATAGTCTGTATCAAAGAATGCTGTATCCTGCTGCAGACATATACAGCATCGGATACGGTTCCCGGCTTGCCACAGCACATCACATATAGCACCACTTAATGCCTTTCTTCTTTCAAAGTCTGACGGCTGTAAGGCACTGAAAATAGTATAAGATTATCAAGCTATCACTGAAAGTGTTTCATATCTCCATTAGTGCTAGTCTTGAGTCAGCCGATGACAAATTGTATTGTTTAAGCAGACGTAATATGTTACTCCACCTCACACTGTAAAACTAAAAGGTAAGCAATGTAGCACATACTTGAGAAGTAAAACTGATCTATAATTCAGTTTACGGACAAGAAATGATGCAAGAAACAGTATTATTCTATTGTCCCAGCTAGATATAAAATATACAAAAATTTACTGCTTTGGGATCCTTGACACTTATTCCTACACAGTCAATTATCAAACAAAACAAAAGGTGTAAATTTGCATAAGTATGTAGATAATTTATTTAGCAAGTACAAATTCTACTTACTGCCTACTTCCTAGACTAGAGGAGTATTGTTTACAGAAAAGTAGGTGTTTGATCAGGTAACCTTGGAAACATAGAATTAATGCCCTTGATCCAGACTGAAAATATATACAGAGTTGTGTCACATACAACAAATTGAGAGGACAGAAACAATTCCATTCAAACTTATGACAAAAAGATTAAATCTTTTATACAGTCTTTAACCATAAGTCATAAACATTGATACAGGACAGAAAATAACATCCTATTATCAAAGCTATTGAAAAAGCTCACTCATATCTTATGATGCTAATATATATCAACAGATTTGTTCGGAAATTTTCAAATGATATAAAAAGCAGATCAAAATACATGTTTTAGTGCTTTCCTGACAAACTTACTTGATTTAGTTTAGTTTATACTAATTCATTTTAGCTCGATTGTGAAGAAAGCTTTGAGCGTATCGAGTCACTCTCGAGTCCGCTTCCTGGAAAAACCAGTACTGGTGTCATATGAGGAGGTACAGTCGTGACCTTGGTGGGGCTCGAACCCGCAACCTCCAGGATGAGCGGTAGACACCTAAACCTCTACACCACCGCTCCACTTACGTGATTTGTCTGAAATCCATATGGATATTTAGTAGAAGTGTCCTGAAATACCAGGGCTGACTTTCTCCAATCTCTACTGAAGGAATGTACAGTGCTACCAACAGTTATTTTCCTCAGTTGCTGAAAAACACAAGTACAGCCAATAAACAAGATGAATTTTGATGCAAAGCATCAAAGACGCCGTGCATGTTTTTGAAGCATCAATGTATTACAGTCCTGAATTATGATAACTCTGACCTTGCTGGTGACAACTGATTTCTCTTTTGCAAGCAGTGCAGATCATGATTAGTGTGCACATCCTGTCTGATCATAATCTGCCCTGATTGCTATTCAGTCAATAGTATCTCTTGGTGCCCCCTTTGACCAATCAATGACCCAAACAGAAAGACTGGCAAGTCCATTTTAAAATATTAGCAGATAAGGGTTAATAAAATGGCCAAGATATCAAATGAAAAGTCCATAACTGATAATTTATGCATCTGATCTACATAATAACTAATTTATATGACACTATGACCTGTTGAATACCTTCTAGAGGTTTTGTTATTTCGTTACTTTTTAATATGATGTCATAAATTTCAGAGTACTGTTTTACCTGTTCCTTACACATACTCAACAAGAGCACCGCAAAGCGCAGCAATATACGCCCGAAGTGTTGTATCAGAGAATGGGAGCAAAATTTAGGCTGTTGAAGCCCAACGGACAGGAACAAGAATAAAAATTGAGTTATATAAAAATCTAAGTCCCCAACCAGAAAATCCTAACCTGGTACAAAATGTCAAAAACACCAAAAATTGGAGGTACCATTCATGTTGTACCACAGAAAAGACTGGTCTCGGTTTTCCGTACTGCCAATAATAAAAAAGTTACAAAATATGCTATTGATAGTAACTAAAAGGGAAGTAATTCAATAAAAAATTAAGCAAACAAAATAGAATCTCCCAAATAAAAACAAGAGCACTGTAATCAAGGCAAATGCAGGCAATATCCACACAGTTATATGGCGCTTGAACCCTAAGTGTGACCTTGACCTTGAAGTGGCCATCCGGAACATGGCTTCTGCACATCGTCTCAATGTGGTAAACAATTGTGTCAGGTTTCTTCGAAATCCTTCAAGGTGTTCAAGAGTTACAGAGCGGAAGGGAAACAAAATCAACCCTAAGTGTGACCTTTGACCTTGAATCCAGCCACCCGGACTTGCTTCTGCACGTCGTCTCAGTCTGGTTAACTTTGTGTCAGGTTTCTTCGAAATCCTTCAAGGTGTTCAAGAGTTACAGGCGGAAGGGAAACAAAATCATATGACCTTTGACCGTTAAGTATGACCTTGACCTTGAATCCGCCATCCGGACTTGCTTCTGCACGTTGTCTCAGTCTGGTTAACATTTGTGTCAGGTTTCTTCGAATCCTTCAAGGGGTTCAAGAGTTACAGGCGGAAGGGAAACAAAATCCTATGACCTTTGACCGTTAAATATGCCTTGACCTTGAATCCAGCCATCCGGAACATTGCTTCTGCACGTCGTCTCAGTCTGGTTAACATTTGTGTCAGGTTTCTTCGAAATCCTTCAAGGGGTTCAAGAGTTACGAGCGGAAGGGAAACAAATCATATGACCTTTGACCGTTAAGTATGACCTTGACCTTGAATCCAGCCATCCGGAACATTGCTTCTGCACGTCGTCTCAGTCTGGTTAACATTTGTGTCAGGTTTCTTCGAAATCCTTTTAAGGGGTTCAACAGTTAGAGAGCGGAAGGGAAATTGTTAACGGACAGACGGACGGACAGACAGACGGACACCGAGGCGGTAACATAATACGTCCTTTCGGGCGATAAAAATTAAGGATTTTTTTATATTTTAATTTATGATCTCTGCTAATTCTGGTTCTAATTAAATCATTTGGATTGTTTTCTAAACTGCAGTGACTGAAGGATTAAGTTTTATAAAAGGCACCTATTGAATGTTGTTTACAGTCTTTAAGTTTGAACATAGTTTGCATTTCTTCCAAATACTTACCATAGCCGTTTCTCTGTTGATTGGAGTTCCGCCTATCATGGATCGAGCACGCGCTGACTTTGTCGATACATTTGGAATGATGACTGTATCTGAAATCAAACATTTATAATACCGATAACTATCAAACCTTGCTTTCACTTGAATCCCTGCCTTTTGAGAGGCTCAATTTTATTCAAAATGATAGACATATTCCTGTTTTGATAAAAACTTTTTAGCAAGAACTCGATGAAAGCTTTTTTTCAATTTAAATACTTCATTATCAGATATAATTTTATGTTTAGAAAATATGTCAATAAAATTGTTCAACAACAGTAATGAGGTGACAGTATTCAGTGTAAACAACATTACATAATGGATACCAGCCAAAACAAATACTCTAATGGTTATAATGGATGTATTAAATGTGATTCCTGTATTGATAATGTGTTTTCTATAAAAAAATAACCCAACCCATCTATTTTCTATCAATATTCACATTGTGCAACACTACTTCTATATTTTTGAAGATATATTTAAATATAATGAAAAAATGGTAGGAAAAACCCAGGTTGTTATAAATGATGCATGAAAGCCATAGTCATGTGGCCAAGACAGTCATGTGATGTAAATAATATATAATGAAGTCAGGCATAGCCGACACTTCAGCTTTTGTGACATAAACCTACATGAACAAAAACCATTGACAAAAACATAAATTCAATATCAAAAGAATAGTCTTGCATGACAATGGCTTTTCAACCAGGAGGAAAATTGCACTTTAAATACGGAGACTACTAAAATTTGAGCGGACATCTGGTAATTTATAGCACTCAAACCATTACAATGTACATGTTCAAAGGTTTATTGGATCTGGAAACCTCTACAACCTAAATCGGATATTTAAAATCAAATAGTTATTAAAATGTTAGTATTGTATTTGATTTACGTAACCTTAATTTCATTACAAGTGTTAAATAAACACAAAGGTATATGAACTGACAGTGGAGGATGGTGAGTTTGGTGACTACATGTACATATACGTAGGAATCGACTAGATCTCTTACAATGGCTCCAGCTTGCTGTAAAACAAAACATTTTCAAAAATTGACTCTATGAACATTTGAAGCGCACACCCTTTTTGTATTATTTTCAGAAAATTTTACATGTATATTGTCTTATAAATTAGGCAAATAAAGAGACCTTGTTAAACAAAACCGGGCTACCAATCTCGGTCTTTAACATTACTGTCGTACATTTTAGCAACAATGTGCAAAAAATAAAAATGTTTTTAACTTATAGTCAATGTATAAGTGAAAGAAGTGCTATAGATCCTAACTGAGAACTACTAATAATACTAGTGCCATTGTCAGTGATGGGTACAAGTTGGTTTTCCCACAGCACAACCATTTAATATTTTAACTAAATTGGTGACATTTGTGACACCTGAATGTCACATTGTGATGTAAATTGTATCATCTACTAAAGTAAATGCACAATGAAGTGGCACCCCAAAATAGTGTTAATTATGAGAAATTGATGTATTTATACTGTCCAATGCTTATGAAACACAGTGCGGAAATAAATCTACCATTGCTTACTCAGCATAGATTGCTAATTAAATGTTCAAGCTGACGTCGTTTTTTTTTACTTATCTATGTGCCTCCTAAATGGTAGTTCACTTTGTCTTTAGAGTGCTATAAAGTTGTCGTTACCTCTAGGAGTCATAGAAAACTGTTCTGAAGGATCCATGTAGAAAGTCTTTACTCTCTGTGTCATGTGCGGGGCAACTGGAGGAGGACGCCTTGTGTCGTTAATTGTAACTTTCCGCTGTAAATATACCACAAAAGTGTTTCACTATTGGCTGTTTATATGTTTAATTATGATTTCACAATATTTCTTCTCACTTGATCCAAAAACAGCTGAATATCAAACCATTAAATTAATAAGAACTTCATAGAACTGTCTTAAATTCAAAGTGCTTATTTTAAAATCACATCCAGTTAATTCAGAAACTGTTCTTTTTGAATCGTGACAATGTTATTGTAACAACTTCATAAACAAGAGCTTGTATGATCAGGATCACGGTCTCCACTTTATTTTAAGTATCTCTGAAAATAACACTTGAAAGATAAACTTACAGAAAAAAGAATTAAACACATGACTTGGAGCAAAGACCATTTTTACATTCAGAAACATGATTAATATCTTAAAAGAAAATAGTCCCAATTCTGCTGATTTAAAGTCTTATCATTAGAGTGTTTAACTGTATCTGAAATAACTTTGTATTAAACTGTAAATGTACAATTCTTGTAACTATATCTAAAATAGAATATTCTCTAAACTCATTTCGAAGACATGGTAGCAACTGAACAGTTACAATTTTGATTGTATCTAAACTACAGCTGTAACAGTAAGTTACAGTTAAAACAGCAACTCTAAACATGCAGTTGTAAATATGACAACACTGCTCTGAAATATGGTAGCCACTCTACAGTTACAGTTTTAACTGCATCTAAAATAAAAGTGTAACAGTTACTTTGTAACTGTACCTGACATTAATTGCAACTGAAAATTTACAGTTACAGTTAAAAGTTACAATAATTGTATTTTTCAGTATTTTTTTTTAAAATGGTGGTTGGGTTATTGCTATTTAGATTTTTGGTGCAAACGGTACTCCATACTCTACAGTATACTACAGTATCCATACTGAACAGAATTAAACAGGCTGGAATGTAGAAAATTGAAACATATCTTAATCTCTGTGGCAAAAAAAAAGTCAAACATCAAGTAATATGAACTACATTTCTTTTCTTTTCAGTATACTAGTATCTTTAATTACATAAATTCTACTATTTATAGCTAAAAGTTGTCTTTTATTTAGGGAAAATACAGATACCACTTGAACATTCCATGGTATAGAGAGAGAATCACAGGAAAGTCAAGTATATGTACACTCTTTATCAAGTCCTTTAACTCTAATTTCAAGTGTAACTATCATTTTAAAATTATGGCATCAGTTACGAAAACAAACTTCAATGGAGCATATATCAAATCAATGATTGGCTGTAAATTTCAACTGTTTCATCTTGACCGAAATAGCGAGATGTTCAATGATCCTTTTAACTCTATATTTCAATCAACATTCAATCAAGTTTTAACAAACAAAATATAACATTGAAAATGTTTCAAAATATGGAACCTACAAATGTTACAGAAAATCAGGGAATCCAGATTAAACTAAATGCTAAATTGCATGTACATAAAGTTACAAGTGCCTAATTGACACTCCCTGCACATCCATATATAACCACCATCTGTGGTCCTATTACCAGCCTTTCCAGCGGCCCAGTTTACCCAAATTGGTTGTGTAAAGGTCTTGCTTGCAGCCTTATTTAATTCAAGAAATAAGCACCATGTTTATTCTTTCATACTATATTTTGTTTTCTGAACGCCGAAAATTTTAAAACTTTTGTCTTAAGAAGTGTGCCTATATTTAATCATATAAAAGTTGAGTAGTCTATTTATGTTCTGCTACTGCTGTCGACAATCAGAAATAACTAAAGCAAGGTTGTCACAAACCAGTTTAAAATATGTTAACAATCCAGGGTTAAGAAAGTATCACATCTATCCATTGTCTTAAAAATAATATATATACATAGTCAAAGTAAAGTGAATTGTAAAACAACAGTGAGGTCAGAAACACGTGGGCTTGGACAAGTACAAACTTACTGCTTCCTCTGAGAATGTATTCTGAAAGTGATTCCAGTGCAAATCTATTACATCAGCAAATAAATAAATAAAACACTATCACTGAAGCTACTGATAAAAACAAAATGGTAATGTTTCCCTTGGTCTGCAAATATTTGAATCTTTTAACATGACTACTAATACATTAGTAACTAGTCCTTGCATATATGTAAGGACTAGAAAAAAACACTAAAAAAAACTATTCAATAACAGCTGTGTAATCTCAGAGAAAGTATCATATTTAAAAGTCTGCAGAAAGTAAATCAAGAAGCTATTGTGAAATTAATGGCATATACATTTAACTACTACATTCAATGTAAGGTCAGACTTTATGTACAGCTGGGTAGATAGAAACACCATGCCACTTCTTTTCTACATCAGCTGCTACATAACAACTAGTAGGAGATGGAAAGTCAGATCAAGAACTGTTACTCTAAGTGAAAAATGTCTTAAAAGGTGGACTTAAATGATAAAACATGACATTGAAACTTGAACAATCATTTCCATGATGCTCTAGAACTTTTTAAGTTTTACTGAAATCTAAATAAATAGCTTTGACACTAAGTGTGACCTTGACTTTTGACCCAAATGCTTGATACACATATTTCCAGGATGCTGTACTATTCTGTTAAGTTTTATCAAACTCACAAAAATGCTAAGAAGTAATATGACTGAATGCTTTACCTGACAAACAAACAAGAAGCAGATTGTGATATTACTAAGTATCTCAATTCAGGGGCAGACAAACTGGTATATTAAAGTACCATATTAAAGTGTCATATTCATGTGTAATTTTGTATCTGTATAATTATGGAGCCTTGCATTCATGCACCCAAATACCTAATTTAAGTGTCCTAATATACTGTATCCGAACTATCAGTGTAAAATCAGCTTTAATTATCTTCATTTTTAAATTAGTAGGATTGCAAATCAAAATGTATAAAGAGATTTAGGTTGTACCAGGGCCACAAGGTTAGGGCCTGCAGGTAAGGGTTGTATGCTGTATCTACTAAACATGAAACACTTCTAGTTTTCTACTCTACAGATGCTACTAAAGCTCAGAAATAATGTAGAATGTGTACATAGGATTCTTCAGTTCTGTATGCATTGTAATATGGCCGAAAAAAAAATCTGTGTTTTAAATAGGGCAACTGTCCGAAAAATTATCGGTAGGGTAGGGGCAAAGTTTTTTTTGTTTTTTGTTTGTTTAATTCCAAAAAATGCTATAGGCTGGAAAAAAATCTGTGTTAAGGGCAACAGTCCAAAGAAAGCTTGGTAGGGTAGGGACACATTAATTCTTTTTTTTTTCAAATTTTTTTTTTGGAAAAAAAAAACCCTCTAGGGTTTGGGGGGTTTCGCTAGGTAGGGTTGGGTTGCCCAAAACACAGATTGGCCTATGTATTAGTAGTATAAAGAGCCAAAAACATGACATATACATCTGCACTCTGCAGATATAAGAGCCTGGAGAACAGATTAAAAGACTTCTTTTAACCACTGAAAGACGACCTATTGAATAATATAATGAAATGTACATAAGTAAGATAATTTCAATTCAAGCTTTTGTACTGTATATAATAGATCTTCTGAAGAATCCATGTAACACGTTCCATAGAAACAGCGTGTACACCTACTACAACTTACACGACCGTGTTGTGCAATTCTCACAGGTTGCTGAAACACAATGCCAAAATAATACACACCAAGTCACAGATAACACCATTTAGCGTGCTGTGTACAACATTAATTTAATGTGTTACCGTTTCATCTAAACTACAGCACTAGCAGAATGGAACATTGGAGAGACCATTATGACGTTGAAAGTCAACCGTGTGAAAAACCGAGAAATAAGCCTGCCAAACTGCAATGCTTTGTGCATATTTTAACCTTTCCTTCTTCTACTTTCAGCTTCATATCGTCTCGCTGTCTTATACCCCAGCCTTTAAGACTGGCAAATATAATATCTGCAAGTTCTTTCTCATATACGGTCTCCGTGGTGCTATCATACACGGCTTGTGCTTCTACAACTGTAACCAATGTATCCTGGAAACAGGGGCATTGTATATAGAATGACACAGTCAACAGTACCATTGTTAGAGCCCTGGCACCTCTATTTTCCCATGAAATGCCCGCAGTAAGTGTTTTTTTAAGAAAATCACATATGAGCTGTTGGATCCAAATTCAAAAGGACTACAGTTTTACAACGGGGGCCTTCACTTTAAGGACCCAAAATTTTTATTTTTTTTTTTTAATTTTGACCCAGGACTTATTAGAAAAATACAAACTGTTAAAGTTAATTAAAAAATGTTGTGTCTTTTATTTTTCGCTGAGTAAGACAATATTTATATGACATGTTTTATAAAAATTATGTCTGTCTCCTGTGTCCCTTATTTCTTTCAAATAAGGGATGTTTATTGAGGGGCTTTATATGGGAATATATGGTATAAACTACCAATATACTTATATATGTTATAAAACTATACTGTATATTTTCCAACTCTTACCCTGCTGAGTGAAAGTGGTTCTGTCTTTACAACCCATGCAGATCATGATTAGCCTGTACATCCATGCTACCTGATCATGATCTGCACTGCTCTAAAGTCGAGAACCCCTTTGAACAATTATTGATACCATCCAAACTTGAAGAATCTCAACCCTTTAAACTTTTAATAGTACTGGAAGATTGGACAACTCATTTCTAGAAATTGAAATGGGTAAGGGGAAATAGAACATTATTATCTCTCATTGTTTTTCTATAAGAAACTTATTGCATTCTTTAATGGTGTCTTTTGAACCAGTATATGCATTTTTAAGAGGTGTTTAACATTGATTCTTACATTGTTTATCTAGCTTAATTGATATAGTGTCTGTGCATCATTTGTTACATACATGTAATATATGCAAGTGGTACAACATAACAAAAAGAAAAGAACCTTTTTAAAGTCCAAAATGAATGCTAAAAGAAAACCGACATGTTATTGACATACAAACAAGCAATAAACACTATATTAAGAACTACTTTGAATTATGGATTGTAATTTGTTTCAACTATTTATGTGACTATAATATAATATGAAATGCAATAAAAGGAGTTATGTGAAAACCAAATCCGTTCGGTGTGAAACTTTTCAATATTATAAAATGGGCTTAAAGTTCTTTTTCAATAGCCATAAAGATATGAATCCTGTCTCTAAATAGAAAACATATTAGTTAAATAAATAACAACCAATAATCCACATGATCTACTGTTAGGGTAATGAGAACATGGGGAAACAGGTTTAATTTTTTTCTGAAGATTTTCTCTCCAAAATTGAAAACACTCATATGACAGTCAACTTTCAATTCACTGAACTAACATTTCAATTCTTAACTAATTTAAAGTTATCCAAACTTCAACAATACATTATTTAATGACATTATTGGTCTTAAATGCACTGTGACAGTGAAACTGACTCAAATATGCAAATTATCTTACATTCAGTACAGAAGACTGTTGTGGATTTCTGACAACTTTCACTATTTTTGAGGACTCAGCAGCTTCCTAGAATTCTAACCAGTACTCCTACCAGATTTATACTTATTCTTGCTTGCAATCTAATTCTTAAAACTCATATTTACTGCTCCCAATACAAGCTCTTGATGAAACTCATACCTTAATTGACCCAGAGATACGTGACTTTTGAGAAGTCAGAAGACACAGAAACAGAGAGAGAAGAAGACAGGAACATTGTTTTTCTTGCAATGACACTAGTGTAAATTGTGTCACATGTGACCCTGAGATGAACGCAACCCACTGCGCCATGGCTGCTCCATGAAACTCCCTCTGGAAACTCACCCCAGAGGCACTCTGTCATTGCAAAGTACACTGAGTGCCACCTCTGAAGTCCAATACCCAGCTTGCATGCAACATAAATGCTGCTGCATCTTCTAAAAAACTTATCATAATAATAACATTGCTCTACTTTACAAAAAAAATAGTTTCACAATTACCCCAAGATTAACTCCAGACCCTCCATTGAAGATCCTGAGCAGGCGATCAAGGTTGTCCCTGTCTGTACCGGAGGAGGCAGACTCTTCCTGGATGGCATCCATTTCTGCCATGGTGTAACTGCCGTAAGTCAGCTTTGTACTTAGTTCTTCATTTTCTGAAATAAATTTTTATATTGAGAGATCAATGTAATGCAGTCATAACTTATATGACACAAATCTATAGGATATAATGGGCAAGTTACATAAAAAATAGAAATCGGTTTATTTGCAAGAGGGTCCCTGAAGCCTTTCAGCAAACTGATGTCAGATTGCCATACAAAAAATGATTCCTGACAGTTTCCAAGATTCAAAACTTCCCTAACAATTCCCTGAATTTTGAAAAACACAAACGATTCCTAGACTTTCCCTGGCATACCTTGTTTTCTATTTAATTAGGCTAGGATTACGGTAACAGATCCTTGATTGTATAGTGTATGGAAGGATGATAAAATCTACATATCTTGCAGTTTGATTGTAAAATATTAGTCTTCAATAGTCCTGCAATTGTTGAATCTGAATATACAGTGTAACTTGCCCATGCAACCACGCATAGATCTTTGTCTTAATTGACCTCCTTTGAATCCCAAAGTGTCTTTACACTGTTGCTATTGCACTGAGCAACTTTTGTAGGAAATAATTTCTATGTCAACTGACCGCTTAAAAGTTGCATTTAACGTCCCAATTCATGTGCCAAATCTCATAAGAATTATCTATTTGGATGCCAACCCTATCAACCAGTAATTATCGTCCATCCTTTTGTCCCAAGTTTCACTGTCTTGTATTATACCAACCATTGATGTACATACTGTACCTATTTGCTAAGTAGCCAACAGATCATGGTTAAATGTTAACTGCCGCTCAATAGTGATGCTTAGTACACATAAGGCCAATTTATTATTTATTATTATTTTCAGAGGAATTTTGTCTTTCATCGCTGGATACTCCTAATACAAGTTTGACTGAAAACTATCATCCCCTTAAGTTCAATTTTTGTAATGAAAAACTTTACTGCCATTACACCAACCCCTCTGTTCTAATTAATGTACAAAAAAATTTAGGCTCAACACATCCAGGGTCGAAAAATTATTTACTTCAGGAGGTGATTCCTGGCTGATGCTGGTCTCTATGAGGCCATCTTTGACTTGGAATAATATATGGTCCTGATTCCATTGCAAGGAGATGATCTCTTAATCCATTACTTTGACTGTAAACTTTATCATTGTTTTTATAATCAATTCTATGTTGTAAAAAAAGCTTTTTCTTTTGTTTAAAATAGACCTTTAAACTCAGGATAATCAGTCAAACGTTAACATGACCAAGTTTTCTACCTTTTACCATAATGAACCAGTTATGTCAAACCTAATAATCAGATTGGTTAACTGGTAGTATAGTGTCAATAATTTGACTCCAAACGAGAACCATTTAAGTCGGACATTTTATATATATATCAAATGTCAGAGGCTGCATATTAGCTTAGTACATTTAGTTTGAAGTGGTACATATTGTAACTGACTTTTGATGGGCAATTCTTAACTCTACCACCATGCGGAAAGGTAACTAAGTATCTTACTCAATCCTGTCAAGCATTTGCCAACTAAATTGTGCGCCTAGGGCAATTTTATAGATAACGATATCCGCCCCCAGACATTAGTAATATCAGTTTGAATCGTTTGGTCTTGCAGTGACATATTGGGATCAAGCATAACTATCTTATTACATTTTGCCAACCAACCAACCATAAGACAAAATCATATAAATAATTTAATGATGTCCTTCCTACATGGAAGAAGGTACGAATCAGCCATGGTCCGAATCATCCGTGTATACATCAACTGTATAATTGTTTCACAATAAAATGACATTGTTCTTTCATATTTCATACGAGCTGCAAATCAAACGAACTGATATTGATACCACGTATATGTACTATTTTATTACTTACGGTGAAATTAAAACAGTGTGAAGTGTCCGCAAATTGTCCTGTAAATTTGACATTTTGTTCGGATTCCTCCGGACTTTATCGAATCACACTAATTGGGAGCACGATATTTGATTGGACGGTCAGTATCTAAGGACTCCCATGTATAGTACGGAACGCCACATCTGTCTTACATGTTCTAATGATGCTCTTTTAAAGTCATGACTCTGTTATAAAATAATTTTCTAAGATTTCAATGGTCTACCTCATCGCATTGCTACCACAGGCTTTCGGTGCGTAGCCAAGACCAAAAATGGTATAGGGGCCTTTATCATTTTTTGGTTCTGGTCACACACCGAAAGCCTTGATTGCTACCATGCCTAGATCCAACGACTAGACCATTCTATATCATATAAGGATATATATATACCATGTATATATTTATCCTTATTCTACATATTAATTTACACTAGTTAACAAACTGATTGTTTTATTTTCCCTTTACATTGTTCTAATTTTCTGTTCTATTTAGCTACCTTTCCTTGTAAAGTTCTAGTATCTTTAATGTTTCATTTTTGACGTCACTCCTGTCCATAATACTAGGAAGCGATGCGTAACAGCATTGAAACCTATATAAATGGACAAAAAGTATTTTTGTATGACATTGTGCTTAATAGTTCCACATCTTCGTTTTTAGTTTACATGTTTTCATCAGTGATTCTTAACAACTTGGTTGTTTCTTTTATCCCGTTCAGCAGAGCAAATTTAATGAACTATTTGCAAGATTGTTTACAATATAAGAACAGTGTCAACGCGTATTAAACTGTTCAATACGATTTTGCACATCATATCCTTTTCTCAAATTGAAACGGGGTATTTCCGTATTCAGCAAATGACATCTATTTTAACGAACATATTAAAATAACTGCATCGACACAGATATATCTCTGATCATTATTTGAAATGATCTCAGTAACTTAAGAGATATCGATCGTTTGCGCGGTTTTTAAGAAAGGTATCTGTTGAATAAGACGATATTTTAAGCCAAGTGATTTAACTATTTATTCCAAAGAGAGCTATCACTCTAATTTTACATTGAGTTCTTTCCTTTTAGTATTGAGATATCTCTTTTAAATGATATATATCTTGTAATTCACAGCAAGATATTTGACTTTAAGAGATGTCTCTTAATCCTATTTAGGAGATACCGGTATCATTGTGCGGTAAAAATCAGTATTTCGAACAGCAACAAGACAACAAAGATTATAGACTAATGATTTTGATGAAAAGATGTAACAGGATATATCTTTATTTAATTAAATTGTAAACTGGCTTGCCATAATATGAGATTAAGCACTGTATAATATAATATTGAAGAAACTGTTAAGATAATAAGAATGATAAAACACTGTAAGAAACTCAACATGTACAGTACTATAGGGACACCAAGTTTACTTAATTTGTTCACCGTAAAGCCTTGAACTAAATTTCGACTTGTGTGATATACGTGTAAATAGGTCATACAAACAAGACTATTTTTAGAACAAATCAGTTAAAAAGGAAACAGCCTCTCATTTATAAGTTGTTTATCTATCCATTCACGTTTTCATTACAAATAATTGTACAATATTATTTTATTTCCTGCTTAACAATAGTGTGCCGATACTTGTTTAAAACGAAAGAGTTGCTTGTTTTGAATAAAAAAAAAACGTCATATGACAAATCACATGAGGAAATTGGGGAGATACGTACATGTACCAGATGGTTTCATGTTACAATACAAGTATTGCGATACACCTGAGATAAAAGTTTAACTACCGTGGATAGGCATAGTTTCGCTTTAGTTTGTTTGTCACGTAGGTCTACATTTTAGTTAAAGACATGGCTGAACGGAAAATAAGAAATTTAACGTCGGACTACTTAACTTGTACAATATGTTGGAATATTTTCACCCAACCGAAAATGTTGCATTGCGGACACTCTTATTGTGCAAAATGTTTAGAAGACTATGTTCGTGTCATACATCGTCAAAGGGATTGTTTCGAATGTCCTGTATGCCGTCACCCGCATGTTATTGAATCAGGTTTGAAGCCGGAGGATGTCATCCGGGCACTTACAAATGACACAGTTTCACTGTCGATTTTGAAAGCTCTAGGTATACAAGAACAATCTGGGACAGAAGGCAATAATGAGCAAATACAGTTTGTTGAAACCGAAAGTGAAAGATATAATGAGCGCATCCAAGGGAGTGACTTCTGCGCATGCGCTCGCCATCGGGAGAAGCCATTGGACGTTTACTGCTCTAAGCATGATATCGTAGTGTGTTCTGAATGCGCGGTTTTAAATCATAAAGGGGATGGATGTGATTGTTCGTCAGCTTCACTCGTAATAAACAAAAGACTGAATGCACTAAAATGTCTGGTAGCTCAGCAGGTGTCCGATGCATCCGGTTTGTTCGAGAGTCAAAACCCTGAAGCCAAAACTGTGAAAAGTATTCACGACGAGTTTCAAAAGTCTATTACGGAAGTTGAAGAAAGCTATAATGAGTTGTATCGATTATTTCGGAAAAGAGTAGAAAGTCTAAGACAAAAAGCTAGAGAAACCATAGACAAGGATCTTTCGTCTTTTGATGTTCGCCGTTTACAAGACTTTCTTGTGGAGAAGGTGAAAACGTTAGGGACGGAAACAGTAGATACAAATCCAAACGAAACACTGAAGGTTATATCAGATTTGTGTCTAGCATCATCTGATTTTCAGACAAACATTCACGATTTAACTGAAAAGGTAAGAAGTGGTTCTTTGATGAAATACGCTGATGGGGACCTCAATGTTCTTGATGCGTTCGTATCAACCGTTAAGCAGACAATGCCTGGTGAGTTCCTGACTCTTGACGAGATATATAAAGTGGAACCAGACGATAAAGATTTTGTCGTTGTGACTAGCAGTGGAAGTTTCTTGGATGCTATTGAGGATGAAGAAGAGAGCTCTGATGTCTCACAGCAAATTACATTCAGCGCCAAGTGCCCAGATGAGGAGAAGTGTATGCTATCTGGAGTTGCACTACTTGGTAACACGGCTGTGGTTCTTGTTGATCAAGTGAACAGAAAATTGAAGAAATTCAAACTTCCAGAAGGAACATTTTTGAATGAGTTGTCAATGGTTAACGAGCCACACCAAGTTGCTACACTCAGAGAATCTAATTCGGTTGCCGTTACGCTCTGGGACGTTCCTAAAGTAATGATCATAGCAACGGACCCTGTCCTCAGCATTTTAAAAGTTATTGAGACAGACACAGAATATATCGGAATTACATCACACATTGCAGATCAGTTAGCTGTGGCTAGCATACAGTGTCGGCGAGTAGATGTTCTCGATACACGGAGCAACGATGGAATACGCGGGAGGAGACGAGAAACAATATTCCAATCGTCCCGTCGCCGGTCTTTCCCCGATCGCCTTTCTGCTACTACTGACGGAAGGGTTGTGGTGCGTAATCGCCGACGACATGAGGTGTGCTGTTTCAGTCGACGTGATCTGCTCTGGTCTCGACGGCTAAAAACGAAAATTTCAGATATAGCTTGCTTTCGTGGCAAGGTTTATGCCACCCTGCGGGATAAGAATGACATTGTGAGTTTTAGTGAAGATGGACAAGGTCGCGTTGACCATCTGAGACAGCGCCAACCACTGACTCGTCCTTGGGCACTCGACGGCTTCAAAAATTGTTTGGTTGTGACAGAAGATACACCATCAGATCTTGTGCATGTTTTTGTGTTTGCTTGAGGAATAGCTACGGAAGAAATGGAGCAAGCTTAGAAATATAACAGATAAATAACTTGTCGTAATTCAGAAACCACGATTTCAGACCTGACTCTCAGAAAGTGCTTAAAATTCACCGCCAGAACATTCGGACCACATTCTGTTTCTACTAGTGTAGTATTACTATATCAGATGATAGAGTCTCGTATCATTACGTACGTTTTCGTGTTTAAATATAGATCAAAATTGCACTAAAGCACCAAATTGCTGGGAGTGTTCACACAGTGTTACTTTTAGTGCAACATAGATTCAGTATATCAAAACCTGTCTCATGACTGGCACGATACTTTGTCTAACACTTTTTTAGCTTTAAATACAATTATTTCCCTTATGCTTTGGAGGATTTTATGTAAAAACATTTAATTATGCCTTAATTTCAAGATAACATTTCATGACAACTATTTTTTATACTTTATGCTACATATTTAATGATTGACACAGAAAAGCAAATAGATCTAGTTGCAAAAAATTGAAGATTGTATAACATCGTGCACTGTTCTATCAGGAGATACAACACTTGTCGATATAAATTCTCATTATAAAGTGATGGAGATGATGCAATATGGACGATCTGTATCAACAGTGCTACATTTCATTATTAATGGTATAAAATGATCTCGAAATATATTACTGTGGTTATATTATATTTATATTTAGGAAATAGATTTCACATTTGATTGATATACCGGTTAGTATATCACTGTGTGGAGTGTAGATGCGTAGTAATCTAAATACGAAAGCCGAAGGCCTGAGTGATAAATTACGAAGCATCTAAACGACACACAGTGATATACTAACCGGTATATCACTCAAAAGTAAAATTTATTTCCATTCTAACACGTTAATTTAAACAAAAAAATGTTGGAAGGGGTACTATTTGATGCGCTTACACGAAGTCGCTGCCTTGAACTTGTAGTATTCCGTGCATTCCTTGCATTTCATGACATTTTCGCTGTTCTTTTTTACTTCTCAATTAAAACGTTATTCGTCTTATTTTTGTTGTTGCTGATATTGTTGGCGATACCGGAAGTATAGAAAATTTTACTACGATTTGTTTTACATCACGTGAATTCATTCACAACAATACAAATCCAAGCGTATTAGCGCATGCACACTCAAAGATGTTGTGTGAAAATTACGTGGGAGGGAATTTCAGCAGTCAAAAACGTTAGTAGGTACTACTAACTACTTGGTAAGTATATCACGCTCAAATCGTTCTTTGCCTATATAGGAGAAATTTTTAATAGTGTTAAAACATAAAATACATGTATAAACGAGCAGTATAGTTTTATTTAAAACTAAAAGGGACTGCATCGTTACATTGTAGATCCTATAGAAAGAAGACTATGGAACGCCAAATCTACATATACTCAAATATTTGAAGAGGTCTTTAAATATTTGGAGAGCTCTTCAAATAATATTAGAGGTCTCAATTTCAATTAGAGATATCTCCAAATAATTATAGCGCGCAAAAATTGTAATAGAGAGGTCTTTAAATAATTGGAGAGCTCTCTTATTCAATTATTGATATCAAAAATTGATTTAAAGCGCGCAATAAATGAATTGAAGACCTCTCCAATTCAATTGAAGATATCAAAAATTAAGGTGTATTTCAGCTGTTTTTAAGAGCTCTGTAATTGAATTGAAGAGGTCTCTAATTGATTTGAAGACCTCTGTAATTGTTTTATAGCGCGCTACAAATTAATTTATAGAGGTCTTGAATTCAGTTAGAGACCTCTCTAAATCTATTTGAGCGCGGTGAAATTCAATTTTAGATATCTTGAAATCGATGTTAATACATGCCAAATCTACATATACTAAAGTATTTAAAGAGGTCTTTAAATATTTGGAGAGCTCTGAAAAATATTTGGAGAGGTCTACAAATTAATTAAAGACATCAAAAATTCGCTTGTAGCGCGGTTTAAACCTTGTAGTGCGGTTTAAATCCAATTGAATTAGAGACCTCTATAATTGTTTTACAGCACGCAAGAAATGAATTAATGATATCAAAAATTGATTTAGAGAGGTCTCTTATTCATTTGTACCGCGCTTCAATATAATCCATGTACAACCTTGAAATAGAGAGCTCTCAAATAAAACAATTGAAGCGCGGTACAATTCAATTATAGACCTCTCAAAATCAATTTTTGATATTATTAATTCATTTCTTGCGCGCTATAAAACAATTATAGAGGTCTACAATTTAAATGGAGACCTCTTCAATTGAATTATAGATGTCTCCAAATTAATGGATTTAAAACGCGCTACAAACGAATTTTTGATATCAAAAATTGATTTATAGACCTCTCCAAATATTTTACAGAGCTCTCCAATGAAGCTCTTCAAATAATTGAGTATATGTAAATTTGGTATGAATTCAAGACATCTAAAATTGAATTTCACCGCGCTCAAGTTGATTTAGAGAGGTCTCTAATTGAACTCAAGACCTCTATAAACTAATTTGTAGCGCGCTATAAAACAATTACAGAGGTCTTCAAATCAATTAGAGACCTCTTCAATTCAATTACAGAGCTCTTAAAAACAGCTGAAATACACCTTAATTTTTGATATCTTCAATTGAATTGGAGAGGTCTTCAATTCATTTATTGCGCGCTTTAAATCAATTTTTGATATCAATAATTGAATTAGAGAGCTCTCCAATTATTTAAAGACCTCTTCAAATATTTGAGTATATGTATATTTGGCGTTCCATAGAAGACTAACCATGTATTGCACTAAATGTATGCCGTTTTATTCGGTACGCTATGACCCAAATGATAAAGAAACTATAACCCAGGCGAAATGTCTTTTAAGACATTTTAAAACTCCAGACCAGTGTCTAGTCTTTAAATAGCTAAATGAAACCTTAAACTATAGTCACACAACAATGGATGAAGTTTAAACTACATGTATATGTATGTGTGCTCGAGGTGCAGTTCTGCTCCAGATTTCCTCTTCAATTAGAGAGATACGTAAAAAAACTCGTGCATATCGTGAATGTCACTCAAATACTAGCTTACCCATGTTACTAGCAACCTGCCATGTGCTAGTATGCTCATTTAATGGACATTCTAACATAACCAGTACGATAATAATTACCAAAATATGCTGGTATGTAAATCGAGGGTTCTTTTGTCTGGCTGTTACTCTTCGACAGATGGGAATGGAAACAAAAATCGTAATCTTCCGGTCGCGTTGGTACATGCTCCTTTATACGGCGACCTGATATGGCTATACGAAGTTGACTTCAGGCACACACAGTGCAGTTTTACAGCGGTGCGATTGGGTATGAATGAAAAATGCAATCTTGCTATTTCCTTTTGTTTCACGCAAATAACCTTAGTAAAATGCTGACTTAGCACTGACTGATTTATGGGCAGTGTTCAACAATCTCATTGAGATAATGACCAATGACAGTTAGATAACAGTAACGCTGTGCAAAAGATGTTTTTTGCATTTACAGTCGCTGTACAAAGAGGAGAAAGAAATGCTGTGATGCTGAAACTTCATGTATAATAGAAAGGGACATAATATTAGTCTTAACTTCCGTTGTTTGCGACAGATAAGCAAACAGTATAATTTCACCTTGGAGTTTTTATAAATGTGCAGGTTGACCTGGCTCCGTCTAGGTCGCTAAGGTGTAATGCTTGTTTCTGTACATCGTGGCATATGCACATGTATGTTCTGACCTCCGTCTAGATCACTATGGTATAACGTTGGTTGTTGTACAGCCCGGCACATACATGTTCTGACCTGGCTCCGTCTCGGTCGCTATGGTCTAAGGTTGGTTTTTTGTACATTGACCACATGTAAGTTCTGACCTGGCTCCGCCTAGGTCGCTAAGGTCTAAGTTTGGTTTTTGTACAGTGTGGCACATGCCTTGGTCGTTAAGGACTAAGTTTGGTTTCTGTACAGTGTGACACATGTATGTTCTGACCTGGCCCTGTCTAGGTCGCTAAGGTCTAAGGTTGGTTTTTGTACAGCGTGGCACATATATGTTCTGTCCTTGCTCCGTGTAGGTCGCTAAGGTCTAAGGTTGGTTTTTGTACAGCGTGGCACATATATATTTTCTGACCTGGCTCCGTCTTGGTCGCTAAGGCGTAACGTTGGTTTTTGTACAGCGTGACACATGTATTTTCTGACTTGGCCCTGTAGGTTGCTAAGGTCTAAGGTTGGTTTTTGTGCAGTGTAGCACATATATTTTCTGACCTGCAAGTCTTATCTCATAAACATGACAAACACTGATCGTAAATGCTAAAAAGTGTACAATCAAACTTGAAGGCGGATCATGACGCCAACAGCAAGTACAGATTTCTTATTACCTTACAAGCTTTGTAGCAAAATGCTTGCTAGTAATATAATTTCTATATATTCTAGGGCGCAGATAGTAACATTTTTTGGAAGTTATAACTTGACTGTAATTTAAGTTTTATTTTAAACAATGTGTATTTCATTTGCAGAATATAGTTTGAACTGGGGCTTATGAAAGCATTTCATTTTAAACGACATTTCAATTTTTTACGGAAAACTTTTGTCAGACACACCTTTTTAGAGAAGTTGTGGAACTTTACAAAATTCCACAGATCCAAAGTCTGAGCATGAAACACAATTGTGCACGTAAAACGTTTTATAATCAGGGGGCCTGAACACAGACGATACCGAGTTAAAACTGTAATTATTTACCTTAGACAGTGACCATACATGCAGTAACCTCAGATTACATGTTATTACAACTGGAATACATTTAGTTGGACTGTGTTTTCTGCCCATCACGTAGGACGGACAGAGACACCTTCTCACAACTCTTTGACTATACGCTTGAGGATAGAGTCAAGTCGTTAAAACTCTTTGACTTTACGGTTGAGGATAGAGTCAAGTCCTCATAACTCTTTGATTATACGGTTGAGGATAAAGTCAAGTCCTCCTCACACCTCTTTGGGTATACGGTTGAGGATGAAGTCAAGTCCTTACAACTCTTTGACTATACCGTTGAGGATAAATTAAAGTCCTCACAAATCTTTGACTATACGGTTGAGGATAGAGTAAAGTTCTCACAACTCTTTGACTGTAACGTTGAGGATAAAGTCAAGTCCTCACAACTCTGACTACACCGTTGGGGATAAAGTTAAGGCCTCACAACTCTTTGACTATGCCGTTGAGGATAGAGACAGCCATTCACAGGATAATCGTTGAGTTGAATTTACATACGAAATCTTTAGTTGAAGCATTACCAGATATTTACTCCATTGATCCATATGCATTCAACATTGTTTTACACCCTAAAACGACAATACTGTTGTTATATTTTGTTTTCAGCTGCCATCTTACAAGTTCTCGCTTGCTTTTACCTGGTGGTAGAAGGAGTTCGTAAGTTTACAATTTTCCACCGATTAAAATGTTTCCTTTTCTACAACTCTTCCCTCAGTTTAAAACGCCATACATTGAAACTCCTATATCAAACAGATTTTAATGCCGCAACAACAGAATGTAGTGTTATAAGAAATGTTCACTCCATTGCCAATCTATAAGCCTGTCTCGCATGACCTCGAAAAATACAACAAGCCCAAATATCCCAGGGACTGGAAATATTTTACTGTAACATGGTTTGAGTAGGGTATTTTATGAGGATACTAGATATAATGATTTCGTATGGGTTAATACTCAACCAAAGTTATAAAAAATTGTGTAAATAATTCTTCAATGGTAAAAGCTGTCGTACTTGCGAAAAGTGGTCATTTTAAATACACGCATATAGTGAGTGAGTGAGTGAGTGAGTGAGTGAGTGAGTGAGTGAGTGAGTGAGTGAGTGAGTGAATGAGTGAGGTCTTTATTTTTAATACTGAGTACTATTGCAATTATACTCAACAGTATTTTCAATCCGGTTAAGGCTTCAAAAACCTTGTAAACGTAAAACTAAACTATAATTAAATAATCATTGAACTTTCAGATTCTCTAGAATGTTACAACTGTCAGAACATCACTGACGTGAAGCTGTGTAAAACGAAACAAGCCTGTGGCTTGGCCGAGGTAAGCGTATATTAGACCTTTACAACTAGTACGGATCCAGACCGAGGGCTTTAAAGTGACATTATGCGCATTTTTTTCAAGTAACAATCCAGCTGAAAATGGTGTGTGTACAAAAGCGTAGAGGAAATAATAGCTTTTAACCCAATACACCAAACCTTTCCCGCTACCAGTATGAAAAAATAACTTTCCAAATATTGATTTTCTTATCTGACTGGGAGAGTCAATTTAAGAAAAGAACAACTGAATGCAGGAGTTGCTTCCCCCCCCTTCCACTGCTGAAATCTCTACCAACATCAACAACGACACAATCAACTATCATTTTATCAGTCCGATTTTTTATATCTAAAGCACCAATTTCAAATACTAATGAGGCATAATCATTAATTTAACACATTTAAATGCACAGCAACCAAAAATTGCATTTATAAAATTGTCACCAAATATACACTATGTGCAGTAAGATGCGCATAATGTCACTTTAATGTCTGATATGAATATTTGATGTTCATCTCAGTTACGTTTAGCATTTTTAATTTTAAAATAATCTATGGCTTAAATTGCTTACCGAAATTTGAAACATTATCCGAGTGAAATAATTCGCGAGGTCAGAATATAATCAATATATGTATTTAACTTCATAACTTACTTATAAACGAAAATGTATTACTTGCAGCACATCATGGCTTAATTTTACTTGCTTTCCTGCCAGCCCTAGATGGTTAAATGCTGAAAAACTATGTGATTGTACACTATTGCGTACAAATAAAAGTCCAAAAATATCTTTCATTAATCTACCAAGATACAGACAACATCCGTTGTCAGACGTGATAGAAAAATGCTGCTAAGTGAAGAGACCACATATATAGGCGACATTATTTAAGGAAAACATCTTTTGGAGGTCTCATCCACAAATTAAAGCTAACATATTTGCTCTTATGGACGGACCTTTATAAAATTTGCTTCAAATCAAATCAAATCAATCGAAAACATCTTTACAGTGGTACATTTCATAACAGAAAAATATAGGCGTTAAACTGGTTAAAGTCTCCAAATATAGGCAATATGGCATCATTTAGATTACCAGGACTGACAATCCAAAGCTAATATAATACTGTTCTGTAGGAAGTCGTGAACAAGACTACCATTTCATCAAGTGTTGTTGTTGTTTGACTTTTCTTTCAGTCTTGCTTTGTTGATAAATCGCATACCGGGAATATGTTCAGCATGGGATGTCTAGATAACACGGTATGTATATAGTAACTCCGGAATTGTAATTAAAACAATTGTAAGACTTTTCTTTTTTCGAAGTTCAGGTGATTTTAATCCACACTTGTGTCAGTTAAAACGAAAGGAATGCTTGAACGTCTAGTAGTTAAAGTTCTGCCAGCCAGAATTCATAACTTGTGTGTGCGAAGAAGCTTAGCGTTGAATTTGTATATGACATGTCTATCGGTCGGTTTCTACGAATATCAACAATCAAGAACAAATTCCCCAGTACTGAGTTTCTAGTTGTACTGCTTAAGATGTTATACGAACAAAAAACTCGTTACGGCGTTCCATATATAACCAGTCCATTCTTTTAAAACAGAAATGTGCAATTAGAGTGAACTTGGGTTTTGGTAGTGTTGTTGGGAAACGCCAGGTATCACGGTGCCACGAGTGTTGCTCTGCCGATCTCTGCAACATCAAACTTTGTGACTATTCGGCTGGTATGTTTCATTAAACGGATTTAACAAATTACAACTAAAAATGTATTAGAATTCCTAGAAAATAGAAAGTACATTCAGCTAGGCGTCACATAAAGTCTACATTAGCATTTGTGAAAGAATAAACTATAAAAGATTTCTTATAGGTATACTGGTTGCTTACAAGAGCTCGTATTCTGAGTTTTTTTTTTACTTTTACGTTTCAGAATCAACTTCGACAATCAAATACTTTCCTCATGTATATCCAATATTGTCCCATTATAATATGCCAAATTTGCTTCATACATAAAAACTTTTCGTTTGTCTTTATTGCCTCTTTGGCTGAAGTCTCTTATTTACTGACCACATTTTTCTATAGCGGATTTCTGAACTATTATGTATAAATGGTCACTGTTTCAGAAAATTTTCATTGCATGCTTCAAAACTTGTTTGATCTTTATTCCAGCGACAAGTTGTTCCGATGACCCTTCTATAGACTGTGCCAGGATGGAGTCACTGTTTAGTGTGTGTCAGAATTCCCAACAAGCTCACGATCTGTGTCCGAGATTCTGTGGTTTATGCAGAAATGGCAAGTACATGCCCAAAATTTAATCAAATTACCATTATATTAACTAACACCAAGTAAAGAAACCACGAGGAAAACGGTCGTCCGAGCACCACATTACGTTGGAAACGTATGTCTGGTCTGCAAGCGCGCACTCCTATCCGTTTGGCTATTTGCATTTTACACATTTTTGGTTAAATAAACATAATACAGTGTATTTGGACAAATCTGACTGGGTACTGCCGACTGGTAAAACAAAACACCTTATTTTTTTCAAATTTGTTAGGTACATGTACATGTACCAGTATGCATGGGAGTCGTACTGGGGTATTGGCATATTCAGAAACCCCACGGTCGGTCTGGATTATAAATAATCTAAATCGTTCGTTCGACAATACCTGAAGTGCTTGAATCAAACAGACAAAAACAGCGACATATGTTAGTATAGTTTTCGGCTCTTTCTAGATATATAACTTACACAGTTTCAGTGTATGTTCAAAATCAGTATTATGTAATAAACAGTAATAACATAACTTTAGAAAATCAACAGCAATCATCAATCTTGTTTCAACATGCTATTTTACAGACACACAGACAACGTTGAGTCCAACAACTGCAAAGTGTAAGTCAGTTATCATGTTCACTATTACATACAAAAAGTCGTTGTATTTTTTACATTTTCAATATCGGACAAAAATAAAAAGCAGCAGCGAAAACAGAAGTAACTAGAGCTATCACTAAATGTGATTAATACCCCCAAAAGACTGCTTTATAAACTGAGAAAGTTCGTAGTAACAGAATACCTTGCAAACAAACTAAAAAGAGATATTGTTCTTGGCAATAACTCTGTAATTTGTCAAGACAGAGTTATGGTTCTTGTACACTGCACTTCCTCTCATTGTGCTTGACCATTGTATGAAGTTGTATTGAATTCCAACCAATAGTTTTCGAATAATGCTCCGGACAAGTAAAAGTAACAAAGGGCAATAACTCTGAAATGAGTCAAGATAGAGTTATTGTTCTTTCGCACTGCACTTCCTGTCATTGTGCTTGACCATTTTATGAAGTTGTAATGAATTCCAACCGACGTTTTCGAATAATGCTCCGGACAAGGAAAAGTAACAAAGGGCAATAACTCTGTAATGAGTCAAGATTGAGTTATGGTTCCTGTGCACTGCACTTCTCTCATTGTGCTTGACCATTGTATGAAGTTGTTTTGAATTCCAACTAGTACTTTTCGAATTATGCTCCGGACAAGGAAAAGTAACAAAGGGCAATAACTCTGTAATGAGTCAAGATGGAGTTATGGTTCTTGTGCACTGCACATCCTCTCAATGTACTTGACCATTGTATGATGTTATATTGAATTCCAACCAGTAGCTTTCAAGTAATGTTCTGGAGAAGAAAAAATAACAAAGGGCAATAACTCTGAAAATACTCTAGATAGAGTTATGGTTCTTGTACACTGCACTTCCTCTCATTGTGCTTCATCATTGTATGAAATTGTATTGAATTCCAACCAGTAGTTTTCAAGTGATGCTCCGGACAAGGAAAAGCTACAAAGGGCAATAACTCTGTAATTAGTCAAGATGGAGTTATGGTTCTTCTGCACTGCACTTCCTCTCAATGTGCTTGACCATTGTATGAAGTTGTACTGAATTCCAACCAGTAGTTTTCAAGTTATGCTCCGGACAAGGAAAAGTAACAAAGGGCAATAACTCTGTAATTAGTCAAGATGGAGTTATAGTTCTTGTGCACTGCACTTTCTCTCAATGTGCTTGATCATTGTATGAAGTTGTATTGAATTCCAACAAGTAGTTTTCAAGTTATGCTCCGGACAAGGAAAATGCAACAGACCGCCCGACCGACCGACCGACCGACCGACCGACCGACCGACCAACCACCGGGTGACTCCTATATACCCCCCTAAACTTCGTTTTGGGGGTATAAATATGTAAAATATATTTAATATTTAATAATTAATTTAGCTGAAGCTTTATATGAATTACAATGTTTATGATTCTTTGACCAGCCATCCTTACATTTAGTCTAATTTAATTACATGTATAGTAATTAATTTCTCTAGGTTGCGAAACAAGTTCTTACAACTATAATATGAATCGCTCTCGAAACTCACTCCAGATGTAATCAGTGAGGCAATGACGAATTATCTGTGTTTTGCCCAAGCATACTACCACTAATTAGCACTGGGGATCGAATTTGGGACCCTCCAATCCTCAGGCAAATGCGTTACCACTGCACCAATGCAGCTCCACCATCCTAACCGTTGTTATACAATCGTATACATACCTCCGGAAATGCATACTTAATTTTGTGCTTTGTAGTAGAAACCGACATTTATCTAATTTCAGATTCGCAGACAACACCAGATTCAAGCATAGTAACCACGCCAAGTAAGTATGAATTTGCCATGTAAATAATCGTATACATTATAGTTACACGGTGGGGAATCACATGATCAAAATAATCTCTAAACAAAAGTAAATATATGAAAAACGTTATAAAATAATGAAAGCTGTTCAGTTGTGATTATAAAAAGTAGCATATCTTATGACAACATAAACGTATTTTAGAACTACTCAGGTCTCAATAACAATCACCTTCTGATTGTGCTAAATACTTCAAAAATTATTTAGTTCAGTGTACTGAAGTGTTTATTACAATCGAAAGGAGACTGTGATTGAGACCTATGTAGTTCTAGAATACATTAATGTCGCCATAAGATAGGCTACATTTCATATTTAAAGCTAAACAGATTTTTATTATTTTTTAACATTTTCATAGATTTACTTTTGTTTAGAGATTATTTTGATCACGTGATTCCCCACCGTGAGTTATAAATAAACAGAAGTTTAAAAGTCATTAACTAGATATCTGACTTTTGAAACAGAAATCCAATTCTTTTATAAGCTTTGTTTGTCCAAGAGGACGCCGAATATGGCCATTGCGAATGATGGCAACCTCACGTATTATGGTATTGATAATTAATTGTATTTTCACATAGAAGTCTTAGAATGATCTTTTTTGTAACTTTTATTATCAAATACAAGTAGAAACAAGAGCCATATTAGGATTGGCCATTCCCCCGTCAAGTGCTCTTTCTATGACTAAGAAATTTGAGGTGAGAGGAATTGATATGGTATACACACTGTATCGGCAAAACGCACTGGCTCCAATTTAACGATAATACTCCCACTAACGTAACGAACCGGCTCCCATAAAAAATGGCTGATTTAGTAAACAAAACCAAAGTCAGTATAACAGATTCGTGTATTTTATATGGTAAATCGCAACTTCTGAAGAAACGAATACTCTTACGGAATGCTCACTTCTTTCCTGCATGGCCGTAGCTAGTCGGCTGTTTCAGACATCGATGCGTGTGAAAGTAATGCAAGTTGAATGCAGAGGATTCAACGGTAAAAAGTGCAAAACAGACCCAAAATGCATGGATTTTGCTCAAAATTATCGAAGTTAAGGTGTTTGGCATAAAGATATGCATTGGTATGTAACATTGGGTCAAATGTCGTAAGCATGTACCAACACTTTACCGATCTGCTATTTTTATAGGCAAAACTTACCCATTTAAAAATACAACGATTCAGGCTCCAATTGACGATACAAAGAAAATGTTCCAATTCGTGTTTGACGGATCAGTTTCAAAGACGTTTTTGAACAATTACAAATATAAAAGTAACTCTTATCTTAGCCACTGCCTAAAAAAAATAGGTAAAGTACAGTTAGGATTATTCAATTTAGGTGCTGCACTTCCTCTGATTGTGCTCTATCACTGTATGAAGTTTCAAGTAATGCCCTTCAGTACTTTTGGAGTTATGCTCCGGACAAGAAAAATCAAGAAAATGTAACAAAGGAGATAATTAAAAAAGTAGGCAAAAAGAGTTATGGTGATTAAAGTACACGCTTCTTCTCATTGTGCTCTATCACTGTATTAAGTTTCAAGTTATTCCCTTCAAAACTTTTAGAGATGTGCTCCGAACAAGAAAAATCAAGAAACTGTAACAAAGGGGGATAATTAAGAAATTAGGCAAGGTAGAATTATAGTTCTTTTGCACTATATTTCTACTCATTGTGCTCTATCACTGTACATAGTTTCAAGTAATTCCTTTCAGAACTTTTTGAGTTATTCTCTTGAATCCTTTTACGGGTTATGCTCAGGACAAAAGTGTGATGGACGGACGGTCCGACACACGGACGGAGCCCGTTACTATATCCCCTCCGCCAAGGCGGGGTGATGATAAAAGTCATTTTAAGTTCAAAAGATTGGACAGTTTTGGTAGCTACCCACGTTTCATCTTTATTTAGACAGCTGTCAGGATAACCAGACTAACTGCGAGAAATACGATGATGCCGCCTGCCGAGGCATATTTGAAAGCTGGTCACGTGCTCACTGTGCTAGAAGATGTGGATACTGCGGTATGTATATTAAACGCGTGATCACATGCTTTTTGTGTTTCATCACATTGTGCGCACCTCATTGGCGTAGTCCCCATGCTCTAAAGGCATATTGGCAGGTGTTTGAGCAGCTATCGGCTAAATGTTTTCTTTGTGTAAAAAGTGATGCAAATATGCTTCTGTAAACTCTACATGCAATTACTAGTATTTAACATGTATACATATTATAGCCTTTGTTTCACTTTACTTGTATAGTTGCACTGTATTACATGTTTTATTAATGCTAATTTTACAAGGTTAGAAATAAATATAAAATAGCAGAGAATTGAACTTGTATTTACTTATTATATCTGTTTTATAGTTCTTCACTGTTTTATAGTTCTTTACTGTTTTATAGTTCTTTACTGTTTTATAGTTCTTTACTGTTTAATAGTTGTTTACTGTTTTATAGTTCTTTACTGTTTAATAGTTTTTTACTGTTTTATAGTTCTTCACTGTTTTATAGTTCTTTACTGTTTAATAGTTCTTTACTGTTTTCCTATATAATAAACGTATTACTTACACCAAATTGAATTTTCTTTTAAATCTGGAATTGTAACAGGAATACAGTTTCAATCTGGCTTCTAAAACTTTACAATAGCCGTGGAGTATACTGCTGCAGAAAAACGAGTGGATGTTTGTGTATTTCCTTAGGTTGAACTGGGTGGTCTGTTTGTCCTACTTTCGCTTTATTGAATGTTGTAAACAGTCAGACATATACTTTGCATATCATTTGAAGTCAAGTTCTTCAATTATAGTTCAAAATATGCTTATTTATGTACAGCCTTTTTACAGCCTCTCTCTGGGAGATTTCTGGAAAATTACAAAGATATTTGAAAATGGGACAACCTACTTTCATTATATAATTTATCAATTCTTTTGTTTAACTCAAATTTTCAACACAATATAGTCACATTCAATGCAGTGTGTCATATCTTTTCTTCTGAGAAGACGCCCGTTACGATTCCAGATTTAAAGAAAATTCGATTTGGTGTAAATAATGGACCTTAAACCTAGTTTTAATGCTTACATTCACAGCTCTTCCTAAACATGCATGAAATACCTGAATGTGTAGATATTTGATGCCTGTGCTCATTAAGGTTTAAGTAAAAATGTATGTTCAAAGAAAATGCTTTAAAATTATGTATTCTTTCAGAAATAGTTCAAAATATAAATGACATCCATGTTAGATTTACCCTTTCAATACGTTCGTCAATATTCTGTATGCACACAACAATACTGTCACGAATGATATATGTGTATTCACCGGCTATTACAATTATGCTGATGTGTGTGTTCTCGTCGATGATCTCGTTGATCTCGTTATGGATCGCACTTGTGATGTGTGTGCTTATGCCAATGCTGTCATTGTTGATCTTTGTGTTCATGCCGATGCTGTCATTGTTGATCTTTGTGTTCGTGTCGATGCTGTCATTGTTGAACTTTGTGTGCGTGCCTATGATGTCATTGATGATCCGTGTGTTTGTGCATAATACTTATGATGTGATTGATGATCCTTGTGTTTGTGCCGATGATGTCATTGATGATCCTTACGTTCATGTCACTTTTGTCATTTATGATATTTGCTCTTGTGCCAATGTGCGCTCGTGTCTTTAGTGTCTTTGGTGATCTTTGCGCTCGTGCTAAAGTGCACTCGTGCCTTGAATATCATCGTTGATCTTTGCGCTCGTTCCAATGTGCGCTGGTACCTTTAATGTCATTGTTGATCTTTGCGCTCGTGCAAACGTGCGCTCGTGCCTTTAATGTCATTGATGATCTTTGCGTTCGTGCCAATGTGCGCTCGTGTCTTTAATGCCATTGATGATCTTTGCGCTCGTGCCAATGTGCGCTCGTGCCTTGAATATCATCGTTGATCTTTGCGCTCGTTCAAATGTGCGCTCGTGCCTTTAATGTCATTGATGATCTTTGCGTTCGTGCCAATGTACGCTCGTGTCTTTAATGTCATTGATGATCTTTGCGCTCGTGCCAATGTGCGCTCATGTCTTTAATGTCATTGATGATCTTTGCGCTCGTGTCTTTAATGCCATTGATGATCTTTGCGCTCGTACCAATGTGCGCTCGTGTCTTTAAGGTCATTGATAATCTTTGCGCTCGTGCCAATATACGCTCATGTCTTTAATGTCATTGATGATCTTTGCGCTCGTGTCTTTAATGTCATTGATGATCTTTGCGCTCGTGCCAATGTGCGCTCGTGTCTTTAATGTCATTGATAATCTTTGCGCTCGTGCCAGCGTGCGCTCGTGTCTTTAATGTCATTGATGATCTTTGCGCTCATGTCAATGTGCGCTCGTGTCTTTAGTGTCATTGGTGATCTTTGCGCTCGTTCTAAAGTGCGCTCGTGCCTTGAATATCATCGTTGATCTTTGCGCTCGTTCCAATGTGCGCTCGTACCTTTAATGTCATTGTTGATCTTTGCGCTCGTGCAAATGTGCGCTCGTGCCTTTAATGTCATTGATGATCTTTGCGTTCGTGCCAATGTGCGCTCGTGTCTTTAATGTCATTGATGATCTTTGCGCCCGTGCCAATGTGCGCTCATGTCTTTAATGTCATTGATGATCTTTGCGCTCGTGTCTTTAATGACATTGATGATCTTTGCGCTCGTGTCTTTAATGTCATAGATAATCTTTGCGCTCGTTCCAAATTGCGCTCGTGTCTATAATGTCATTGATGATCTATGCGCTCGTGCCAGTGTGCGCTCGTGTCTTTTATGTCATTGGTGATCTTTGCGCTCAGGCCAGTGTGCGCTCGTGTCTTTAATGGCATTGATGATCTTTGCGCTCGTGCCAATGTGCGCTCGTGCCTGTAATAGCATTGATGATCTTTGCGCTCGTGCCAATATGCGCTCGTGTCTTTAAAGTCATTGATGATCTTTGCGCTCGTGCCAATGTTGCGCTGGGAATCAAGGTCAACAGTTAGATACATCTACTAAATGGCGTCCCGTCAACTTTTACATGCTTTTTATTTTGTAGTTTGCATCAAAAGTTAACCTGTATTTTGTAAATTCGGCGTTATAGCTCTGGAAGGTGAATGCTAACGGGAGTATATTGATATCGGTATATTGGTTACACTGCAGACGAAAAAACAACTTCCGGAGGAATGCAGGTCAACACAACCCACGCAACACCACCACAAATACACGGCCCAAACAACACTGGATCGGTGGACGTCAGTAGCAGTACTTACACAATGACAGGTGTGAAATCACCGATAAAGGGTAAGTGGCCACTTCGTACAAAAGTCCATGCCTAGATCAGTATGCGAATATTATAGTTATCAAATGCAAATGTGAATATCATTGATCAAGACGGGTCTATGTTCAAGGATGCTCTACATGGCAAAGTAGGCTTGTGTCTGCTAGCGCGAGATCTATCAGAATGGCATCTGAATAACTGAACTCTCCGAACATCACTATAATATTTGTGCCTACATTGTTGTTGTCGTCGTGAGTGAGTAGGATTCAAGTTGTACATAGTGAGCCAAGGTCATAAGATAGTAAATATTACAATGTGTGCAAAAGTAACTTCAGTATTGAAGGAAGAGGAGGTAACTGGTAAACATCTTAATCCAACGTTTAATATTGAGTTATAATCAGTTACATGTACATGTATATATAAATAAGTTTCAAATATTTATCGTCAAGTTTATGCATTAACAATTTTTCACATATTTGATGTATAATTTGCATTTTTACTGCTGTGAGTCATATGTTATTCCATCAAATCTCGTGGGCTTTATTGATCTACGTGACCGTGTAGATTTATTTGAATCTCATCGAACTACATGTATATCAAATTGCGTATGAAAGATTGAAGGTTATGATGAGATAGAATTTAGTATTTTCTCTTGTAGGTCATGTTGAAATATGTCAGGAACATCCATTTTTATCGTCAGTAAATTTGTTTTTACAGGTAAATGTTTTTTCCAAAACGCCACGTTCTACGAGGATGAACACTGGCAGGACACGTGTCGGTATGATTGCCAGTGTAAAGATGCCGAAACCAATACGGCTATGTGTACTGATGTGTGAGTACCTATACATTTCTGAGCACTACAGCCAAACGTATCAAGCCGTTACTCGAGTAAATATTACATCCCAGCGTGTTCAGTCGTAACTCGAGTAGGCACTACATCCCATCGTGTCCAGCCGTTACTCGAGTAGTCACTATATCAAACCATGCCCGGTCGTTACTCGAGTAGGAACTATATCTCACCGTGTCCGGTCGTTACTCGAGTAGGCACTTTATCAAAACGTGTCCGGTCGTTACTCGAGTAGGAACTATATTCCACCATGTCAAGCCGTTACTCGAGTAGGTACTACATCCCATCGTGTCCTGCCGTTACTCGAGTAGTCACTACATAACAACGTATCCCAACAGTTACCTACACTACATCCCACCGTATCCAGGCGTTACTTGAGTAGGCACTATATTCCATCGTGTCCAGCCGTTTCTCGAGTAGGCACTATATCAAACTGTGTCCGGTCGTTATTCGAGTAGGCACTACATCCCAATGTGGCTAGCCGCTACTGGAGTAGGCACTTCTACTCAACGTGCCCATCCGTTACTTCTGTAGGCACTTCATACCACTGTGTCCGGCCGTAACTTGAGAAGGCACTACACGTAAATGTGTCCAGCCGTTATTCAAGTAGATACTACACCCCAACGTGTCCGACCGATACTCGAGAACTTTTAAATTCCACCGGGTCTAGTCGTTACTCGAGTAGGCACTACATCCAAACGTATCCAGCCGTTTCTCGAGAAGGCATTACTTTCCACCGGGTCTTGTCGTAATTTGAGTGGGCTCAATATACCAACGTGTTCAGCCGTTACTCGAGCCTGCTCTACACTCAGTCCAAACGTGTCCAGTCGATACACGATACAAAATGTACCCCTGAACACTATTGATAAGTTTGATATAAAAACCATGATAGTACCTTGCATGCAAAACTTTAACCAAATTTTCAAAGTCAAACAAGGGCCATAATTTGCACTAAATTCAACCAAGAGTTATATGACTTGACTGTGTGACACCCCTAAAGACATAATTGAAATTTCAAGTCAATATCATAAGTGGTTACTGAGATGTGTGCATAATAGTACCTTGCATGCAAAACTTTAACCAAATTTTCAAAGTCAAACAAGAGCCATAATATGTACTAAATTTATACAATAGTTATTTGACTTGACTGTGTGACACCCGTTCAGACATTAACAAAGTTTCAAGTCAATATCGTAAGTGGTTACTGAGATATATGCATGATAGTACCTAGAATGCAAAACTTTAACCAAATTTTCAAAGTCAAACAAGGGCCATAATATGTACTAAATGTATCCAAGAGTTATATGACTTGACTGTGTGACACCCCTTAAGACAATTACAAAGTTTCAAGTCAATATCATAAGTGGTTACTGAGATATGTGCAAAATAGTACCTTATATGCAAAACTTTAACCAAATTTTCAAAGTCAAACAAGGGCCATAATTTGCACTAAATTCAACCAAAGGTTATCTGACTTGACTGTGTGACACCCCTTAAGACATAATTGAAGTTTCAAGTCAATTTCATAAGTGGTTACTGTGATACGTGCATAATCGTACCTTGCATGCAAAACTTTAACCAAATTTTCAAAGTCAAACAAGGGCCATAATATGTACTATATTTAAACAAAAGTTTTTCGACTTGACTGTGTGACACCCGTTCAGACATTAACAAAGTTTCAAGTCAATATCATAAGTGGTTACTGAGATATGTGCATAATAGTACCTTGCATGCAAAACTTTAACCAAATTTTCAAAGTCAAACAAGAGCCATAATATGTACTAAATTTATCCAAGAGTTATCTGACTTGACTGTGTGACACCCCTTAAGACAATTACAAAGTTACACGTCAATATCATAAGTGGTTACTGAGATATGTGCAAAATAGTACCTTGCATGCAAAACTTTAACCAAATTTTCAAAGTCAAACAAGGGCCATAATTTGCACTAAATTCAACCAAAGGTTATCTGACTTGACTGTGTGACACCCCTTAAGACATAATTGAAGTTTCAAGTCAATTTCATAAGTGGTTACTGTGATGCGTGCATAATAGTACCTTGCATGCAAAACTTTAACCAAATTTTCAAAGTCAAACAAGGGCCATAATATGTACTATATTTAAACAAAAGTTATTCGACTTGACTGTGTGACACCCCTTCAGACATTAACAAAGTTTCAAGTCAATATCATAAGTGGTTACTGAGTTATGTGCATAATAGTACCTTGCATGCAAAACTTTAACCAAATTTTCAAAGTCAAATAAGAGCCATAATATGTACTAAATTTATACAAGAAGTATTTGACTTGACTGTGTGACACCCCTTAAGACATTTACAAAGTTTCAAGTAAATATCATAAGTGGTTACTGAGATATATGCATGATAGTACCTAGAATGCAAAACTTTAACCAAATTTTCAAAGTCAAACAAGGGCCATAATATGTACTAAATTTATCCAAGAGTTATCTGACTTGACTGTGTGACACCCCTTAAGACAATTACAAAGTTTCAAGTCAATATCATAAGTGGTAACTGAGATATGTGCAAAATAGTACCTTGCATGCAAAACTTTAACCAAATTTTCAAAGTCAAACAAGGGCCATAATTTGCACTAAATTCAACCAAAGGTTATCTGACTTGACTGTGTGAAACCCCTTAAGACATAATTGAAGTTTCAAGTCAATTTCATAAGTGGTTACTGTGATACGTGCATAATAGTACCTTGCATGCAAAACTTTAACCAAATTTTCAAAGTCAAACAAGGGCCATAATATGTACTATATTTAAACAAAAGTTATTCGACTTGACTGTGTGAAACCCCTTCAGACATTAACAAAGTTTCAAGTCAATATCATAAGTGGTTGCTGAGATAGGTACATGATAGTACCTAGCAGGCAAAACTTTAACCAAAGCTGCAACACCGACGCCAGCGCAGACGCCAGCGCAGACGCACAATTGACTGTAATAACTCTCCATATTCTCCGAATAGTCGAGCTAAAATTAATAACTTCAGACATGATTATGATTATATGTGATATAAATTTTCTATGTTAGTGGCAGTTTCACAGAAATCACCAGGAAAAAGAAATTATTTTTTTAGCTGTCCACATTACAACAGCATACCGCCATCTTGCACCATACAACTGAAAGCGGGAGAGTGTTGCCCGAAACTAGACTGTGGGAATGGAACAAATATAATCCACTTCACAAATAACGTAACCACAAACGGGAATGGCAGTAAGTATATTTGATATATTCAAATTGTCAGCTTCAAAATACATGTAGGACCAAAATAAAAAAGAGTTACTTGTTTTGTAATTATAGCAACCTTGTGGATTACTTTAATAGTTGTTGTCGTATAGCTGGGACTTTATCGTTTGAACTGCAGGTGCTTGTCATGATAAGATAAATGGTTGTGAATACTATGAAGACATTGTATGTAGAGGAATCTACGAGCCCTGGGCACGTGGTCACTGTGCACTGAGATGCGGGTATTGTGGTAAGATACAATTTCACTGTGCATTGAGGTGCGGATAGTATGGTAAGATATAATACCATTGTGCAACGAGGTGCGGGTATTGTGGTAAGATACGATTCATAGTGCAGTGAGGTGCGGGAATTGAGGTAAGATACTATTTGATTGTGCAGTGAGGTGCGGGTATTATGGTTATATACAATTTGATTGTGCAATGAGGTGAGGGTATTAAGGTAAGATACAATTTCATTGTACGATTATTGTGATAAGATACGGTTTCAATATACACTTTGAATACTGACTGACTATTAGGTAAACTTGTAGCACATACTGAGGTGTGGATGATCTGAAAATTAGGCATTGGGCACGTAAAGAATGTAGATTACTGCCTTAAAACTAAGCTAGCGGCTGTTAAAGAACGGTAATGCACTTATGAAAATATCAAGCATGCAACTCAACGCACTGACTGGACATTTTTAAAAGCTAACGGCAGAGAAAGGGTGGACAAGTACTGGCAGGATGTGACAAGGAGAGAGAGAAACCCTATGTGAGAGGCACGTAAATGGCACGCGGTACACAAATGTACATGCATTTCGAGAAAATAATTGATTGCTTTTGTATATACTTCTTTTCGGTGGGGGTTTCACATTCTAAGCAAATTTATAGTTTCAGATCTTTCACAGAGATTTGAAATAGCAGATTGAGATTTGAAATAGCAGAATGAGATTTGAAATAGCAGATTGAGATTTGAAATAGCAGAATGAGATTTGAAATAGCAGATTGAGATTTGAAATAGCAGATTGAGATTTGAAACAGCAGATTGAGATTTGAAATAGCAGAATGAGATTTGAAATAGCAGAATGAGATTTGAAACAGCAGATTGAGATTTGAAATAGCGGAATGAGATTAAATACGCCTGATACAGCGCAGTCAGAAAATTGGAGCTTTAAACAGCGAAATGTTGCTTAAAACAGAGACAGACAATTTATAAATTAGAGTGGTGCCGCTTAAAACAGCAGTCAGGCTAGGGTGCTATTCCGATTTATAACTGTACCATTTCAGTATCCGTGTTCATTTGACATTACGACGTTCTTAAAACATGAAAAAATAAATTGTAAACCATTCTAACACTACTGAAAATGTCTCCTACCTATGTAGATATAACAGATATACCTACCAAGTATCCGGAACTATTTTTTGACTGCTGAAATTCCCTCCCGCGTAAATTTCACACAACTTCTATGAGGGACATTACGCTTGGTTTTGTATTGTTGTGAATGAATTCACGTGATGTAAAACAAATCGTAGTAAAAATTTCTAAACTTCCGGTCAGCAACAACAAAAATAAGACGAGTAGCGTTTTATTTGAGCAATAAAAAAGTACAGCGAACATTTCATGAATTGCAAGGTATACATGGAATACTACAAGTTCAAGGCAGCGACTTCGTGTAAGCGCATGAAATAGAACCCCTTCCAACATTAATTACGAAGCATCTAAATGACACACTGTCACGGATAAACTAACCGGTATATCACTCAAATGTGGAATATATTTCCTCATTATATAGTAGGACTAAAGTAATTTAATCCATGGTTTCTTTACAACACATTGTCTATAGAACATTTTCTACAATATTTTCATATTCACTACTTAATTGTCTGAAAATTGCAAATACTTGATATAATCTTAAGTCAAATTATCAACTGAACAACCGCCTTTTAAAGGACTGTCGGAAAAACTTGCTACAAGACTGCATGGCTTATGTTTTTATCATTGCTGATTGCAGGTTTCTCACCTCCATGTGTTGACAAGTCACCGCAGTGTAACGCATATGACTTAAGGACAGCGTGCGTCACTTTCCCAGGATGGGCTCGAGTCAACTGCAAGAAATCATGCTCACTTTGTAACTAAAATCACTAAAACCTGTCACGTGAGTGCAATTAAATGCACAAAAGGAAAGTTCGATCGTTGATAAGAACTGTCATGTTATAATTTGATGATATTTGATGAATAAACATTAAATTTGTTCATGTTAACATCGGTTTTCAACTATTGGTGAGTTCTACAAAATGAGTGGCACATGTGTGCCCTATAATCAATGACAAACAAACAGAACGAGTATAACAACAGTCTTGCCAATTAAAATCTATAGTAGTCTAAATTCCAATTCAACCGACAGTGACCAAGCAGTTGATTTAGTTGCACGAACCCTGTTTACCCTAGCACACAAACAGAAAGCAGGTGTCATCAAGATTAGTGACACACGTTTGGTAGAAAATGCAGCGTATTTGGGCTCGATCTCTGACAAGGGCACGCCCGTCATTCTCAGACACACATGCAGACTCTCTCTATATATATTCTAATTTATTTACTCTCGGTTTTAGTATAAGATTTCGAGACTCACTACAGATGGATCTTTGATTTTTTTCTAGTAGTGGGTTTCGAGTTTGTAAAGGTTAGTTCCGAGCTGGAGAAAGAGAGTTTCGAGTTGAAAAAGAAGCGAGTTAGAAAAAGTAAGTTTCGAGTAAGAAAATGTGACATTTTGCACCGCAAGAGGGGTGCAAGGAAGACTGTCTGAACGAAATTCACGAAAATCGTACTTAAGACTTGAAGCCACTATGTTTTGGACGAATTTTATAACATTTTTGGAAAATGTTCCTTTAGTATCTAGTTGTTTATAACCCCATTCAGACAAATTTTAAAATCTGATAGCCATGTTGGATTTCCAGACTTGAAAATTCGTTACTTACTGTTACGAAACCGGGTATTGGACCCTATCTCGAGTATTGTATTGTTGAACGTCCACAACCTAGTCAAAATTAAAAAGGCGATAGTCCTCAGATGTGCACGGCACTTCAAAAGTACATGTACATGTATTTGGTCAGATTGATAGTGCTAGGCAGCTAGTTTTTAACATCGTCCTAGAAAGTTCCAGTACTAGGCTCCGAATCTTCGCGAGCCACTGCCAACGGTCCATTACTAACACCAAACCGGATTTCTTTTTAATTTGGAATCGTAACGGGCGTCTTCTCAGAAAGAAAAATATGATATACTGCATTAAATGTGACCATGTTGTGTTGAAAATATGAGTTTAATAAAAGAGTTAATAAATTATATTTTGCCTTTTCATAAACGAAAGTAGGTTTTCCCGTTTTCAAATATCTGTGTAATTTTCAAGAAATCTCCCAGAGAGAGGCTGTAAATACACATAAATAAGCATCCTATCTTGAATTATAAATGAAGAACTTTACTTCCAATGATGTGCAAAGTATATGTCTGACTGTTTAAAACAAGTGAAAGTAGGACAAAAAGACCACCCAAATCAATCTAAGGAAATACACAAACATTCACTCGTTTTTCTGCAGCAGTATTTCAAACAGGCTATTGTAAAGTTTTAGAAGCCAGTTTCAAACTGTAGTTCCCTGTTCGAGATATAAAAGAAAATTCGATTTGGTGTTAGTAATGGACCTTTAAGAAACAAAGTCGGAGGTTATAGTGATTTCAAGTCAGCTTCCTAACCACTAGACCACGGGGCGATTATGAAAATAATGACCTGTATTATATGTTTTATGATGTTAGCAGTATTATGTTCCTTACGGAAACATATGCACCGCCACTTATAAATTTTAGGTTTCATGAAAATTTCGTGAAATAATAGACGATTTGATTTAAAAAGATTAAACTCTAAAATATGACATACTGATACATGATTAAAAACTAAAGGCTAAAATCGACAATAGAAGTAAAAATCTAGGTAGGAATTTGCAAAAATCGAATGAAAATGCTGGTATTACGGCACCGCTACAGTATATGTTTATACTGGAATTTCAAAAGCGTTTGCAACGCTTTATCATTTGGTAGCGATTTATTTAAAATATACAGATATGCTTGACTGAGATGTATACTGGAACCTTTTATATGACTATATACTCTAAAATATGTTGTTTTTATACAGTTTAAAGATTCAATTCAATTCAATAGTTTATTGTATAATAAGGCCTCCGGCCCATACACAAGTATAATATTATACAAAAGATTTTCATAGAGTGCATTAACATATAGGAACGTAAATACAACAAAGTTGACTATCATACAGAGATTCATGTATCGACATAGTACTTATTTTGTAAATCTCAGTATTGATCAGATTATTGAAAAACTGATAAGTACTCTTCCCTTTTTTGTAATGCATAATATATATACATGGCAACATTGCGTATGATATGTTCATTTTCAGATGACATTAAGTTATTTAACTTGTAAATTGACGTATTCTCAATATATGTATTAGGAATATATTTACAGCGAATGCTGCTATATAACGGACACAAAAATATAAAATGGTATTCGTCTTCAACATAACATTCACAGTAGGGACAGTCTCTTAACTCCCTTTCAATACCAAAATGTCTACCCTTTTCAATCATGAGTGAATGACAAGAACTTCTAAATGCTGCAATACACTTTCTGAATTTGTTGATATCAACAACATTTACATACTTTTCAACTTTATATACTGTTTTGTACTTTGCATAATAAAAAAGTTTTGCGTTATGATAACATCTATCCCTCCATTCCTGGATATACTGGTCCTTTAATCGCTGTACATATTGCAATAGAAACAGATTGGGATTGTCAACATTCTGTGCTTCCCAAACATATCCGTAGCCATTTACATACAAGTGAGTTCGTAAATCAGTTACCCAGTTATTATAACCAATACTATCATAATACATTTGCATATTGTAACACATTCGTACGTATCTGTCTTCAGGTAAGTTCAACAAACGTATCCAATATTTAACTGTACGCTTAGCAGCAAAAATATACAATGGGAATCTGCCTAAGTCACCTAAAATTGCATCATTACATGCACCTTTGTTCACTTTCATAAACCTTTTACAAGCAAAAATGTGCACATTTTCAAGACATTTTGGTTGCTTAAGACCCCAAATTTCAGAACCGTACAATGCAATAGATGCAACCTTTGAATCAAATATTTTAAAAAACGTTGTATATGGAAGACATGGATAATTGTACAATGAACTAAACAAATGCATTAGTACTTTCTTTGCCTTAAGCGACATGGCCTCTGCCATTTTGTACATAGAAAGCTTATTTGAAAAATATATTCCAACGTAAGTAACACCATTAACTACTTCTATGTCCAATTCATTGTAATTCCATCGTTCCCTTACACTTAATCTACCTCCTCGTTTAAAAACAAAAACTTTTGATTTAGCTGTATTTACAACAAGTTTACTATCTATACAAAAATGTTTCAATATATTCAATTGCTTTTGCAGTCCGACAACCGTGTCGGATATAAAGGCTATGTCATCTGCAAACATAAGCAAAATTATTTCTACAATATGAGGAAATAATTGTATACCTCTTATTCTATTTTTACATAACAGAGAGTACAGTTCATCGATAAACAATGCAAACAGAATTGGACTCAAATTACAGCCCTGACGCAATCCGATGGGACATTCGAAACTTTTTGTTATACCATTGTTAGTTCTAACACACGCTTTTACAGAAACATATATAGACTGTATTGCATTATATAAGTTACCTTTTATGCCACCTTTATTTATTATTATTATTTTACCAAAATCTGAGGGCGAGCAGCTTTTGAGTGCTGAGTAGGTCATGACACTTATTCCTGAAGGATGTGTCACAAATAAACTTGGTTACACACAATTTAAAAGCACTGTATTTTACATCGTCAAAAAGTCTCAAGCAAAACAAGTGTATTTTATATATCGCTGTTTATATGACGTGTTTTATTAAAAAAAAAAAAAACAACAAAAAAACAACAACAGCAACATGATCTGTAATAAATGAACTGCAGGTCTGTGATTAAAATAAACGGATAGTAACCAAAATCAAGTACTGTTCGCAAAGTATTGACAAAAATTATCACTCATTGTCTGCAAGAAAAATTCCCTGGTGCCAAATTTTGCAGAGGCCTCCTTAAAGAGGCATTCCCTACATCTAGCAGATTATATTCTCGAAACATAGATTATGTGTTCAATGAACGTAAAATGATATATAAATCCAATTTAAAAAAAGAACGTATGGCGAAAAATGCCTCAATTTACCACAATTAATCAATATAGAGCCTTTCTGTAATAAATCGCCTCCACCCATTCATTGTACAACAACAACTCTACATAGATTATTGAACGGTTTACGGTACTGCAGTTTATTTTAAACCGCTGATTTTATCGATAATGACTAGGAATGCATAGCTAATTTAAGGTTAAGTTATAATACTTCCAAAGATTTTATATATGCTTTGGTTATTCAGTCGACATCAGTTATAAGGTGTGTCCCTTTAATGTCAGCTTTTTCAGTGCTTTGATTTATCATTGGCGATTAGATTCGTTCACGTAGTTAAGGCCCGACCGACTGTAATAGTTTTCTTTTTTGTACTGATCACACGTACAAATAAATTCATTTATATTTTTTCATGCATGCGTATTTGCCTTAAGAGTTTTTATTTCTATTTAGCCTAGGTCTTACCAGTTTCAGGTAAGACATAAGAAAAATATGATTTTCGTATTTTTTTATTTAAATATTCTTATATAAAACCACTATGCATAGCCTCAAATGTAATATCGATTTCGCGGGCTTGAGTGCGTAAATCACGGAGTTCACGAAATTTGTACGCCGGAGGCTTATTTTGGCGGGTAAAATAGTGCCAACCGAGTACAGTAGACGCTACTGTCGTGGTTCGATGTAGACGTGAAAACTTCTTACTTAGGTAGGTTTATTTCCTTGAAACTTTGATTTAAAAAATACACATTGTAGTACAGTATTAAGTCTGTATCTGTAGCCAGGTATTTAGGTATATACGGTCCCTGCTGTAGCCTAGATCTATTACTAATATTAGGCTGTAGCCTAGATATATTAGGCTTAAAAATCGGGACGGTATACTTTGCAGACATACTTTGCAGAACAAAGAAGGATTTTGCAGACACCATACACAAAGAAGGATTTTAGATTTTGCAGACAAGATAGATTGTATAGGAAAAGGTGTTGGATCTACATAAGGAGGTGTGAATGTGAAACTTAATAGATTAATGCTGCTTTTATTAAAATTTAAGTTTGAAAAAATAACTTTTAAATCAACAAATTGATAATATGATAAAGTTGTAAAATGTTTTTATAATGCAGACAACACAGTTAATTGAACTGTAAATTTTGCAAATTTCTTGTAATGATGTGTTAATGAATTAATTAAGAAGGGCCAGATAACTAACTGGTATCGAAGTATTGGGGAAATAAATTCTATAAAAACTAATTTAGTTAATTAAATCCTCTAAATGTGTGTTGTCCTGAATTGTTACTTTTTATCAATTTGTTTTTTATTTAACTTGTTTGCAAAATTCAAAGTACAGCCTGTCTGCAAAATGCTGTATTTACCAATTTGTTCTTTATTTAACTTGTCTGCAAAATTCAAAGTACAGCCTGTCTGCAAAATGCTGTATTTACCAGTTTGTTCTTTATTTAACTTGTCTGCAAAATTCAAAGTACAGCCTGTCTGCAAAATACTGAATATACCAGTTTGTTCTTTATTTAACTTGTCTGCAAAATTCAAAGTACAGCCTGTCTGCATAATGCTGTATTTACCAGGTTGTTCTTTATTTAACTTGTCTGCAAAATTCAAAGTACAGCCTGTCTGCAAAATGCTGAATTTACCAGTTTGTTCTTTATTTAACTTGTCTGCAAAATTCAAAGTACAGCCTGTCTGCAAAATGCTGAATTTACCAGTTTGTTCTTTATTTATCTTGTCTGCAAAATTCAAAGTACAGTCTGACTGCAAAATGCTGTATTTACCAGTTTGTTCTTTATTTAACTTGTCTGCAAAATTTAACAGGCTCGGTCTCAGTTGAAAAGGAGCTAAAATAGCTCTTTCCAGCTAAAATAGCTCTTTCCAGCTAAAGTAGCTACGAGCTAAAAAATAAACAATAGAAATATGGTTTTGCCTCTATCACATATTTATTCGAAATTGCGCATGCCGTCCGAATGTATACAACTTCATCATCACCCAATCTAACGATTTTGCAGCATCTTTGCAAATTCAACCCTACGTATAGTTGTGGCTTCCAAAACTCTAAATGCCGCTATTTTAATATTTTGTTTTACGTCAGCTGCGGTTTACCCGTTCTGTCAAGCATATAAACCGGGTACGCTGAAGTTGTTTTAGCTACCCTACGTACATCATCATTGCCTTCAATTAAGGTAAACTAAATTGAGAAATACAGTTTGCATCTATTGTTTTTTACTATTAACTATTTTTAAAAGTACATGGGTACGATCCACGCTGCACACTGTTTTACGAATTTAGTACTGGTCCTTCCTTGGAACGATTCTGAGGTATAGTTTTGGTATTTATTAATAGAAAACATATTTGTAACAGTGAACATGCATAGAATATACAACTAGATGCCAGCTGTCAAAAGGACTAACTCCTTACTAAGTAGAGATAGGTCAAAATACACCTACATCTTGGATGTAACATGCATGTGTACCACAGAAAAGTGGTCTCGATTTTACTCTACGACGAGTAATAAAAAAGTTACAATATGAGCTATTTATAGTAACAACAAAGGGAAGTAATTCTAAAAACAAAGGTAGCCCAGTGTGGTGAACATTTGTACAAAGTAACATCAAAATCCCTCCATGCATGAAGAAGAAATGCTTGGGACAAAGATACTCTTAACTTTGAACTATAACCTCCAAGTGTGACCTTCACCTTACAACTAGGAACCCTTCTTCCTGCACATGACACTCTGTCTTATGGTGGTGAACATTTGTGCCAAGTTAAATTAAAATCTCTCCATGCATGAAAAAGAGATGCTCCGGACAAAGTCAATCTTGAATTTGACCTTTAACCTCCAAATGTGACCTTGACCTTAGACCTAGGGACCTGGTTCTTGTGCATGACACTCCGTCTCATGATGGTGAACATTTGTGCCAAGTAACATCAAAATCCCTCCATGCATGAAAAAGATATGGTCCAGACAAAATCGGACGGACGACCGTACAGACGGACAGATGGACGCACATACACCGAACTGCCAAAAGTGACAACTATGTCGAGCTCACCGCATGTGGGTTTGACAAAAACGAAGTCAATGACACGTGTAACCATTTGTACAAACAAAGTTTGTTTTAACTTACCAATTGTACAACCTTCTCTGTGGAAAGTAACACGAGGCCCCTGTTTCAGTTTTCCATGTTACTGAAAACTCAGTTCCTGTCATGAAAGACAGTTCTTGTATCTGAAATATAAATATAACTACATGAACTGCCTTGGTTGTGTGAAATGATCGGTCTGTACAAGTATAAAAAAGGTTAACATGTTCATAACATTACAAAAATCTACATTTCAAACCTACGTATGGTACATCATTTTGCATATTTTGATATCATATCTAATTGACTGTTATAAAAAAGAGTGAATACAATTTTACCTTTTTCAGGATAGTGGGTTTGCGTTTATGTAATGTCTGTGACCGCCTTACAGGATCGTTGATATAGCCCACATGGTCAGAACCACTGTGGTGCAACTTCGCTCTTGATGGTTGTCCCTTCAAATTTTTGCCGGGGTTATTCTCTTTAGTAGGTTTACTCTAATGAAATGAAATCGAGTTTTATTTCATGTCCTACAATAAACATTAGCTATGCATAGCTTTTGACCGACTCTAGAATACAATTATTCGTTTCATAGAAGTTCACAAGTAATGCAATCTTACCTTATATTCAAAGAAAAATAATAAATAATAAAAACAACCTACTTACCATATTGTAGCAAGTATCCCTGTCATTTCTTGTGCTGTGCGGAAAAATCACGTGTTAATGATGTTACGTAGTATACAAATGCTTTATTTTTTATACAAAATCATTATCTGTACTTCAATGTAAAAGCCAGTTATATTTTATGAAAACACCCTATACCGTAATTATAAAACAAAAGATTTCGTAAAAATTGTGATTCGTTTAATGAAAGTCGGAGATCGCCAAAGCCGGAAATCAAATATCGAAACGAGTCTCAAAATTTCAGTTTGATTGACAGCGTCTTAGTCGATGAATACAGAATATATGTAGGTAATTCTCCAAATTCGGCCTTTTTTACCCTAAAATGCGCATTTGTACGTAGGGTTGAATTTGCAAAGTATTTACCAATTTGTTCTTTATTTAACTTGCCTGCAAAATTCAAAGTACAGCCTGTCAGCAAAATACTGAATTTACCAATTTTTTCTTTATTTAACTTGCCTGCAAAATTCAAAGTACAGCCTGTCTGCAAAATACTGAATTTACCAATTTGTTCTTTATTTAACATGACTGCAAAATTCAAAGAACAGCCTGTCTGCAAAATACTGTATTTACCAATTTGTTTTTTTATTTAACTTGTCTGCAAAATTCAAAGTACAGCCTGTCTTCAAAATACTGAATTTATCAATTTGTTCTTTCTCTTACTTGTCTGCAAACTTCAAAGTACAGTCTGTCTTCAAAATACTGAATTTATCAATTTGTTCTTTATCTTACTTGTCTGCAAAATTCAAAGTACAATTTGTCTGAAAAATGCTGTATTTACCAATTTGTTCTTTATTTAACTTGTCTGCAAAATTCAAAGAACAGCCTGTCTGCAAAATACTGATTCAAATTGTCTATATCTGTAAATTATTCCCTTGGGGAATTTTTTATGTGATAAATGCTGCTTGGTAAATACAGTATTTTGCTAGAATAGCGTTGACGAACGTTTTGTTGTGTGTTGTACAGTGTTGTAGCACCTGCAGAAACCCTCTGGACATGTTTGTGCCCTCGGGCACCAACCATTCCCCTGGATTCTGCAGATGTTGTAATACGGAAAAACGTGCATTAACCCTACAAGCAAGACAAACGATAAGCGATGTTATTTACGGTATGTACATGCAGACCAAAGGGAAACACCCTTACAAAACGGATTTGTTGCCGATTTTTGCCGAAAATACACGTGTATCGATGTTTGGTATATAATAAATTGATTTTAAATGAAAGTATACGCTTTTACAACCGCTAGATTTTCCCCAAGTATTTCATTAGCCAAGAGATATTGGCATTCTTATATAATTTCTCCGTTTTGACATCTGACAATGTCAAGTAGGACACGATGGATAGTCTGATTCATTGTTCCATATTCAGGTACCCGGGGGGAATGTTTGGACAGGTTTCATTAATTTGGGCCTCTTAAAAGATACATATGTAGGATCTGTTAGTCGTTTGAGAAAATTGTATTTTTTAAGACTGCAGGCTTTCATTAAAATCAGGAACCGTATACAGTCGACTCTCGTTATCTCGACTACGGTCATCTCGATTTTTCGATATCTCGACTGGATTTTCTCGGTCCCGATTTTTTCCCTTCTTGTTCTATATAAATCAACTTCGGATATCTCGATTTGTTTATCTCGATTTCTTCGTTATCTCGACTAAATTTTTGATCCCCAACTATGAAATTTCCTCTATTTTGACATCGGATATCTCGATTTGACATTTATCACCTGCAAAACAAGGTGCGAAAAGCTGCACACGATTGCATTCGCTCAATTGTCGTCTGCTGTCAGAGGTGCGAAAAACACCACGCGCGGCTATTCACTCAGTGATTCGGTAAACGACCCAAAATTAATTATTTTTTTTGTTTGCGACGTAAGATGTGTTATATGCGGAATGGGAAATTTGTATTGAATTGTGTCAAAACTGAGAAAAATTAGACAGATAACATCTCGATATTGAAAAAAAAACCGGAAGAGCCATGTCGGAGGGCGGTAGTCATGAACTTGTCCGAGCGCAAGTCGAGCAATCTAGAGAAGGTCCCGGTAACCAACCCGGGAGGATATCTGGATCGGCAAACGCTGAGAGTTTTGGAGAAGGACCCGGGGGGAATTCAATCTTTCGGCACCGAGGTGCAAGGCACCATAAATCAGATGAATTGAACATTTTGTTGATTTAAACCTACGAGCTAGTTTTGTTTTACAACCTGTGTATTACACAGATCATAAGATGGTAGAAAGACGCAAACGTCTTTCTGTCAACGATAATCTTCCTTACCTCCCTCCTATCCCCTATCGAGCATATCTTATCCAACTTCGGTTATCTCGATTTTTCGTTATCTCGACTTATTTTCTTCGGTCCCAAAAAAATCGAGATAACGAGAGTCGACTGTATAGAGTATTCCCAATTAAAATGAAGTTCCATATGGACTTGAGCGAGCAAATCGAGCGAAGAAAATTTGAGCATTAAAGCAATTTTTGGCGATGTATAAGCACATGTGTATTGTGTGTAAAGGCAGCTACGCCCCTAGTAACTCTGTAAATACTATTTTTATTTTATTAGAAATCTGACCTCGCTTAGTTTTTCAGATATTTTAATTTGTGAAAAGCAAGCATGCATAATTTCTGTCAGATATGTTTGTACAATCATTACTTAATTTTCAATATTTCTGAAGGTCTGTATTTGTCATTGTATAAGAACTTTACCGTTACTTTTAACTAAACATGTAAACAAAAGATTGCAAGTACTTACTATAAATGCAGTTATTTCATTAGCATATGGTAAACTTTTCAATATTTCTAAAAAAAGGTATGTTTAAGATTAAGACGGGACTGTTTGACAAGACTAAAATAATTAAATATAGAGTGGGGGAACCTATGCTGGAGGTATTTTGAATGTATATCAGCTGTTCAGAAAGCAGGAAATCCTAACCATTTTGATTTGCCTCGGCGATCATCACGTGACTATGTCCTTCTGTAAGCTATTGACTCGACACATGTCAAAACTTGAAATTTCACCACGAAGGGAACCAATGCTGGTGGTATGTGATATTTGACAATCAACAGGTTGGAAATAGTTTTAAGAGCCTAAATATTAACAAACAAGATATAACAGTTTCCATAGAATATATATTTTTATACAAAAGAAATAAGTTTTATCAAAAATGCTAACTTTAACTGGGTGATTTTGATGTCTATATTTAAGAATTTTTCTAGCGAAATGGATCGAGTACAATTGTATCAGCTCCTTTGATGTCATAGAGCTGCACGTGCGGCTATCAATACATTTGCTGTTAAATTCCATCGACTGTCAATGCTGAATATACCATAAAAAATATTTCTTCATCTGCTTTTCTGTAAATAGCTGTTTTTCGGAGATACCACCAGCATAGGTTCCACCACTCTAAGTATTTGATGTCTTTGAACATTTTTTTCATGAAATGAAGATTTCAAAACAAATTTTCATATGCTCTTGCATTCAGTTTGTGTGTTACATTTGCAGGTACTCGCTGTAATCAAAGCTTTGAATATATTAAATAATTTTTATAAAAACACATTGTACTTTTTCACAGTAGTGTGTAGAAAGTACCTGGTGTCGAGGGGTCAGAATTCAAAGTTAATTTTGAAATTATCTCCTTTGATTGACAGGTGCTTGATTGTTGCTATTCTACAAGACAATGAAAAGTTTAGGTATCCCAAGTCTTGATTATGAGTGGCATAGAGACATGGTTGAAACATACAAAATTATGCAGAAACTAAGAAACTATTTCTTAAAAAACATCGCATTTTCCTCATACCACCCTCTTTAGCACCTGGATGAACCACGTCCTTACCAAAATGAGTTTGGGAATTTTATAAGTTTCCCAATGTCTACATATTTGCTTCCCAGATGTTTCTTGAACATTGTATTTACAGATTTACGCACTTTGTTGAAACTGGAGATGTTCATTCCAGTCCAACTTGGAAACTTCTCTCTCTCTAAAATTCCACACACGAACACTCTTTCTACCCCACACTGTAACAATTCATCCAAAAGTCCTCAAAAATTTCCTGTGGTGTTGTCCTGTTGATTGAATTGCCGCCCAAGATGACAAATACGTATCTGAAAGTAAACATGAATTATTAGTGAAGCATAAATAAACGTACTTTGCAGTGAAACATACATCATAACACATAATTATACAATGTATTTAGTTAATCATTACTAAAGCGATTTTAGTTGAAACGAAAAGCTCGTTTTGAACATTAACACGATTTTTTGGGAATAGATTATCCATATTATAAGTGCATTTATCATTTAAAGATTTAGATATAAAAATCACCTTGGTCTGTTGGCACAAATGCAAGCAAAGCTGAATGAGAACTTATTTCTTGTTGACATTCCTGGTACACCATAGAATCTGAATGAGAACTTATTTCTTGTTGACATTCCTGGTACACCATAGAATATGCATTTATTTTGTCGAAATAAATTGTTCAAGCCTTGAAACATAGCTATTTCTAAATATTGCGTATGCCATTCTGATTAAGACTACAACTACAAGGGTTGCTTTTTTTAAACCATGCCTGGCTTGTACATTATCAATCAATGTAAAATCTATATTAATTCAGTTATTGATAATTAAAACAAAACAAAAAATAGTTTTATATTAGTAATTATTGTATACAGTAGGGTAAATGCATGTTGGTTTCCTTGGGTGATCTATCTTTAGAAACTTGACTTTACATTGGTTTGCATTTTACAAATATCGCTCCTATAATATTTTTTGTCCTATTTTTATGACTGGATATGAAGGCAAGTTCAAAGGATACAATATTGGCCCACACTTGCAAATTCCTTATGGTTAATGATAAAAAATGTATCTGTTTACAATGACCAAATGTCCAAATATTCGTTTTGAAAAGCTGATAGAACCTTGCTTGCAAAGCTTAGTGAAAGCTGCATGGCCAGAGCCAACTCGCAAGTGACTGTAATAGTAGCTCTCCATTTTCTTTGAATTGTCGAGGTAAAAAGTTGAGAGAAAAAGATCCTTGACAGATGCACATGAAACTACTAAATTAACACTAGACAATTAATACATTGTTTACTGTAGGAAATCATATGCAAATCAGTGGCACATGAATTTCGTAGTATGCAATTGTGGCATTTACACTTGCCAACCACACTTGGGCAGCTACCTTCCATTCTGCAGATAACGTCCTCCTCTTGGGGCACTGCTGGGGCTGGCTGTGGCACTGCTAGGGCTGGCTGGGGCACATGTCTTTGAACATCTCACTGCTGCCTCTAGGGCTACAATCAAATTAAACTATGATTCTGAACAAATAAATTACAAAGAATTTAACATTACTATAGAATTAATATTTATCAAAATTTCTGAACTATGGGGATGTGGGGTAAGGGTTGGGTGTGAGGGGTTAAAGACGGACTTTCTACATTAAGTCTGAATGTACATAAATTGTCATATGAGGCTGCTGGTTCCACCTTAATGATTATTCCATCGGTTTTCCATGACCCCTATTAATTTTGGAGGTCCGTAGGTCAATTTTAAAGGACAAGGCAGCCTGCAGGAGCTCCACAGGATGCGATGGAAGGACCTGATATAAATAAGATAAAATTGCTAGCTTTATCTGTATCTTTTATTGTACAATATAATTACATCAAATTATCTTGAAAAATCTGTACATGGTATCGAGAAGGGACATGGTTGTAGTTTAAGGAATTTGAAAGAAAAGTACCTGAAATTGGCGCCAAATTTGAGTTATACTAAAAATAAAATTTGTTCTCCGACGGATGTGGAGCGGGAATTTATTTCTTTTTCCACTTCGCATTTCAAAGTAGTGGAAAAACTTCTCTTAATTTGGTGTGGCCTTAGTTTAGTTTTTACATTAATTTATTTTAGCTGGAAGCTGTGAATAAAGCTTGTAGCTTATTTAGACACTCTTTAAGTTCACTTCCTGGAAAAACTAGCACTGGTGTCAAAGGTGGTACCATTGTGACCTCCAATGGGGCTTAAACCCGTAACCTCTAGGATAAGCCACAGACAACTTTACCCACAAACCACCACTCCCCTGATGTTTTTATTTCTGCCAACTTTATAACTGCTGCTTTAACATTAATTTTATTGATATTAATTGATTAAAATGCTGTGGCCTTGAAATATAGACTCCCACAATGTCTTGATGAGAAAAGGAGAAACATTACATATGGTTGAGCAATAAAATACTTCAAAATCTGTACATTAGGTACATTGTATACTGTAGGAAATCATATGCAAGTCATTGCCATATGAATTTTTTAGCATGCAATTATGGTATTCACACTTGCCAACCACACCTGGGCAGCAACCTGCCGGTCTGCTGTCTTCCTAATCCTCTGGGGCACTGCTTGGGCTGGCTGAGGCACTAAAAATGCTGGCTGGGGCACTGCTAGGGCATGTCCTTGAACATCTCGCTGCTGCCTCCATGGTTACAATCAAATTAAACTGATACTGAAGAAATAGTTCACAAAGAATTTAACATTCTCATAGAATGAATATTTATCAAAATTTCTGAACTAAGGGGATGGGGGGGGTAACAACAGACTTTCTACATACATTTAGTCTGAATGAACATAACTCTGTCATGTATTGATTGATTTTAAAATAACTTTGCACAAATGTTCAGGTCATGGTCACACTTAGTATTTAAAAGTAATCGAATACTGTATGCATGGTAACTCTGTCATGCATGGAAGGATTTCAAAATTGCATGTCACAATTATTGAGCACATAGAGAGGACACAGACTGTGAGACACCTCTTTCAGGGGCATTTATCACAGCTCTTGTTTTGTTATTATTTACTGTATAATGGTATCTTGATTTTTAACCATTTCATCCTTTACAAATGGTATGTCCTGTACCAGACAACCTGGAACAATCTGGAGAATACAGAGAGCTATTACAGTCAATTGTGCGTCTGTGGTGGCTTCAATGTTGCAGCTTTGGTTAAAGTTTGCATGCAAGGTACTATCATGCTTGTAACCACTTAGGATATTGACTTGAAACTTCATTAATGTCTTTATGCGTGTCACAGTCATTAAGTCGGATAACTCTTGTATAAATTAAGTTAAAATTATGGCCCTTGTTAGACTTCGAAAATTTTATCTCGGTAACCACATATGATATTGACCATACATTATGTCTGTATGGCTGTCACAGTCATTAAGCCAGATAACTCTTGTACAAATTTAGTACAAATTGGCCCTTGTTTGACTTTGAAAATTTGGTTAAAGTTTTGCATGCAAGTTACCAGGTACTATCATGCACATATTTCAGTTAAACCACATATGATACTGACTTGAAGCTTCATTATGTCTTTACAGGTGTCACACAGTCAAGTCCGATAACTCTTGTTCAAATTTAGTACAATTTGTGAACCTTGTTTGATTTGGTTAAAGTTTTGCATGCAAGTTACTATCATGCACATATCTCGGTAAACACTTGTATCGAATTTCGAAATTGTGTTCAGGGGTACATTGCTACATTTTGTATCAAGCAATTAATTCTAATACCTAAAGCAATTAATTTACCAAAAAAATAAATATATAGCGATAGATTTTGATTTTTTAGGATTTCACTTTTCAAGTATATACTTCGCAGAATTTTGTTTTGCTATTCTACTTATGAAAGTTTTGTTTTATTAGCAAGCACCCACAATAGTTTAGCGTGCTGTCTTATCCATGGACAGCTCTTATTAAATGACAGACCCTGGGGACCCTGGTGACATATGGCGCCTGTTGAGCCATTGAATCAGCCTGTAGCTTATGCAAAGGACTCTGTCAAATGAAAGAAACAATTATTTCTAGGATTTTTACTTGATTACCTAGAACACATTTTATTGAGTTGCAATTTGCCACTTCATAGTCTGTAGCAACACACACTGGATACAGACAAATGTTTCTTAAAAAAAACTGCATGTAACAATTTTTCAGAGTAGGACTGAAAGTACACAGTAGATATTACAAAATTATTCAATGCATGAAAATTATACAAATTCACCAGAAATACATTTTCACGACTCAAAACTGAACATAGCATTGTTTTGTTAACACAAAAAATCCAACAACATAATAAAATGTAAAAAATACAATCCTACCTAAACAGAAGGAAATTATTATGTACAGACAGTGTTTAAATGTTGTATTATATTTATTTCGTTATCCCAAAGGGATATTGTTTTGGCAATATTGTTAGTGACTCCGTCTGTCTGTCCACACCAAGAAAGTGTGGGTTGAGTGACAATGGTATTGATGGGTAAATTTTGATTTAGTAAAGAATATCCCATCATAGGACACCAATGCCTTTAACAACAAATTTTGCTGACAAGATTCTATCAACCACAATAGAAACAAATTGTGCACCCAAGTGTTACAACATTACTGTAGGAATTACCCAATAAGAACATTGATAACATATCAAATTTATAAATGAGTACACTTGCTACAAACCAAGCGAGCTTTCTTAAAAGCTAACATTACTTCTAAAGTACCATGTTAACGTTTACCAAGAATACCAATTTCCTCCTGTACTTTACCAGACTGCCTGGTATCTTTCCACAGGCCTCCGATCATGGGTAGACTGAAAGTAGTTTTCTTTTTTAACTTGTTTATATGATAAATGGTCACATGGGCAAGTTACCTTGTTTCTACAGTAGTACCATGTTGCGTTTACCAATAAAACCAATTTCCTTCTGTCCGGGCAGCCTCTCCACAGGTCTCTGATCACGAGTAGACTCACAAGTAAAGTTTTCTTTTTTAACACAGAATAATCCTAATCACATCACAAACTCTAGAAAAACTCCCAAGTATTCTCCAAGAAAGGTCGTAAAATCAATTTGCCGGTAGACTGTCGTCTGTCTTCTTGGTGCTGGTTCAGGTGTTGTGCTTTTGCGCAAAAAAACAATCTCATACTGTATCCAAATTCTTTGTTCTCCCAAGATGGGTCAGTAAAAATCAGCCTTCCCTTTTGCAGCAATTTGCCTGTCCACTATCCTCCGTCTTCTTGGTGCTGGTTCAGGTACGAGAGGGTCTGATGTTGCACAAGAAACGAACTCCTACTAAAAAGTATCCCAAATTTTTTGTTCTCTGCTAGATAGGTCCGTAAAATAAGCCTTCCCTGGGCAGCAATTTGCCTGTTGGCTGTCATCCGGCTTCTTGGTGCTAGTTCAGGTATGAGAGGGTCTGATATTGCACAAGAGACAAACTCCTTTTACAAGTATCACAAATTCTTTGTTCTCCGCTAGATAGGTCGGTAAAATAAGCCTTCCCTGCGCAGCAATTTGCCTGTTGGCTGTCATCTGGCTTCTTGGTGCTGGTTCAGGTATGAGAGAGTCTGATGTTGCACAAGAAACCAACTCCTACTAAAAAACATGACAAATTCTTTGATCTCCGCTAGATAGGTCGGTAAAATAAGCCTTCCCTGGGCAGCAATTTGCCTGTTGACTGTCATTCATCTTCTTGGTGCTGGTTCAGGTATGAGAGAGTCTTGATGTTGCACAAGAAACAAAATCTTACTAAAAAGTATCGCAAATTCTTTGTTCTCCGCTAAATAGCTTGGTAAAATAAGCCTTCACTGCGCAGCAATTTGCCTGTCGACCGTCCTTAATCTTCTTTGTGCTGGTTCAGTTATGAGAGAGTGATGTTGCACAAGAAACAAACTCCTACTAAAAGTATCATAAATTCTTTGTTCTCCGCTAGATAGGTCGGTAAAATAAGCCTTCACTGCGCAGCAATTTGCCTGTTGGCTGTCATCTGGCTTCTTGGTGTTGGTTCAGGTATGAGAGTCTGATGTTGCACAAGAAACAAACTCCTGCTAAAAAGTATCACAATTTTTTTGTTCTCCGCTAGATAGGTCGGTAAAATAAGCCTTCCCTGCGCAGCAATTTGCCTGTCGACTGTCCTCCGTCTTCTTGGTGCTTGTTCAGGTATGAGAGTCTGATGTTGCACAAGAAACCAACTCCTACTAAAAAGTATCACAAATTCTTTGTTCTCCGCTAGATAGGTCGGTAAAATAAGCCTTCCCTGGACAGCAATTTGCCTGTCTACTGGATTCCTACCAGTTCTCGGGCGGAAAATGAACATTTTTGTATTTATTGTAGCAACAAATACTAGTAAACCCATAAAATTTTCCAATGATCAACTTAGGTATTGTGATGACATTATAAACTTGTCAGTTTAGCGCAATTTGCCTGTTGACTGTCATTCATCTTCTTGGTGCTGGTTCAGGTATGAGAGAGTCTTGATGTTGCACAAGAAACAAAATCTTACTAAAAAGTATCGCAAATTCTTTGTTCTCCGCTAAATAGCTTGGTAAAATAAGCCTTCACTGCGCAGCAATTTGCCTGTCGACTGTCCTTAATCTTCTTTGTGCTGGTTCAGTTATGAGAGAGTGATGTTGCACAAGAAACAAACTCCTACTAAAAGTATCATAAATTCTTTGTTCTCCGCTAGATAGGTCGGTAAAATAAGCCTTCACTGCGCAGCAATTTGCCTGTTGGCTGTCATCTGGCTTCTTGGTGTTGGTTCAGGTATGAGAGTCTGATGTTGCACAAGAAACAAACTCCTACTAAAAAGTATCACAATTTTTTTGTTCTCCGCTAGATAGGTCGGTAAAATAAGCCTTCCCTGTGCAGCAATTTGCCTGTCGACTGTCCTCCGTCTTCTTGGTGCTGGTTCAGGTATGAGAGAGTCTGATGTTGCACAAGAAACCAACTCCTACTAAAAAGTATCACAAATTCTTTGTTCTCCGCTAGATAGGTTGGTAAAATAAGCCTTCCCTGGGCAGCAATTTGCCTGTCTACTGTCATTCATCTTGGTGCTAGTTAAGGTACGAGAAGGTCTGATGTTGCACAAGACCGAGCTCCTATTAAAAAGTATCACAAATTCTTTGTTCTCCGCTAGATAGGTCGGTAAAATCAGCCTTCCCTGTGCTGCAATTTGCTGGTCTGCTGTCACCTGTCTTTTTGGTGCTGGTTAAGGTACAAGTCTGATGTAACCTCCTCTTTCACAATAATTGTTTTGTTCTCTACAATTGACATTCAGCTTATTTTTCAAAATGGCCGGCAATTTACAACAAATTTAGAATTACATTTTGTAGAACAAGGCAACTTATTAAAACTGATGTTCAGTACCACAATTGCCAAATATCTAAACTGTAGACATAGAACAATAATTTGTAGTTTCTATAATGCAAGCCTTTTTGTGAATTATACTATTATGCGATAATTTCATCATGAGCTCGCTGCAGCGGCAATAAATTAATTCCGAACCTGTTGTATAATATACAGCCTCTACTGTGTTCACAAGGGTCTTTAGTGTTTGCCCTACATTTCTGTCCAATGAAAATATCTAAAAAGTTAAAATGTTCCCTGTCTATTTGCCATAAACCTCTGACAGATAATGTTCTATGTATCACTCTATCTTGATAGAGCGCGACTCTATAGACCTGTGTGTGCGTGACGTCATAAAATGTAGTAAATAAAGACTAAATGTAGGGCAAACACTAAGTCAGTTAGAGGCTAAAATAGAGAAATTTATACAACATAGAAACCCAGTCGGTCGCTAGCGCTACCCTCCTTTTGGTTTCTATATTGCATAAATTTTAAATTTCTCTATTAGCCTCTAACTATTACTTAAAACATTTATGAAGAACATTGAATTAAATAATGAATCATATTAACAAAAGGTATGTACTTTCTTCACTTGTACCTGTTACCTCTGCTGTAGTGAATGGATCTTCCTACACCTGATCCTACACGACACTGCCAGCCTGGTACTTGACGACCTGTGTGCTTACACGAGTGCTCTGAAAGGAGAAAGTTTTGTCTTTCTGTCAATGATACTTTATGCAATAATTTCATTTGTGCATGGAATACATTTTATGCCAATCAATCTGGTTAAAGTTCATGTACATAATCTTACTGAGGGGAGATCTGATGGTTACTGGCTCATTTGATTTTTCTTCCATGTCCAGATTTGCAATATAACATTCTATATCTATACAAATCACCGAAAAAAAGTATCAATAGACATTAGCTTTGAATCTTGCAAAATGGCCGGCAATTTACAACATGATCAAAATTCCATTTTGAAGAACAAAGCAATAAATTAAAACTGAAGCATATAGAAATGTTTAGTACCACTATTGCCAAATATCCAAGCTGTGGACATAGAAAAATCTGTAGCAGAAAGTTTTTGTGAATTATACTATATGCAATAATTTCAGAATCATAGATAATGCCATCATTTACTTCCAACAAACTCTAAACCCAGCTTCTGCACCCGCACCAACACCTTGCGTGCTTCCTGCCTGGTATTTCACAACCCGCTTTCTCTCTCTGGTGCTCTGAAAGTAGAAAGAAATACTGTAAGTAATGATATTTCATTATGTGCAATACATTTTATGCCTATCAAATTACATGTATCTAAAGTCCAAATTTTGCAGTGGGGAGATCTGATGAACCAACTCGTGTACTGGCACCTTGGTCACTTCTCCTTTGTACCAAACTACTGGATATCTCGCGCACGTGTCTTGAAACTAGAAGGTTCTGTTTATAGTGAATTATACTAAAAGTATGCAAAAATTTCATGGATAGAGTAGATTTCTATATGTCACTAGAAGTCCCTTGGGTGGCATATGAAAGAAAAAAAAAAACAAAAAAACTATAATATAGTTATATATTAACAACACCTGTGGAAAGGTCCAGGTAATTGTATTGGTTAAGGCTCATTGATAGACAGTATGTTTGTAATGAATTGCAAATAATTTAAAAAGGGTTTAAGACAAGAGGGCCTAGTTGGCCCTATATCTTTCACCTGAGATCTTCTATGATTCATTGTGACCAAAATTAACTTGAAACAACATATCATAAACACAAACATTCTGCTTAACTTTTAACAACACCAAAATTCAAAATTCAGACCAATTTACATCATGTATTAAAAGTAGTTGCAAACATTTCTGTGTTCAACTAGCAGTTTGTATTTCTGTTTAAAGATGATCGCTACAGTTTCATAATTTTTTTTCAAGCATTGAGAATTTTATGAAATTTCGTTTGTTGTTAGGATAATACCTGCTTAGTCAGAATATAAAATAAAAAATGTAGGTCACCAGCCTTATTTAGAAGTAATGGACACTTTTTGTAGTATACCCCCAAAAGCAGTGAAAATGACCCCTATCTCATGTTTATCAATAATAAATCTCTAAATTTGGCAACTCACCATTGGTTTTTAGCTCGACTATTCGGAGAATATGGAGAGCTATTACAGTCACTTGTGCGTCGGCGTTGCTTCTTTGGTTAAAGTTTTGCCTGCTAAGTACTATCATGCACATATCTCAGTAACCACTTATGATATTGACTTGAAACTTTGTTCATGTCTTTAGGGGTGTCATACAATCAAGGCAGATAACTCTTGAAAAAATTTAGTACAAATTAGGCCATCCTTAAAAAATTGTTTGTTTGCCCTAACGCGACCCAGAATTTTTTCAGTGGGTAGGTAGGTAGGTCTTTTTTTTTTTTTTTTTTTTTTTTTGGGGGGATTTTCAGATGTTTTATAGATGTTGTATTAACTCGGTATTAACTCGGTTCATACATTGACATGTATGTTGTATCTTAGATTAATAGCTGACATATTGTACACTTAATATTTGCACCTTTCTTGTCTTAATATTTCTCTATTTCTTCTGTTGTATGTACCTGTTGGCTATTAGCACCCCACTGTAGAATGCTATTAACCTGCTTTGTAACATATCTGCATGGGTGGTGGTTTGCACATTATCATTTTAGCCATAAGCCAGGCTCCCAAAATGCTTAACAAGGCTCATTCCAGAAGTGCTTTAATAGTGTTGTAAAATCATTCAAACCGTAAATTTGAAGAAGTTATTAAGCTATAGAATGTCAAGCAACTCAGTGTCCGAGTGAGCCGTGTATTTGGACCTGTGGCCAGGTTAGGAACAGGTTCACATAAAAAATCTATAAAATTTGAACTTCAACATAGGAAAATTAATTTGTACCACTGTAAAAATTTAATTTAATTATGCGAGAACTTACAAAATGTTCAGATAATATCAAATTGAGTGGAATTTTTTCGTCTGACATTGCCAGGTTTAACATTTAGTTCTGGCTTCCAAAACTCTAAATGCCGCTATTTTGATATTTTGTTTTTCGTCAGCTGCAGCTTTAGAGTTTTCGATCAGCACTACTACAAACCCTTACCAGAATAACAGAGCATGCAAATTTTCATCTAATGTACGTTGAGTAGGGAAATATGGTCATGTTTAGGTCATATATTTATTAATTCATATTTTCAAACCAATTACGATGTTCTACAACCAATGTTGACTACAAAAACATCGATTTTTCAAACATGAATCATTTTGCTTACATTTACAACGGACTTTCGTATGACGCAATCGCACTTATTTTTCATGTAGTTCAGAATGCTTGATATTTCCTTTTGATTAGTGTTTAGATGATATAAAGGACGAGTGTAAATATAAAATAGCATTTACCACTATGTTTTTTAATTTGAAAACAAAATTACTTTATTTTCGACGCGGTACATAACCTGAAAGTGTTCGCGCCAAAACGCACGTGGTCATGTAAATAAATAAAAACAAAAATAATATCAAACAGGGAATGCCACGTACCAAAAACGCAGCCTCCCCAAAACGAGCCCCACAGCACCCAGAAGTGCACACCATCAACACACACACACGCGCACGCACGCACGCGCGCGCGCGCGCACACACACACACAACACACACAATCTTTCCCTGATCGTGACCGCAATCGGAATCTTCGGCGATTTCCCGCAGATATCCTTTTCCAAAGGTTCGTGGGAATGGCCACGTGATAATTGTCAAATCGTCAAGATGGCTACCAATGTGTGAAAATTCTGACCTGCTCGAAACTTTCGTTTTGCTTTACGCTAAATAGATACAATTGGATGTTCAAATTTGGCAAATTAAAAGATTATAGTCTTATTAATAAAATTATTTATTCTTTTCATTCATTTCTTATGAAATACTGAAATGCGAGCGTGTCAGATTTCTGACACGATTATTGGTACGATTTCCCTGCGGAGCGAGCTTCAGCGTACACGTCAGGGGTGCGGAATTCCTAGTCCGACACGGGTTTTTCTGCCCAACTTGTCCGCGGACAAGTCAAAATTGGAGAAAAATGAAATGAATAATGCAAGACAGTCCCAAGTAATCCAGCCAGGAACCGCCCGATTTGTTTGCAGTTTTATGAAAACCAACATTAATACACCTGTAAAGGCGACCTGTTGAATCAAAATCCATTGAATTACAAAGTTCGAATCAGACGTATTTTCGTTGAGAATCGCCGCTACTGTATACTATCACGGCGTTATGTTTTTTATTGTTTCAAAAAGAATTGAGTTATTTCTTATCAGAATCTAAACTATTTATCACCTTTATGTTGACTTACAATATATATTTCCATTTAAAGTAAGCTGTAATTGGTCCCTTAGCATTTGTCACCAGCGGTAGGTGTGGAAAATGTGGCCTGTCGTTAAGGGTGACGCAAAACTGTTTGCAGATCAAAGCTATGTGACACCACTGATTGAGTAATGTTTGTCAATTTGTGAATGCAAACAAATATTTATCAATTAACACTGTTCTTCAACTGTTCTTTATAAAACAAAACGCGGCGTTCCAGCGTGTCCGTGTTTTTGTCATTTATTGTTTCAGCAACTGTCAAAGTCAACGTTTTTCCAGTAATATTTATTTTAATGAATAACATTTGCCGAATAAATTATTTTAACTGCAACCTCCTCCATCATAAAAGATAAAGCTGCAGGTGTCACGAGATCAAAAAACAATCGCCGACGCTATATTGTACATGTGAGTTTTCTTTGATCTTCGAGAAGCACGTGGCATCAAAAAGACCGAGATATTTGACAGTTCGAGACATGTAAAAGTAGCTCTAGACAATAGTCTGATAATTTTGGATTATAAAAATAATAGTTTGGAATAAATAATGTTATGAGTAAGTTTTATTTTTGGTGATAAAATATATTGAACACGCTTTACAAAATGTACGTCGGTCGCCAAATCTTTTTGAATTAATGTGGACACATTTCTACTGAATATAATAAATCTGATTTTTATTTCCCGTAAACCCGTTAATTTACGTGTAAAACCACTCGGAGTGTCGCAAATACACTCCCGCAAAGTGCCGTAATATTTCTCCGTACTCCCAAGTCACTTCAGGGGCACTCCCAAGCTCACTCGGAAGTCCGAGCTAGACATGTACTGATTAGCATATATAATAAAAATCTTAACCTGGTCCTTGTTTGTTTCACATAATTTGGTTTTAATGTTGAAATCTGGACAGGTGAATTTTGACCTCGGACAAGTGTGAATTTTTACATCTCACTCGTCCGCGGAAAAGTGAAAAAATAAAGGATTTCCACACCCCTGCACGTTCTGTCAAGCATAGTCGAGGATAACTGATTGGTATTACTTACGAAAGAACTACAGAAAAGAAATACCGGAAAGATGGAAAATGACAAAAAACGGAACGGTTTTTCTCAACGGCAGAAAAAATTTTTTTTGGCTTTCAGATCATAAAAAAAAGTCAGTCGGGAGGATTTTCATCAGTCGGTCGCGTTAGGGCAAACAAACAATTTTTTAAGGATGGCCTTATGGCCCTTGTTTGACTTTGAAAATTTGGTTAAAGTTTTGCCTGCTAGGTACTATCATGCACATATCTCAGTAACCACTTATGATATTGACTTGAAACTTTGTTCATGTCTTTAGGGGTGTCATACAATCAAGGCAGATAACTCTTGAAAAAATTTAGTACAAATTATTGCCCTTGTTTGACTTTGAAAATTTGGTTAAAGTTTTGCCTGCTAGGTACTATCATGCACATATCTCAGTAACCACTTATGATATTGACTTGAAACTTCGTTAATGTCTCTAGGGGTGTCACACAGTCAAGTCAGATAACTCTTGTATAAATTTAGTACTAATTATGGCCCTTGTTTGACTTTAAAAATTTGGTTAAAGTTTGCCTGCTAGGTACTATCATGCACATACCTCAGTAACCAATTATGATATTGACTTGAAACTTTTTAAATGTCTTAAGAGGTGTCACACAGTCAAGACAGATAACTCTTGTTTAAATTTAGTGCAAATTATGGCCCTTGTTTGACTTTGAAAATTTGGTAAAGTTTTGCATGCAAGGTACTATCATGCACATATCACAGTAACCACTTATGGTAGTTATATCAAACCTTGCAATAGTGTTCAGGGTAAATTTTGTATCAAACAATTAATTTACCAAAAATTAAATATATAGTTATAGATTTTGACTTTTTTTATGATTCAACTTTCCTAGTTTATACTTAATAGTTAGCAGAATTTTGTTTTGCTATTATACTGATAAAAGTTTTGTTTTATTAGCAAACACCCACAATAGTCGAGCGTGCTGTCTTATGGACAGCTCTTGTTATTTAAAATGTTCAGCAATTGATCCTATTTTATGAAACTACATGAATTGAGATTTCAAAATGTATTCAAACTGAAAAAAAAACCAGAAAGAGAAACTAGTTTCTGTAAAAAAATATGTAAATTTGTAGTCATTTTTCAAAGTTTTTTTTCTTAGTGTTCAAGCATTGAGAATTTCTTAATTTTTTGCAGTAAAATTGTTCAAACATCGCTTTATTAAGAACTACTTTAAAAATTATAGGTAACCAGCCTTTTTATTGAGAAAAATGAGCTGTTGTCTCGGGTGGGAGGGTGGTGTTAGAGGGGAGGCCATGTGTTTATTGCCACTGACGTAATACAGATAGCTAAATGAAACTTTAACTGGACAAATTGTGTAAAGTGAAACACTTCCAAGTAATATGTAACAAAAAAAGTATCCTGAAAGCATTTAACACAGTTTAAAAGTCCACCGTTGCTAACTGACTTTTTGGGTGCTTTTAAAGGGAGGTAATAAGTTTTCTTGATGTACTGATTTTTTTGCTATAGTTATAGGTTTAAAAATGTTAAAGTGATATTATTGCTCAAATAATCCTTTTGTATGTTTTTTATTCAAAATTAATTGTTTGTTACATTTACTTAAACAACATCAAAATCTAAAGATATTTGATGTACAGCCAATAATTAAATACTATTAATATATTATATAGGCTACCCAACACCCTAGCCATGGTTATCAAGTGTAATTTAGAAAAGATTTAAAGAAGAAAAAAGTTAGACAGGTTTATTACAGACTATTTATTTACGCGATTTTTCAAAATTTTCAAGCCTTAAGTAACATTTATAAAGGATACAAAGCACTGACATTATACATTTCGACCGAATAACAATCAGAATAACATTTAGGACCAAAAATACAACATGAAAAACCGCAGGAAAAAAGCTTTTATTAAACAAAAACGGCAAAAACTCCTTTTTTCCTATAGAAGTATACAGAAAACACATATATATGTATACAAAAGCTACTATTAATAAATACCACGTGACTATCACCGTATATAGTCGAGCTAAGGCCAAAAAACGGATAGTAAATAAATCAAAATGCGATTAACAAAAACAACGGACCAATCAGAAAAGAGCTTTACAAGAATAATGTAAACAAGGCAGAATGACAGGCAGTAAAAGAAACAAAGAACACAACATATATTAACAATAAGAACATTATTTATTTATATATTTTCAGTCTGACAATTCTGAAGAAAAAAATCTCTCTAGAATAATTTGGGGCCCTGAAAAGGGCCGTTGATTTCTAAAAACTACATAACTCTAAGAGAGAAATGGTAGCAATAGAAAGTAGTATTTCCTCATCGCCCTGCCAGGATTTATGTGCACACGGTCAAAGGTGTAGTCTCTAGGGTAATGAATTCCCCTGAGAAACACAACCCTTTTCTTGAAACACCTGCACAGAATCAGGGTAGTGCTTCGACGCACAGACTCATACAGGTCAAAATCCATGCCCCTACCCCGAAACTTGCCACAAGGCAACTCGACAATAACTACTTTAGCAATTCCTCGATCCTTTAACCTACACACTAATGTCGAGAAATAACTCCACATGAGTGTATCTGAAGCACCATTGTCGATATCATTAGAACCAATATGAACCATAACAAGGTCCGGAATGACGTGCATGCGCACGTCATCCACATACTGGAGAACAATCTTGCTATACATTTCCTCAAACAAATGCCCAACAACATTGGTCAATAACAATCCTCCTCTGCAGACCCAATGTACGGGGTGGGGGCCCATCTCAGACCTCTAGGGTCCAGCGCGAAGCGAGCATCCCGCAGGCGGCGAATGTAGGAGTCTCCAAATATCACAATTTTTGCCATAGCTAAGGAAGGAATAATAATGACTAAAGGAAAATACCTAAGAATATATATACACCTGAAATTATTAACTCAGTGTCAACACATACGACAAACAAACAAATATGGAAATGAACTCAAACAAACTCAGACACTTGACATGCGACGGAAGCTCATAGTAGATAGTAATTAGTTAATAATTAGATAGTAATTATATAATATGTACAATTATTATAATAATTAGATAATAATCATTTGATAGATAGAATTAATTAGAACATTATTTATTTATATATTTTCAGTCTGACAATTCTGAAGAAAAAAATCTCTCTAGAATAATTTGGGGCCCTGAAAAGGGCCGTTGATTTCTAAAAACTACATAACTCTAAGAAAGAAATGGTAGCAATAGAAAGTAGTATTTCCTCATCGCCCTGCCAGGATTTATGTGCACACGGTCAAAGGTGTAGTCTCTAGGGTAATGAATTCCCCTGAGAAACACAACCCTTTTCTTGAAACACCTGCGCAGAATCAGGGTAGTGCTTCGACGCACAGACTCATACAGGTCAAAATCCATGCCCCTACCCTGAAACTTGCCACGACAAGGCAACTCGACAATAACTACTTTAGCAATTCCTCGATCCTTTAACCTACACACTAATGTCGAGAAATAACTCCACATGAGTGTATCTGAAGCACCATTGTCGATATCATTAGAACCAATATGAACCATAACAAGGTCCGGAATGACGTGCATGCGCACGTCAATACTGGTGAACAATCTTGCTATACATTTCCTCAAACAAATGCCCAACAACATCGGCCAATAACAATCCTCCTCTGCAGACCCAATGTACGGGGTGGGGGCCCATCTCAGACCTCTAGGGTCCAGCGCGAAGCGAGCATCCCGCAGGCGGCGAATGTAGGAGTCTCCAAATATCACAATTTTTGCCATAGCTAAGAAAGGAATAATAATGACTAAAGGAAAATACCTAAGAATATATATACACCAGAAATTATTAACTCGGTGTCAACACATACGACAAACAAACAAATATGGAATGAACTCGAACAAACTCAGACACTTGACATGTGACGGAAGCTCATAGTAGATAGTAATTAGTTAATAATTAGATAGTAATTATATAATATGTACAATTATTATAATAATTAGATAATAATCATTTGATAGATAGAATTAATACTTAATTAGATAACTGCTGATAGGAATATATGCAATTAATCAATTTTTCCTTTTCAGAAGTTTTAGTGCCCGAGTACAAAAAATGATACCTACTTGAGAAAAACTAGTGTCTATGGCAACATATCATTGAATCACACGCATATAAAAACACTTGGTGATTACAAAAACAAAGATAAAACCAATAGATGTCCAAAATAATCACCAAGAAAAGTCTGGGGAAAAACGAAGGAAATAGTAACAATCATAAATAATGACTGCTTAAACAAGAAAATGCATACTTATTGCCCACATAAAGAGTCATAACTCAACAAAAACAATGATTGATCCTATAACTAGATACCCCAGACATTGAAAAACATGCATAAAACACTAATTATTTCCAAAAAGGTAACAGTAATCTACTGTCAAAAACGAGCCGGATTCATAAAACCAAACGCGCACCTGTTATAACTCCATCCGGTTCGTGCGCACTAAAAGCTGCAGTAGGTCACCCAAACCAACAAGTAGGTCAGGTCAAGTAGTACGAACAGCAATGTTAATCTTAAAAAACATATCCTACTTTTGCAACCATATTTTCGCACCATTTAAAGATATGTAATATAAGACCAAACTACACTAAGAACAACCTTACTCGGGCACGAAAAACCCAATCACACTAAAACTTTGACGATGTGGAAAGTACTGGTTAGACAACCAGGATCAAGAATAGTAGTTCACCAAAATCTGTCCGAGGACCGAATCGCCAATCATGCAGATCATGATCTACACTTCTTTTATTATTTATAAGTAAAGATAAAACAGATTAACAGATTAAAAAACTGAAATTCCCTTCTGAAACAATGAAAGAGAAGTTTACACCAAATTTTACATAAAAGTTATCAAATTTCTATTTTTACGAAATCATGATCTACAGCAATATTCATATAATCACAGACAAATTTTAGCATTTTTCTCTATTTTTAATACAAAAAATCGAAAATTACATTAATGACTGTGCTCTTACAACATTAGTAGACCGAATTGGCGGCCATTAGCACCCAGCTGATTGGCTAATCATTTTTGTCTCTCCAGGCTCCATTGGTTCATTTACTATCCGATTTTGCTTCAAGCTCCGGAAGTAAAAAACCAACCAGTACGTACAAGTCTCCTTATAATTTTTTATTGTACATAGATTACTTTATTTATAATTAAAGAAGTAAAAGTTAACAAGTAGCCTGTTTGATGTTTTATATATACTTTCTTTCAATAAGTAAATTCTTCGAACCAAAATGTAATTAATCAGATTAAACATTTCAACAATAATTGCATCATTTAGAGTACATTTTATAACAAATGTAAGTAAATACTGCCACTATTTTCATCTATCCATAAATTATTGTTTCTTTTAATAAAGTGGCTAAATTGTTCCTCGTCTTTGTAAGAATTTTTTCTTTTATAACATATTTGACTACTCGATATATTTTCCAAATTCAATCTCTCTCTCGGTCACACCTCTGACAATGTAATGTCAGGCTTGCGGCGGTTGCTGGCTTATTTGGCTTTTAAGGGGTTTTATATTTTCAAAATTTCAGAGTAGGAAAATAGGTCAAACATTCATGCACACTTTTTAACTTGTTAAAATAAGTAAAACCATCTTTCGGACAGCATTTTACTCTTATTCAGGTCGATTAAAATTTTTTATCTTCACAAAAAGCTACGCAAAATAAAAATAGGACAATACTTTATTAAGGGGATTTTTACCTTACAAAACAAACACATATACCATCTATTATCAAAATTGCTAAAAATTGTTACGCTACCACGATCGAGACACTCGAACTAGGTCAATCACACTCGGATCTCATTGGTCGCTGTGATTGGCCTAATCTTTGGCAACCAACCAAAAACAACCTTTGGCTATACTGGCTGGAAATTGCAGTCAGGTAAATATCTCAGATTTTTTGGCTTCAAAATTTGTCTTTCTAGGCATGACGGGAGACATGCCGGGGTCTCGTCCCAATACTAAGATAACATACATGCTCTTTTGGACGGACCTTGATAAAATTCTCATCAAATCATATCATATCTAGCGATCGTCTTTAAAGCTGAAAGATGTGTTTGTTAAACTCAGTTTCTTTTAATATGTGATTGCGGTGTCATAAAAACATTAGAAAGAGATGGGCATCATCTTGGTACACAAATGTTCCAACTTTCTAATATTTTATATGGTTATTTAGTCAGCAAGTTGAGCCCTACAAAAACTTTATATAAACTGAAAATGGCCATAATTGAAGAGAGTTGCCTCCTCTTGTCTTCATGTGGGTATCATAATAATAAACACGTACTCCAACTTCAAAATTGATATCTAAATGGTTAAGTAAAATAAGTTTACTTGTACATAGAACTTGACAGATACTATAAAATTTCTGTCATTATCTTGTGCCTTTTTGAAACCCAATACAACGCTTAGTCAGTCTAGCTGTAAACTAGGCTTAACAACTCTGTAAGGGCAACAACATGCTCTGACCATGTTCTGGTATATACCAGGATATAATCTAAAACTATCTGAATGTCCATGGTACCACAAAGAAACATCGAAAACTAGATATTACAATAATTCAATAATTTGAATCCGACATTATCTACCCTATGTCAAGAGTGGAGTATCTTGACGTTGTCTACCGTGTGCTGTGTTTAAAAGTGAAATATCTGACATTGTCTACCCTATGTCAAGAGTGGAGTATCTTGACGTTGTCTACCATGTGCTGTGTTTAAAAGTGAAATATCTGACATTGTCTACCCTGTGTCAAGAGTGGAGTATCTCAGGACATTGTCTACTGTGTCGAGAGCGAAGTATCTTGAAGTTGTATCTTGACCTTGTTTTTTCCTTGTGTTTAAAAGTGGTATATCTGGCATTATCTATCCTGTGTCAAGAGCAAAGTATCTCGACGTTGTATCTTGACCTAAATGTTTTCTCCGTGCTATGTTTGAAAGTGGAGTATCTGACGTTGTCTACCCTGTGATATGTTTGAAAGTGGAGTATCTGACATTGTCTACCCTGTGATATGTTTGAAAGTGGTGAATCTGAAATTGTCTACCCTGTGTCAAGACTGGAGTATCTGACATTGTCTACCCTTTGTAGAGAGCGAAGAATCTTGACATTGTATCTCGATGTTTTTTCTAACCTGTGTAGAGAGCAGAGTATCTCGACATTGCCTACACCGTGTTATGTTTGAAAGTGGAGATTGAAAATTGACCCTGCCTGGGGGTCACTTGATTTTACATAGGCTCATACAGGAAAAACTTTAACTAGATGCTCTGGACAAAGTCATTCTTGAATCTGACCTTAAACCTCTAAGTGTGACCTTGACCTTAGACCTAGGGACCTGGTTCTTGCGGATGACACTTCGTCTCATGATGGTGAACATTTGTACCAAGTTACATAAAATCCCTCCATGCATGAAGATGTGCTCCGGACAAACTAAACTTGGACGGACACACGGACGCACGCACATACATTGAATTGCCATTTGGACAAATATATTGAGCTTTCGCAAGCTGCTCGACAAAAATCTTCTGAAACCACAGAGGCTAGAGCTTGCATATTTAGCATGTAGCATTGCTTAGTAGACTTCTTCAAATATTGGCCCTGCCCAGGGGGTCACTTGTTTTACAAAGACTTGTTTAGGTAAACCTATTTGGTATGCAACATTGTCTTGTGGTCTTCCACCTACTTTGTTCAAATCTTGCCTCTTGTGTCAAAATTGACCACGCCCATCAGGCAAGTGGACTTGTATTCAGGTGAGTGATAGAGGGCCATCAAGGTCCTCTTGTTTGTTGTTCAGCCTCCGTTGCAAGTGTAGAACAATGCACATTCTATCATTTTTTAATGGGATGGGAATTGGGGTGAGCAATGGTGTAGAAAATGCAACAAAATTTTGTTAAATAATTTCTGTTTTTTTTTAGAGTTTTTCATTGCATAACCAGTCGTATACCTCTTCTTCTAGCATTATGTGATTGTGATCAATTGTTGTATCCTTACATATTATATATTTTTGATTTAAAAACCAATGTTGGGAATGTTTTTTAGCAAGGCAAGAAGTGTGTTTCTAAATGGGTAATTTAAGGGCTACAAGTTTGTAATTTTAACATGCAAGTGCTAAGTGCAAACTGACATTAAAGAAATTGTCACTAAATTCCTGTCAAATCGGGCATACAAGTACCAAAAAATGTCCTTTTGAACAGAAGTTAGCATTGTCCCAAAATAAAATGTTCATACACGTAGCACAAAGTTCTAATAGCATTAGAAGTGATAGTATACTTCCGGATATTTTGAATGATTGCACACAATATATTTTAACAAGTGCAGGTGTCTGACACAATGAAAGGTTTACCATGAACAGTTTGTAATATCCATGCAATAGTGAAGTGGATGCTAATTGAATGTGCAGCATATCTCATGTTCTAGAAAGGACTTGAGAATATGATAGGTCCAGAGACTACTTGCAGACTCCCCGTCACTGGATGTGTGTATGAACTGGGAGCAAATGGGTCAACAAAGTAACTCCTGATTGTGTTCTCCAATTTTATATAAAAAGGTTATAGTTGTAGCTGTATTGCAGGGTAAGATTGTTGGATAATATTTTCTACAGAAATATCAGAATCTTTTAGTTGTTTACACGGAACAACATGGCTTTTTTCATTTTCTTTCTGGGCAGATTCCATATACTGTTGAACATAGTCAGAATAGAGTTCTTGCTTAAATTGTTCACATTTATTAGGATTTCAAATCAAAGACATTCCATCCATTTAGGCATAGAGAACACTTTCAGTCGTTGGAGCATCAAAAGAATTCACGTTCCAGCATAGACTGGTTTTATTCTAAACGTCTTGAGCAAAGCACTGTACAACTGTGCCTGAATATCATTTTGTCAACTAAATACAGAATGTGATTGGTATAAGGCTTCTTCCTTTCAACAACCGTGTCATAACAAAGCGAAAGTACTTTTTTTCATGCATTTCTTTAAAAGTCTGTATATTATTTTTTAAGTAATACTTGACCCCAAGTAACTTGATGTAACTTGTGATTATAGCAATAGGTAAAACTGAAGTGAATAAAGTATTAGTTCACATCACATGATTTTACACTTTTGAAAAAAATCCTCTCCCCGTGGGCCCCCAAAAAATCTTTTTTTTTTTTTTCCCCCCCCCCCCCCCCCCTTTTTTTGGGGGGGCTGTAAAATATTGTCAAGGAAATGCTAACAAAGATCACTATGACCTCAACGAAAAAATCTACATACAGTACATGTTGCAGGATGTTGCCATGTTGCAGTACTAAAATACCAAATGAGTGGTCTGTGGCCTCTACCACTTCACCTGGAACTGCTCCACAGGGAGGGGCTCTCTGGTCAACTAAAAATAAGAAATAAAAAGTTTAGTTTCAAGCAAGCCATTATTTGTTTGATATACAAATAATTTTGCATAAAAAGATCGTTGTCTGCCTTTATGTCTACCAATCAATCTGACTGAATTACAGAATCTCCCCAAGGGAAGATCTCATGACAACCTGGTCAATCTATTTTTCTTGGGTAATCTTGATTTCAAATGTTGTTATCTCTCAGCCAGTCAGAGAACATGTTTAAATTAAGAAATAATAAAATGATGTATAATATAAAAAAAACTTTTTACAATATCAAAGCATCATTGAGTCAATAAGAGTGTTTTTAAATAAGTTAAGATTCTAGCATTATGCCATAAAGGAATCAAAGCGCTGTAAGCGCTGGTGATTTTGATGCACACCAACATGGGAATCTGGATGCTCGGTCATATGAATATGGATCCTTGTCACAGGACAAAGCCCCTTTAAACATGATATCCCCAGCAATGGCTGTAGTGTGGGGTAGAACCTCCTTATATGTTATCCTGACAGGGATCGCACGCACAACGAAAGAGACTCGAATACCTCAAACCACCCCTTCTTATCCGAGTCTGCTATCCTATACATCATGCGCCAGTCAAGAAACCGTAAGGCCCATACCGACTGCAAGACAGATAAATATACAGAGTAAATACTACTAATACTTACAAGCCTCTCCCCTGCGAGGCAATCAGCCGGTCGGACGTCATTCTTCTCTTCGGTGCTGGTCCTGGTTGTGGTACCTGCTGATGCTGTTGCTGACTTAGGCTGTGGCTGTGCATCTTGTCCCCTTCAAGACATTGAATAATAAAATATAGTACCATATCATAAAATATCACAATTCTGTGTTACAATAATAGGGCTATTTCAAAAGTTTCCAAACTGAAAAGAAAAACAGTCGACTCTTTCATTACACAAAAGTTGAATTATACATTGCAAAGACTTGAAAGACAAAGACTCTTAAAACATGATATCCCAAACCATGGCTGCACTGTGGGGTAGAATCTTCTTGTACGTTATCCTGACAGGGATAGTATGACCCTGACAGGCTCCCACACACAATGAAGGAGACTCAGATACCTCAAACCGCCCCTTCTTGTCAGAGTCAGCTATCCTGTATAGCATGCGCCAGTCAAGAAACCGTAAGGCCCATACCGACTGCAAGACAGATAAATATACAGAGTAAATACTACTAATACTTTCAAGCCTCTCCCCTGTGAGGCAATCAGCCGATCGGCTGTCATGCGTCTCTTCGGTGCAGGTCCTGGTTGTGGCTGTGCCTGTTGTGCATCTGGTCTCCTTTAAGACATTGAATGATACAAATTCTTACCAGCCTGTTTTGAGATTGAGAAGCTATCAGCCTATCCGATGTCATCCTTTGCAGCTTTGGGGCAGGTCTCCTTCAAGACAATAAATGATATATATAGTAGACACCTCAAACCGCCCCTGTTATCCTGTATAGCATGCGCTAGTCTAGAAACAACAAGGCCCATTCCTACTGCAAGGCAGATAGATATACAGAGTAAATACTACTAATACTTCCAAGCCTCCCCTGTGTTGCAATCAGTCATTCGGCTGTCATTCGTCTCTTTGGTGCTGGTCCTGGCTGTGGCTGTTGTGCATCTTGTCCCCTTCAAGACATTGAATGATAAAATATAGTACCATATCATAAAATATCACAATTCTGTGTTACAATAATAGGGCTATTTCAAAAGTTTCCAAACTAAAAAGAAAAGCAGTCAACTCTTTCATTACACAAAAGCTGAATTATACATTGCAAAGGCTTGCAAAACAAAGACCCTTAAAACCTGATATCCCCCAAGCCATGGCTGCACTGTGGGGTAGAATCTTCTTGTACGTTATCCTGACAGGGATAGTATGACCCTGACAGGGATTGCACACACAATGAAGGAGACTCGAATACCTCAAACCATCCCTTCTTATCTGAGTCTGCTATCCTGTACAGCATGCACCAGTCAAGAAACCGTAAGGCTCATACCGACTGCAAGACAGATAAATATACAGAGTAAATACTACTAATACTTTCAAGCCTCCCCTGTGAGGCAATCAGCCAGTCGGACGTCATCCTCGTCTTCGGAGCTGGTCTTGGCTGAGGCTGAGGCTGTGGCTGTACTTGTTGTGCATCTGGTCCCCTTCAAGACATTGAATAATATAGTACCATTTAATAAAATATCACAATTCTGTGTTACATTAATAAGGCTATTTAAAAAGTTTCCAAACTAAAAAGAAAAATAGTCGACTCTTAAGCCCAACTGTTGCGATGGTGTTGCAGAAAGGATAAAAATTGACCTAGGTTCCTGATTTCAAAGAAGTCTACTACACAGTGCTTCATTTCAAATATCAAAGCTCTGGGCCTCGTGGTGTCCGACAAAATGATTTTTGAATTTTTCCCTATGCTGTAAATTGCTTTGAATTTGCAAAGTCTTTTTTGCGAGGTTTTAAATTTGTAGCGTTTTCCCATGCCACAGGGTTTCATCTCCAAGTGATTATTTTACAGTCATACAGAACTCAGTTGCTGCAAGTTAAACTAAATCAGTAGTACAAGTTAAAAAAAAAACATTTAAGTTTCTATATACATGTAGAATTGTCATTCTCTAACAGCTGAAGTTTGATTCAATCTTTTCTTAAGTAATTGAGTCAAACAGCAAATGTCATGTTACTTACAGGTATGCCTTCCACAATAACATCGCCAACTTCAACCAAGTCCAACTGCCTACAAGATATGATACCATTTTATACATCAGAACAAGTAGTGACAGTACAGAATATTACAGAACAGAACATGAAAACAACAGTAACAAAGATACAAAGATATATACAATTATATAAACACACATACACTTATATATATATATATACATGATATTATAAGGCAGTAGTGCTATGACAATATGAGAAGACTTATTACTCTATCGAAATATTTTGGTACGGCCCTAAAAAGGGCCACCAATGATAGACAATTTCTTACCATGGCAAATGGTGTTGACACCTAAACACCAAGTCCTTTTGCTTTTCCTCATCATACACATGAGAGAAAAAACAAGGACACAAAATACCCTCTAAACCAGTGGTGAGTAGAACACCATTGCTCTAAGCACCTTCACCCCTGAAGCTTCCATCACATCCAGTAACAAATGGATCACAATCGGTCGATTGTGACGAACACCAACATGTGATTCAGGGTGATCAGCCATATGTATACGAGTCCTATTTACAGGACAAAGTCCTGAAAAAATGGCCTGCCAAGCAAAGTCAGATGTCCGATGCACTAAACTTGGTGGAGACACCTCCTCATAGGTGATCTTCACAGGGATAGTATGCCCCTGACATGCCCGCACACAGAGATAAGGGTACTCTGCAAGCTCAAATCGTCCCTTCCTGTCTGACTCCACGATCTGGTAGAGGGTCCGCCAATCTAAGAATCATAAGGCCCATACAGTTCGCAAAGCCTCTAAGGCCACAAAACCCTCTTCGTCCATAGGCAAACCTAAGGAAAGAGCAGTATGGCGGAGTACTTGCACCAGCAAACGAGCCAAACGAGAAATCATTTTGAAATGATAACAACAATGATTTACCACTCTATTAAATAATACGGTAAAACAAGCGCCTGCTATTTCCATCCGGACAGAATTTGCAAGTAGGTCGAGCCATAATCAAGCAAACTACTCAAAGTGTCATAACTCTAGTGTGAAAAACAAATAAGCCCAATTATGATCAATAGCAACAATTAGCTACAAAACATGAGAAACTGCATGCTCTTAAGGATAATTAATACTGGGACTACATACTATGGCTCTATGGGACCAATCCCGCAATAGACAATATCTGAGAAGTATCATTCGAAACAAATGATTGGCCCTTAAAAGGGCCGTTTGTCGTGACCAAGAACTATGCTAAGTGACCGGCTTGGCGGAGAGATTTCAAGTACTTTACTATAAAGCAATAGTATTTCCTATCTCCCTCCTTATCAAAATGAACCAAATCCTTCACATAATATGTGGGCCACCGCACACCACAGAGTTTAAGGTACCCCTGCCGCTTGCCTCTATTGAAATGTTTCTTTAAGGACCTATTAACAATAGTCCTCGAAGTTTCAAAAACGGCCCGGTCTGCTAGGGATGAACGTCGAAAGGGGATTTCAACATCACCCTTTGAACCCCACGGTCCAACAGGAAAGCCTCGATCCGCTTAATATCACTAATGATGCCTTGAGCAGAACCTGACGGCTCGTCAAGGTCATTATCCCCGATATGCACAAACACAATATCGGGCACAGTGACACGAAACAAAGTATCTAACATAGTATTAGACACGTTTCTGGCTTTAAGACCGCCCCTGCAAACCCAAACAGTAGGGATACCATTCAAACCAGCGGCAGATTCCTTCCTTTGCCGGAAGTCTTTCAAACGTCGGACATAGGAATCACCAATAAACCCACAAGTAGGCATAATGGCACAAGTAAAGAGTCGCACTAAGCAAAACAGTTAAATAACAAAAAAAAGTAGGTCAAGGTGACGACCGCTCATGTCAAATAACAATCTCAGCTTACAGAACAACAAACAACACATAAACAAACAAACAAGCCTACCAATTAGCACAAATTAGTCCCAAAACCAATCGCACTTAACAGCACCAAAACAAAACAGAACAAATTTTAGATCAACAATACAACACAACAGTATTATTGGGCTAAAAAACAAAAAACATAAATAGAAACAAACTAACAAAAAGAACATTAGATCAACAATATTAGACTGAAACAGTCAAGCAGCACTATTTAGAACGAAATTCACAAAAACGAGAACACTAGAACACAAGATAATAAACTCCAAAACCAATTTCAGAAAAAGACAGAAAAATAGTATTTTCTCTGTTTTAATGTCTGAACAAGAAAACGCATACCCAACCTGAGAATTGTAACTCTTACAACAGACTATAAAACTCATAGGAGGGTAAACAAACACCCAGGGACTACAAAAAAGAAATTATAGCCCAGATTGAAAGCTAGTTAAATTGTAATGATGTCTCGACGGGAACCCAAATTCTAGTCTGTGACCAAATACAAGTTTGTTCACAAGAAAAAGCATACCCAGTGCTAAATAACGGCAAGTGTCAAATAAAAAATGCCAACCCAAAATAACTAACATAACCCTAGTCATTGTAGAATTAAAAGGTTGGGCTAATACCTTAAACAATAAAAGAACTATTATTATCAGAAAATACCCCATCAGGGTTATTCAGAGCGCGCACCTGCTCATAACTCCATCCGGTTCGTGCGCACTAAAATTCAGAAATAGGTCAAAACTAATAAAAGAGGTCACAGACTAGCAGAAAAGGACTGTTGCAACCCAATATAGTTAACTTTTGATATATTGATCCCTTTTAGAGCAATAATCAGTAAATACCTTCAGATTAGTATACAGTAAACACACAACAGTTCATTATAAGAAAGTAATTAAAGACATTTTTGTTTCTTTCTCCTTATTGTTCTTCTTTGTTGTAATATTAAAGAACTGTTGGGTAATTTTGCTAAACCTTCTGTAACATTTTATCATTTTTAATAACTGTTTAATACATTTAACAACCTGTAAATATATTTTAACATGTAATGTAACACTAAAATGCTCTTAGCTTTTCCAAATAGACCACCTTTTGATACTTTCAACAACAAATTCTTTTTATTCATTAAATAGTGGTCGCATTTATTAAGTAACTCTCTCTTTCAAAATACAAATTAAGTAAGGATAGGACACTTTCGACTACGCGAGAACCATTTTTTCAAAAACACAGCATTCTCTTCCTTCTATTTTTTGTCCGTGACTCTCTTGCACCACCTCTCTTAACCATCAAAGGCCATGTTGATGGGGGCACCGGCTACACAATGCGCCCAAGCCTTGCAGACGTCGAGGGGCGGACTGAAGACTGGTTGAAGAAGAGGATCCGGTTGCCTTTGAAGGTCAAGCCTAATGACCAACAGCACGAGCGGGCAGATGGCGGATATTTTTTGCTGGCATTGGTAAGAAACCCAACAGTCTGATGGCTCCCGGTGATACCTTGGCGTCCTTTTTCGGAGTCTGCTGGTCAAAATTTCAAGATAGGATACTCATATTTTTTATACCCCCAAAACGAAGTTTAGGGGGGTATATAGGAGTCACCCGGTGGGCGGTCGGGCGGTCTGTTGCATTTTCCTTGTCCGGAGCATAACTTGAAAACTACAAGTTGGAATTCAATATTACTTCATACAATGGTCAAACACATTGAGAGGAAGTGCAGTGCACAAGAGCCATAACTCCATCTTGACTAATTACAGAGTTATTGCCCTTTGTTACTTTCCTTGTCCGGAGTATAACTTAAAAACTACAAGTTGGAATTCAATATAACCTCATACAATGGTCAAGCACATTCAGAGGAAGTGCAATGCACAAGAAACCATAACTCCATCTTGACTTATTACAGAGTTATTGCACTTTGTTACTTTTCCTTGTCCGGAGCATAACTTGAAAAGTACTAGTTGGAATTCAATACAATTTCACACAATGATCAAGCACAATCAGAGGAAGTGCAGTGTACAAGAACCATAACTCTATCTTGAGTATTTACTGAGTTATTGCCCTTTGTTACTTTTCCTTGTCCGGAGCATAACTTGAAAACTACTAGTTGGAATTTCATACAATGATCAAGCACAATCAAAGAAAGTCCAGTGTACAAGAACCATGACTCGATCTTTACTCATTACAGAGTTATTGCCCTTTGTTACTTTTCCTTGTCCAGAGCATAATTTGTGAACTACTAGTTGGAATTCAATACAACTTCATACAATGGTCAAGCACAATGAGAGGAAGTGCAGTGCACAAGAACCATAACTCCATCTTGTCTAATTACAGAGTTATTGCCCTTTGTTCCTTTTCCTTGTCCGGAGCATTATTCGAAAACTACTGGTTGGAATTCAATACAACTTCATACAATGGTCAAGCACAATGAGAGAAAGTGCAGTGCAAAAGAACAGTAACTCTATCTTTACTCGTTACAGAGTTATTGCCCTTTGTTACTTTTCCTTGTCCAGAGCATACAAACACAGGAATTCAATACAACTCATACAATGGTCTAGCACAAGAGGCAAGACCACACGTTTTGCCCGTTCTTTTCCTTGTCCAGAGCATAATTCGTAAACTACTAGTTGGAATTCAATACAACTTCATACAATGGTCTAGCACAATGAGAGGAAGTGCAGTGCACAAGAACCATAACTCCATCTTGACTAATTACAGAGTTATTGCCCTTTGTTCCTTTTCCTTGTCCGGAACATTCGAAAACTACTGGTTGGAATTCAATACAACTTCATACAATAGTCAAGCACAATGAGAGGAAGTGCAGTGCAGAAGAACAGTAACTCTATCTTTACTCATTACAGAGCTATTGCCGTTTGTTACTTTTACTTGTCCGGAGCATTATTCGAAAACTACTAGTTGGAATTTAATACGACTTCATACAATGGTCAAGTACATTGAGAGAAAGTGCAGTGTACAAGAACCATGACTTTATCTTGACAAATTACAGAGTTTTTGCCAAGAACAATATCTCTCTTTAGTTTGTTTGCAAGGTATTGTTTTACTACGAACTTCCTCAGTTTATAAAGCAGTCTTTTGGGGGTATTAATCACATTTAGTGATAGCTCTAGTTTCTAAATCGTGTAATCAGTCCCCATAAGGCCCCCCTTCCATTCTTATATCCCAATTTTGTGTTTTAATGTTAACTGGATTGTACAACATGTAGAAAAATTGATGAACAAGGTAGAAAGGGAAATCATTATGTGAATTCATTCAGTTAAAGGTTAAGGTAGGACTAGGAAACTAGGTCACCCACAAGTAGGATCTCATTGGTCAATGTGGTGATCTATAAGAACCAATCAAAACAAAAGCATGTAAATAGACTGCAATCTGCCAGTCTTCTGATAAGATCTCCTAATTTCGACAACATATAGTTAGGTATTTAGATAGGGGCATGAACAGGAGAACATGCCGGGTCGTACCGATTAGCCTCTTAGAGGATGGTGGACCTAATAAGCACGATTTAATACAAACAAACAAAATATAATTAATTTTTGATATATTACTCCCTTTTCATTTGTTTCATCAATCTTTCTACCACTTAGTTTTGCAAAGGAATATATAGGAAAATTTTTTAAAAATCTTCTTCTCTGAAACCACAATGCCTAGAGCTTAGATATTTGGCATGTAGCATTGGCTAGTGGCCTCTACCAAGATTATTTAAATTATGACACCCGGGTCAAAATTGACCCCGCGGGGATGGTCACTTAGTTTTGCATAGGAATATATAGCAAAAACTTTAAAAATCTTCTTTGAAACCACAAGGCCTAGAGCTTAGATATTTGGCGTGTAGCATTGGCTAGTAGACCTCTACCAAGATTGTTCAAATTATGACCCACAGGTCAAAATTTACCTCGCACAGGGGGGTCACTTGGTTTTACATAGGCATATATAGGGAAAACTTTAAAAATCTTTTTCTCTGAAACCACAAGGCCTAGAGCTTAGATATTTGGCATGTAGCATTTCCTAGTAGACCTCTTCAAAGTTTGTTCAAATTATGCCCCTGGGGTCAAAATTGACCTTGCCCGGGGGGGATCATTTGTTTTACAAAGGCGTATATAGGAAAACTTATTTGGTATATAACATTATCTAGTGATCTTCCACCAGGCAAGTGGACTTGTACCAAGGTGAGCGATATAGGGCCATGTTGGCCCTCTTGTTTATGCATCCCAACAGACTGAGTTTCCTCTGTTGGACAAACAAGTGATTAAAATTTCAATAAGTTGTCACCTAGAAGTTCAAAATGAGTTAATAAAGTTGATGACATTTCCTACTTCAAACATATTTTTGTATTGTTTGTAAAATAACTGTGACAATCCTGTCAGTGGCTTAGGAAACCTTTTAGCACCTTGGACTTGAGAAACACCAAACAGTCTTAGAGTAATTGAAACCATCTGTTAAATCAAGGTCTTTCAAATACTATTTGAAAGACCTTGGTTAAATATACATTAGGCAAGAGAAAGGGTTGATTTAAAGTAATACTGCATTTTAAGCTTAATTGATATTTAATTTCAAAGTTTGAAAGAGAACTGTCAGAGAACCTAATATCTAATGTCTCAGCTTGGGAAAAATAAAGATGTCGTCAATTTATAAGATAAATTGCAAATATGCTTATGTGTACTAATAATGTATGTCTGTCACTATACCCAGCATTAATTTATCAATCATCAAATAAATTATTATAAAAATACATGAAACAATTGTCAACGTCTGCTGAATAATATTGTATCATATTAGATAATATTATGAAACAATTTGTGAGATTTTGGGGCTTGTATAATAATTCTCTGGCTGCTTGAATAGTCTATCTTCGGCACATGTGCAGATAAACGCTCATACCTCCCTAAATAAAAGCAAATGCTCTCTTTACAAGTAATATTTCTAGAGAGAATTATCTTCAGAATGACAAGATAATTCTCTCTAGAAATATGTGGGACCCCGAGAAGGACCGTTGGTACACTAAAGCTACAAAACTCTAGGAGAGAAATGATAGCAATAGGAAATATTATATAGACTCGTATAATGGAGAACTGAGGATATCTCCTACATGACTTGTACCTTTTTATCATTATATTTTTTCTGTTTTTGTGAACACAAATTATATTTATGAAGGGGTCAAAGAAAACTCAAATTATATTTATGAAGGGGTCAAAGAAAACTCAACTCGTTTATAATGTATGAACATGCTAAACAGAGTAGTCTCCCATGCACATATGTTACAATTTACTTCCTGTATTATCAAGTATTAAACCTTGCTTTTAATTCTATATAATACTTTCAACTTAAGTAGGCTACACAAAATATTCAGTGGTCTCTTTACCATTTTTCATCAGTTTGCAACATTCAAATTTTACGAATTGAAGCATTGTGAATGAAATACGTTTTTTTGTGGCGCCCCCCGCTACCGAATAGTTGTCCAAATGGCAGTTTGGTGTCGGCTACCCGTCCCCCGTGTGGCCCCCGCCGTCCCCCAAGTTTAGTTTGTTCGGAGCATATCTTCTTCATGCATGGAGGGATTTTGATGTAACTTGGTACAAATGTTCACCATCATGAGATGGAGTGTCATGCGCAAGAACCAGGTCCCTAGTTCCAAGGTCAAGGTCACATTTAGAGCCCAAAGGTCAGATGCAAGAATAATTCAAGAATGACTTTGTCAGAAGCATTTCTTCTTCATGCATGGAGTGATTTTGATGTTACTTGGCACAAATGTTCACCACCATGAGACAGAGTGTCATGTACAAGAACCAGGTCCCTAGGTCTAAGGTCAAGGTCACACTTGGAGGTTAAAGGTCAAATTCAAGAATGACTTTGTCCAGAGCATTTCTTCTTCATGCATGGAGGGATTTTGATGTAACTTGGCACAAATGTTCACCACCATGAGCTACCCTTGTTTTTAGCTATAAGGATCGCATTCCGTCCGTCGTCTCTCCGTCCACCATTTCCTTCAAACGACATCTCTGAAACCACTGGGCCAATATTGATGAAACTTTGCAGGGATGTTCCTTGCATAAAGCTCTATTAAAGTTGTTCAAAGAATTCCATTCCATGCAGAACTCTGGTTGCTATGGCAACAAATAGGAAAAACTTAAAAAATCTTCTCTGAAACCACTAGGCCTAGAGCTTAGATATTTGGCATGTAGCATTGTCTAGTGGACTTCTACCAAGATTGTTCAAATTATGACCCCAAGGTCAAAATTGACTAGTTTTGCATAGGCTTTATATATTAGGAAAAACTTTAAAAAATCTTCTCTGAAGCCACAAGGCCTAGAGGTTAGATATTTTGCATGTACCATTGCCTAGTAGACCTCTTCAAAGTTTGTTCAAATTATGCCCCTGGGGTGAAAATTGACATTGCCCTGGGTGTTGGGGGTCACTTGTTTTACAAAGACGTATATAGGAAAACCTATTCGGTATATAACATTATCTAGTGAACTTCCACCAGGCAAGTGGACTTAATTGTACCAAGGTGAGCAATATAGGGCCATGTTGGCCCTCTTGTTTATAATTACTTCTATTTGTTACTATAAATAGCTTATATTGTAGTTTTTTTATTTCTGTGGTACAACATGTATGTTACATAAAATATTTAGGAGCGTTTTGACCTATCTCTTCTTGGCACAGAGTTGGCCCTTTTGACAGCTGGCGGCTCAACATGTTGCACGTCACAGGGCATCTAGTGATCATGTGAATGCTGATCTAAATATAAACTGCATGTTGATAACTTGTTTATGTTGTAGCCATTCTGGTTCCTGATCTCTTATATAGGAGAATAGCTTTGTCCCAAGTCGACCCCGTGGGTATAAAATCTATAACCCTTGAGTTCGGCTCGAATAATGCAAGTGCAGCCAAAGTTGTACTGTGAGTTAAACGGGTATTTACTCAAATTTTAGGGACAAGGTCACTTATCTGGGTGGCTACAACCCCTAGGTTTGTACTCTGGGTGTGTCTAACTTATGTTCATTTCCGGGATAAATAACTACCAAGCTATTTGTTTCTAAAAGCCAGGATGAATTTGGCACATTTTAAGCAATGAGGTTTGTACCCTTGCATACTCCACATATGTTCTGGCCAGTGTCAAAAGTATAAGCCCTTCACTGAATCGTTTTCAAAACTGGCATATATACGTGACACCTTGTTAAAAACTTTACTAGTGTTATCATTGGTCACATGAGCAAGTATACAAAGATCTTTCTGGTTAACACTTTGTGCTGCGGCTATACTACAATAGTCTTAAATTGAGAAAGTCTGCAGTTCAATCTGCTTGAGTCACATTTATGTACTGTACTAAAAATTCTAGTAACTTTGATTTATAGCTTTTTTGTAAATTGTATACGTTTTAATAATGTGCCACTGTTACGGTGACTGTATTATTATTATCATAAAATGTACTTAGTCTTTCTTTTCAGATGAAACAAGCGATTCCAAACCTTTTAATAGAAAACCTGGTTGCCACCGGACATAAAAAATCACCAAAACTTGGAGAAGCATTGTTTTCTGTTCCCCAGCAAAGAACAGCACCTTTTTCATCTGCAGCACCACAGCTTCTTTGTGGGGAAAAAAACATTTCAGGAGTCCTTCTGTAGCTCAGCTATACATGTATGGACTTGCTTTTAAGAGGAATTATTGCATTGCAGGATCTCTACAGGAACAGGGCGTTTTGGTAATTGCTGATTCAAAGGTTAAGACACAATAAAAAGAATGAAATATTTACATGTTGTGGGAATACCTTAGTGAAGTTGCCAACAATATTGAGTTAAACAGGATGATATATTTGCAAAGGCCTAATTACCCAAGATATAGATGATGATTAAGATTTGTGAATAGGGTTTTATAAACCTCAAGCAGGCATTTGCTAAAAACACTGTGACACAGCAAACAGGCAGTGGCTAAAACATTCTGACACAGCAATCAAAAATTGGCTAAAACCTTGTGACACAGCATGCAGGCATTGGCACAGCAAGCAGGCAGTGGCTTAAATCACTGTGACACAGCAGTGTGACACAGCAAACAGGCATTTGCAAAAACATAGTGACACAGAAAGCAGGCATTTGTAAAAACATTGGCACAGCAAACAGGCATTGGCCTAAAATATTGTGACACATCTATTGTGAAAATTGGTTTCATATAACCAAGACGTAGCTAGTTGTACAAGTCAAATATTATTCAAGAGTCCAATAATTGCATTGAAAAATCTTGGTGTTTGTTATAACTTATGATATAATGATTATGAACAAAATCCAGAAGTGAGTCACCCGGTGGTTGGTCGGTCATGTGGTCTGTTGCATTTTCCTTGTCCGGAGCACAACTTGAAAGCTACTAGTTGGAATTCAAGAACATTGAGAGGAAGTGCAGTGCACAAGAACCATAACTCCATCTTGACTCATAACAGAGTTATTGCCCTTTGTTACTTTTCCTTGTCAGGAGCATAACTTGAAAACTACTGGTGGGAATTCAATACAACTTCATACAATGGTCTTGCACAATAAGAGGAAGTGCAGTGTACAAGAACCATAACTCCATCTTGAGTCATTACAGTGTTATTGCCCTTTGTTACTTTCCTTGTCCGGAGCATGACTTGAAAACTACTGATTGGAATTCAATACAACTTCAAACAATAGTCAAGTACATGCATTGAGGAAGTGCAGTGAACAGGAATCATAACTATCTTCACTAATGACAGTTATTGCCCTTTGTTACTTTTCCTTGTCCGGAGCATAACTTGAAAACTACTGGTTGGAATTCATTGCAATTATACAATGGTCCAGCACAATGAGGAAGTGCAGTGTTTAAGAATCATAACTCTATTTTGACAAATTACAGAAACAGATTAAGCAGTCGTTCGGCGTATATTAATCACATTTAGTGATAGGGCTAGTTTCATTTTATTTTGGATAAATTGAAATTGCTATCGTCTTGAATAACAAGGAAGGAATATAAAGTGGTTGCATATGTCAGGCTGTTGCTTGACTCGGGTGTTCACAAGGGCTGGTTTGACATTCACAATACTTGGTAACTCGTATACATATTTTTTCGACCGTATTAACTTCATTTTCACTGGTTGTCAAGAATGTTCATGTGTGTGTGAAATGAAAGACAAATCACTGCTTAAAACTGCTCTTTAGCTGCTCAGAAAAAGAACTGCTGAAAGACTGCATTTATTAAGGCCTCGGCAATTTCACTGAATGAGCAAATGGCTAGGTATGGCCGTTCTCTTCACATTTTAGAAAGCACAAGAATTAAATACAGGAAAATCATATACATGTACAAAGTGTTTGACAATTATTGTATTTCTCTTAATCTGAAAATAACATGTATTATATGACTTTTTCATTGAAATACTGGTAGCAGCTGGTTCTGTATCATACCAAAAGTGCAGATCACATCTGCGGATTCCGAGATGATCAGCTTAAATAATAAAATTAAACAATGTTTGTTATTTGGTAATAAAATTTTCACTTTGTGCACTGGTAATCAAACTGTATTAACTGAAATAATGGACAAGTCCAGTTTAGGTATTAAGCAGCCTTGTGGGATACTTTGATTAACGCTGACAGGAGCCATAGATATAATTGTATACATGTAATTATTTTTTTAAAAACTTTTTCCACACAAGTCACACATACATGCTAACGCTTTGAAGCTCACCTTGCACAATGAGCTAATAGGATCACCGACTGTCCAAGATGTTGTATGTTTGTTCACCATTTCTTAAAAGACATCACTGAAACCAAAAGGCCAGCGTTGATGAAACTTGGCAGAGATGTTTCTTGGATGAAGCTCTATCAAACCTGGTCAAATAACATTTAGCTTGACTGATTGTAAAACAAGGAGGCTATTGTACTCGCCACGGCATGGTTCATGGTTTGGGTCATTAGGTCAAATGTCACAGGACCTCGTGGTTGAAAATCTTGTGTGTTCTTAAATCTTAGTGTCATTATGCGCATCTTACTGCACATAGTGTATTTTTGGTGACAGTTTTATTAAAGCAATTTTTGGTTGCTGTGCATTGAAATGTGTTAAATTAATGATAATGCCGCATTGGTATTTGAAGTATTTGTGCTTTGATTCTCCAAAAGCCTTGGTAGCATTTTAATTATACAAAATAGGTAGTTGTAGGTCGCTCCACTTTTACATTGATTTAATACTCTGTGTCAGTGCAGAATTAGAGGGGGTATTCATCCACTTTCAGTTATAGTTCTAGTAAGCTCTACTAATGGATGAATGAGGAGGACTATTATTCTACTTGCCTTTGGAGCATCGATGTTGGTATTGGTTACCTTCATGACAAGCCTTGCGTTTAGCTCATCTGGCTTTGCCAAGGTGAGCTTTCCTAATGGATGATTGTCCGTAGCAACATTTTGATTAAAACAACACCTTTTCTGAAACCACTAGGCCAGTGTTGATGAAACTATGCAGGGATGTTTCTTGCATGAAGCTCTACCAAGAGTGTTCAAAGAATTCCATTCCATGCTGAACTCTGGTTGCTATGGCAAAAAAATAGGAAATGGGCAAAACTTTAAAAATCTTCATCTCTGAAACCACAAAGCCGAGAGCTTAGATATTTAGCATGTAGCATTGTCTAGTGGACATCTACCAAGATTGTTCAAATTATGACCCCAGGAACAAAATTGACCCCACCTGGGGGTCACTTAGTTTTACGTAGGCTATATAGGGAAAACTTTAAAAATCTTCTTCTCTGAAACCACAAGGCCTTGAGCTTAGATATTTGGCATGTAGCATACTGTCTTGTGGACCACTACCAAGAATGTTCAAATTGTGACCCGCATCAAAATTGACCCCGCCCTGAGGGTCACTTGGTTTTATATATGCTATATAGGAAAACTTTAAAAATCTTGTTCTCTGAAACCACAGGGCATAGAGCTTAGATATTTGGCATGCAGCATTGCCTAGTGGACCTCTACCAAAATATTCAAATTATGACCCCGGGTCAAAATTGAACCCGCTCGGCAGGTCACTTGGTCTTACATAGGCTTATATAGGAAAAACTCTTCTCTATACCACAGGACCTAGAGCTGAGATATTTGACATATAGCATTGCCAAGTTGACCTTTACTAAGGTTGTGCAAATCATGACTCATAGGTGAAATTTAACCCTTCCCTTGAGGGGGGAGGGGTCGCTTGATTTCGCGATGAACCTTATAGGGAAAACTTAAAAGAAACAAGGAGGCCCACAGGGAGAGCCTATATATTTGGAATTTTACTAAGCATTGTGTAGTGGACCTCTATGAATTATGTTAAAATCATGACCCCCTTATTTTATTGGTAACTAATATACATGTGGGCAATATATGGTCATCTTGGTCCTCTTGTCTTTTGTCTTTGATACTACAGCCCCAATCTAGATTAAACTTTTAGTATAATAAAGATCTATAATAAAGATGTAATCTCAAATAATACAGCCTATGAATTTCGGACAAAATCCAGCAGGAAGGATACAGGGGGGGCCCCGGGTTTGGGAGGTCGGGGCGGCCCCGGGCGTAACTTTTTTGCCTTTGTTGGTTCGCTCCAAGCCTTATAAGATTGCAATTATGACTGTGTTTTATTTTTTGTTTTTAAGTAATCGAACACTAAATAGCGGACCGAGTGTTATTAACATGTATATTGAATGGCAATGAACAATGTGGGAGAACGATAGGCGAGGTTAAAAAAGGGGGCCTTTTAAGGGTGGTTGGGGGGCATCTCCCCAAAAATTTTTTCGAGGGTGCCATTTCGTGCTTTTCCTGCATTTCAAACGTGTTTTTGATATTTTAAAACTTCAACGATTTCGGAATTGAAAATTAATTTATAGATATTTATGTAGGTTGGGGATTTTAGGCGACGAATCCCCCTGGATAGCTAGTGGGATATCACGCACAAAAAACCTAACTTATTATCTCGAGAAGACATTTGGTTTACTCTAGTATGGAAATTTGGAACCAAATACCTGTTGATACAAGACTTATCAAATGTTAATGCGTTCAAATGCAGCTTAAAAGCATTTCTGCTTAAGACTGATGATCTGTAACTACCTTTTTTGCAACCTACTTCATATTGTAAGTGAAATATGATATTTTAGGTCCTTGTTTCTACATTTCAATGTAATCTGTATACTAGTATGCACGGTATGATAGTCTTGTTCATATTGTGTTTTTGGGTTGTTCATACTTGTTTGAATTTGTTTTGAACATTCTTTAAGAAGGACTCCTTGTAAATAAGATTTACCACCTATTAATGTACTGTATATTGTTCCTTATATCTGGAGTTCCTTTGAAAAAAGGTTTTAAACAGGAAACTCCCCTAATAACCCCTTCGATATCCGTCTAAATCGAACAAGTTCCTAATATACGATGTATATATATCGAACTAAAATCTATATCGAACAAGTAGTTTTATAGTCAAATGTTATAAAATCATAACCATCAACTTATAGTTGATTTTGATTTTCCTACCTGCTTTGAATAGTTATAAAGATCTTTAAACGTTATACTTTTCTATATCCGTAAACCTATGTAAAATAATTGCATGGATTAATAAAACATAAAAAGACGATTCTTGTTTCAATCGGCAATACTTGAACATATACAATTAAAGAAAGCTGATTTTCATTCACTTGAAATATTTAACAAGGTATTTTTCCTAATATGGGATTTCATCCCGTCTGCATGCATTTAAAGAAATGCTCGCAATTATTTACGTAAAATATCACTTGAATTTCGTACTAAGCAATTATGTTTGTATTCTCATTTGACTAGTTTAAGGTTACACATGTGTAATGATTTACCTTTATGAATAATAGCTACATGTACGCTATGAAAAATACAATGCAGACGGCAGAAGAAAAAATGCAAAAGCAACAGTTTTTTTTAACTCTTTGGAACATATTTGCAGTTCGATATATACGATTCCTTTACTGTACATTTTTAGCTCGACTATTCGAAGAATAAGGAGACTATCCCCCCCCCCCCCCCCCGGTTGCCTACTCCCCCCCCCCCCCCCCCGCCCCCGCCCTGCGTTGGTTAAAGTTTTTAATAAAGTCAAATATCTTGAATACTATCAAAGGTATTGACTTGAAACTCAAAATATATCTTTACCATCAACATCTACACCTGAGGAAACAATCCCCATAACTCTGTTTTGATTTTTGACAGATTTATGCCCCTTTTTAACTTACAATTTTTGGTAAAAGTTTTTTATAAATTCAAATATCTTGCATATTATCAAAGGTATTGGCTTGAAACTCAAAATATATCTTTACCATCTCCCCCCCCCCAACATCTACACCTGAGGAAACAATCCTCATAACTCTGTTTTGATTTTTGACAGATTTATGCCCCTTTTTAACTTAGAATTTTTTTAAAAAGTTTTTAATAAAGTCAAATATCCTGAATACTATCAAAGGTATTGACTTGAAACTCAAACTGTATGTTTACCATCAACATCTACACCTAAGGAAACAATCCCCATAACTCTGTTTTGATTTTTGACGATTTATGCCCCTTTTAAAACTTAGAATCTTTGGTTAAAGTTTTTTATAAATTCAAATATCTTGCAAATTATCAAAGGTATTGACTTGAAACTCAAAATATATCTTTACCATCAGCATCTACACCTGAGGAAACAATCATCATAACTCCGTTTTGATTTTTGATGGATTTATGCCCCTTTTTAACGTAGATTTTTTTGTTAAAGATTTTTATAAATTCAAATATCTTGAATACTATCAAAGGTATTGACTTGAAACTCAAAGTATGTGTCTACCATCAACATCTACACCTGAGGAAACAATCCCCATAACTCTGTTTTGATTTTTGACAGATTTATGCCACTTTTTTAACTTAGAATATTTGGTAAAAGATTTTATAAAGTCAAATGTTTTGAATACTATCAAAGGTATTGACTTGAAACTCATAGTATGTGTCTACCATCAACATCTACATCTGAGGAAACAATCCCCATAACTCTGTTTTGATTTTTGACAGATTTATGCCCCTTTTTAACTTTGATTTTTTTATGGACTTAAAATGGCTTAAAATGTATGTTTACTGTCAACATCTTCACCAATGTTTTTGATTTTTGACATTTATGCCCCTTTTTAACTTAGAATTTTGTCACAGTTTTTACCAGACTTAACATGGAAATAGAAATGGCTTTATTTGGGTCCCTTTAAATATCATAGAATAATTATGCAGCATGCAGCGGTCATGCTTTTTTAATTCTATACATTTCAATTTGAAAAGTTACAAAGTTATTCATGATCAAATTTACAAGGTTATGTATTTCTTTGAAATTATCCCCTCCTCCCTCCACTTGGCTTACAGAATCCAGAGTAAGGCTTTGAATGTAATGTACATTTACAAAGGTCTTTGAACAAGTTTCATATCTTTGACCTTAATTCTTACAGACAATTACACAATACTCCTGTTCTTTGACAAAAAACCCATTTTACCAACAACCTTTCGAATAGTCGAGCGTGGTGTCATGTGACAGCTCTTGTTTATTGTTGGGCCAGAAAATAGTGTTCCTTATATCCGAAGTTTCCTTCGGGCCAAAAAAACAACTGTTTGTTATATCCGAAGTTACGTTATATCCGGAGTCAATATATACAGAGTTTACTGTACCCCTGAAACGAAGTTTAGGGGGGTGTATAGGAGTTACCCGGTGGTTGTTTGGTCGGGCAGACGGTTGCATTTTGCTTGTCCGGAGCATTACTTTAAACCTACTAAATGTAGTTGGAATTCAATACAACTTCATGCAATGGTCGAGCACATTGAGGGGAAGTGCAGTGCACAAGAACCATAACTCCATCTTCACTCGTTACAGAGTTATTGCCCTTTGTTACTTTTCGTTGTCCAGAGCATAACTTGAAAACTACTGGTTGAAATTCAATACAACTTCATACAGTGGTCTAGCACAACGAGAGAAAGTGCAGTACACATGAACCATAACTCCATCTTGCCTCTCGTTGTCCAGAAGTTAACTTGAAAACTACTGGTAGGAATTCAATACAACTTCATACAATGGTCTAGCACAATGAGAGAAAGTGCAGTGCACAAGAACAATAACTCTTACTTGAGTAATGACATAATTATTGCCTTTTGATACTTTTCCTTGTCCAGAGCATAACTTGAAAACTACTGATTGGAATTCAATACAACTTCATACAATAGTCAGGTATATTGAGAGGAAGTGTAGTGCCCAGGAACCATAATTCTTTCTTGACTCATTACAGAGTTATTGCCCTTTGTTACTTTTTGTTGTCCAGAGCATTACTTGAAAACTAGTGGTTGGAATTCAATACAACTTCATACAATGGTCAAGCACAATGAGAGGAAGTGCAGTGCACAAGAACAATAACTCTTACCTGAGTAATGACAGAATTATTGCCCTTTGTTACTTTTCATTGTCCGATGCATTACCTGAAAACTACAGGTTGGAAATCAATGAAACTTCAAACAATGGTCAAGCACAATGAGAGGAAGTGCAGTGTACAAGAACCATAACTATCTTGACAAATTACAGAGTTATTGCCAAGAACAATATCTCGTTTTTATTTTTTTTTTGCAAGATATTCTGCTACTACGAACTTCCTCAGTTTATAAAGCAGTCTTTCGGGGGTATTAATCACATTTAATGATAGGTCTAGTTATTATTATTATAAATAAACTGATTTTGATATATGGTTTTATGTGTAATATTTACATGCTATTGAAGTGTTCTATATCAACAGTTCAACACCATTTATTCACCTTGTAATTTGTATAATTTTGACACCAGTCTGTATTTATTAAATGTTCATGAAGTTTATATTTGTTTCTATAGTTGTTCTTCTCAAGTTGTTTAATGATACCCACACATGTATGTCCATTCTGGTAGACTTTCATGTTCTACATTATCATCCGTGTAGATATCGATATTTGCACAATTTGCTTCAAATGCAACATGCACATATTAACATACATATTTCCTTTAGGTCGTATAAAGGAACATCTTTCTAAACCTTCCCTTTTAGTGCCCAGATGTACGTTCAACGGTTTGTGTCGGATCTTATGTTGAATCTCTAGATGAAACATGGTTGTATGATTTCACAAATTCTTGAATGGAGTGATTAGCAAAAATACGTTGTCTGCAAATATATTATGGTTATCTAAATCAGCTTATCCCTCTCAGCTTTGCGATTAATTGAGGACATTTGCAACACCCTTGCGCCATGCACAAAATCCGGTCATCGTACATCAAACAAATATCATCCATGACATTCGGCAGTGAAAAACGTTCTGTTGCATTCACTGTACTAATTCATGGGTAAACGTAAACAATGTATGTAAGTATGTTCATAATGGATTATGTTGTGGTCAACATTTGTGTCGAGTTATCGTTAATATGACAAAAGAGTACAGCTTAGCCAGGAAAACATAATTCCAGTGCATGAAACGCTAGAGTGTGATTTTGACCTTGAGTAGGGGATAATGGTCCTTTTACATGAGAAACTTCTTGAGCGGACAGGAAGCCAATCTTACCATTTTAATTGTCTTGCAGAATTAAAGATGTTTTGCCAAGTTTCTTTAAAACCCATCAATGTATGTCGAAGTTACATAGCAAAAAAAAACAGAGTAAACAAACTAGCGCTTGTATTTAGGAGCAAAGAAAAACTTCTGATAACCCGATAGTATGCTGCTTTTGGTGATCCCAAATACCAAGTTCTGTTTTAGTAATTCGGTATACAGTTACCAGCATTGGAACTGATGGAAATCCGTTTCTGTCATAATGGTATCTCCGCCCACCTAGAGCTGTAGACGTATATGTGTCCCATATTAAAATCAAATTACACCTAGCACCACGTTCCAAACCTTTTGCTGTTTGGCGTTTTTCATGAATTGGCCATACGATAAGCTTTTACAATACATGTCTGCAGATAAGACCCTTGACCATAAACAAATTGCAACAGATACAGGAAAAACGTATTTTTCAAATCTTGCAACTGTGTTACATAGCGAAAGTCTAATCTAATGGGGGAGAATTTACTTTTTAAAAAAGATGTGTAACAAGAGACTATCACAATAGTTCGGCCAGGAAATGACAGTGAAAAGCAAAAGCGGGAGGGGTAAATACACTTAAGGACAACAGTTATGTCCGGTATAATTAAAGTTACACGAAAACTGAAATTGGATATTTTACTCATAATTAGAAAAGCATAAGAATTTCAGCTAATGTTAAATTTTAATGTTCGTGAAATTGGATAGAATGTTCGTGGGCGTTTAACGCACGTGCAACATGTGTTTTACTCTCATAATTAGAAAAACGCGCATTAGAATCTTGACAGCATTTTCGAATAACAACTATTTAGTTTTCACACATTTTCAATGTCTCGTGAACTTTGTAATAATAGTTAATGTTCATATTGTGAAATTCGTTGTTTGTGCCGTCACGGTTGATTGAATGTTTTTCGATTGTTCGATTCCCAGGGCTGACCAACTAAAATTACTAACAGTCTTTCGGATGAGACTTTGAAACCGAGGTCCCATGTAAGGGTGAAAAACCTGGCATGATAAAGAACAAGGGGTGTCTCTGGAATTGGGACGCTTTCTGTATCTTGCACTATCCCCCGAAAACCTAAAATAACTAAACTCTTCTGGGGGCGTTGGTCATATGGGATCACCGGTACCAACGATAAAAACCCTAATATACCGTACTATTGATATGTATTGTGTATATCGGCCTTAACGTGTATAGCAGATTTATCAAAACCGTGATGACCATGTCTTGATGACAGATTTACGGCCATATACAACAGATTATATATTTTAATCGTATATAACCTTTTTCCTGATAGATTACATCACTCCAAGGACCAACATTTTACTGCGTACACTGATATGTGATTACTAATGCATGGACATGTTTCCATAATGACTCAAGTGCTTTATACATGGCATATGCAACTAAGACAAGTAACTAATGGCGCTATTATTAACTGGACAATTAGTAGACAGAAGTAATATTTTGTTGACACTCCTTACTTTATATTTATTAGAATGTCAGTGCACGCACACTCATCTCTTTACATACATGTGATACTTTCAATATATACTGTAACGAAAACGATACGCGCATTGCACAGTAAAGAAAGGTCGTTATCTATGTATTTATGGCTATTGTCTAACAGTTTTATTATTATCAATTCATTTCACTATACATGTACAATGCAACATTTTAACTGCTTCAAATGAACTTGAAACGTAAGCTTCAGATGACGTTAAACAAATGTTTGTCGACGTGATGCAGGGAGACGCTAACGTTAACAGGAATTGCAGTGTATAAGAACCATAACTCTACCTTGACTCTACCTTGAGTTATTACAGAGTTATTGCCCTTTGTTTCTCTTCCTTGTCCGGAGCATGTTACTTTTCCTTATCTGGATGCTCGATAGCGCCTAGAAAAAATGTAACGATATTCATCCTTTGAGTAAAATAATTTGGACTAGCATCAATGTATACACGCGCATATTTTGTGTGGATTTCTGATCTTGGTACATACGAATATTTCCGGTAACAATATATTAGACGTTCAACTATAACCAACTTTTACGTGTGTATGTCTTTTTCGTTTCAGTGTACATTGTATACTTACATGTATATTATTGCCAGGGGTGGGCAATATCTTTCGCGTAAAAAATAATAACTGTGTGAAGGTAACTTTCATGACTTTATCTAATATGATTGTAATTTATTTAACCCAGCAAGATATGGATTTGAATTGGTAGGATTAATGGCGTATACCGGTGATTATATATTAAAGTGGACTTTTTAGATATTATATACGAGCGATTTGCAAATGTTTTTGTTGTCAAGTTAAGAATATCGACAGGTATGCCTCAGTAATTTACAGCGGATAAATAAATATATATAATGAAACGAAGCGGATCCTGCACATACAAAAGAAAACATAAGACTTTGAAATTATACTTGATAATTTGTTAAAGAACAACGCAGGGGTTCCGTAAAAAGAGATCGCGGAAGGGTTACATTTAGATTATCAAATAAATAAAAATACATGTACAAGTAAAGCGGACAGAGAAGTCATGGAAATGGTGTTTTATACAAGCGGAAAAAGATAAATTGTCACTCGCTTCATTAATTATAAGGTATACAAAGAGTCTTGCTTGTTTTAGCTATAGCGTTATCTTAAATCTGAATCTACCTGTATAAACATTGTTATATATATGGAAAGTCTTATCTTAAGTTTTCTTTTATGGATATAAATGTCCTGCAGTTTCGTGTTATGTACATTTGTGTTTTCTTATGCAGTATTATCTGTGTGTATAATTTACGCTATTTAGAGACGTAAATACCCGAAAGGAGTACAATAATATCCTTAAGGATAATGCCTTATTTAAATAACCTTTATTCAGTGTTATCCACCCAACAATGATGGACACATAACTTGTGTTTCAAATTACGTTACGGATATAGTGTATCAGATATGGTGAACCCTTTCTGAATTTTATTTACGGAACTAGCACAAGGTTGTGAATGTTTGAGTTGTGGCAGGAGCACGTGACAAACTCTCGCGCATGTCTCGTAGAAACGAGAATTGCCATGAAAAGGCCGAAGACAAGTTAATATGTTCCTATTGGAAAGTGTTCTCAACCGGTAGTTGTTTCAGGCAGAAATACAAGGTATGGTTATCTTCTTTATTTTCTAGGTTCTATTCTGTTAAAGAGGGTTGGTTAAGCACAGCCTAATTCAATGCATGTGAGAAGTGTTTGTCGTAAATGATATTTCATAGTTATAGGCATCTTCTACACCTTAGAATTGTCTGTTTGCTCACGTAAAGAAGCTATGGGCGCCGAACTTTAAAACAAGTATTTTAATGTGTAGCACTGTACATTATAGGAACAAAAGTCCAGCAGACTATAAAGCATTTTTTATAATAAACGTAGCTTGACACACCATTATATCTAAAAAATTGTTACGCTTTTCTATTGACCGAGCTTGAAACTCAGTTTGGCACGAAAAATAGTTTTATTAATGTATTGCCAGTGTTCGTTTACTTTGAAGCTAACTTAAGCGAGATATGACATTTTTATCCTATATATATGAAATCATTGAAGTGTTATAAATTCTCCAAACAGACATGTTTTCTTTTCAAATTTTTAAGACCTCTTCAATAATTCAAAAGCTAAGATATTTCAATCCTGTTTGCACCGAGAACTTACCTTTTATATTTGTTTTTGCACTTATTCAATATACTTTATAAATAGCGGTGTTTCTATCTTTTTATTCCTACAGATTAAGCCTGTGAGCTTCCATACAAATACATGTTATACTCCTGAACCATTGAAAATACGAGTAAATGTGCTTATTTTTTAAAGAACATTTTTGTATATATATACCGTTATCAATAAGCTTATGCTCCTTTTCAATATCAATGTAACCTTGATATTTGATTGAAAGACATCAAAATCAGCAGGGGTTATCAATTTGTAAGAAGCAACTATAAAATAATTGTGTATATCAATTTGTTCCTAAGGTTGTTGAATTATTGTTGTGTTAAGAGTAAGTGTTGGAGCCGTGCTTGAACTTTTACGGAACTGCCATAAAATCGTAAGACAGCAGCCACTTGTCTCAAGCAGCAATCCCTTAAAATTGAAAGTTAAAAAAATGAAGAACTTAAAGAAACTATTTGTTGAGTTATCATTTGGGAACCTTTAGATCTACGAATCGAGGGACTGACTGAACACCCGACAGATCAACCTCACCGCCATCATCGAAACACTGTATACGTAATGTCACAGTGATTAAGTTTGGTTCGGTACATGTGTATGTCAAAACCACAATCCTTGTGTATAGGTATAGATCAACGTGTAATGAACTAGATCTTAACTTGAGCTTATTTCAACTAAGCAGTAAATGCCAGTCATCCCTTCACCTCAATCGGCAAGGGTAGTCTCCCTTAGACAAGTCCTTTCGACCTATTCTTACTGATTCTTCCAATTTCATATTTAAAAAAGACTGAAAAGTAACTAGATAATGACACAGCATGACCACTGACAAGTATCTAACAATGGCTCATTATTCCAGCCAGATTCTTCGCTGTAAGTGTCCGGTAAATTGTACATGTGACGCATTTCAATTTGTCAACTCGACACGTACAACAACGCTTTGTTCCTTCCCTACGGCAGACAGGTTTATGCGAGATGTGTCACTTACTCCAATACTGCTGCAACTGCTGCTTAAATATTTATAAATGATCCTTCAAAATGTGGATGGTTCACTAAAGTATATGAAATGAAGTGACGAGACTCAATGATTATATGGCGGAAATACATGTATAAGAAGATAGCCTAACAACAAAGATGATGGCTGTATCAATGTACTTTTTGCACCTCTTTTAAATAAGAACGTTAAGTAACGCCATATAACACATGCATTTTCTACTCCTGCTAATAAACAGGGAGATCTTGCAAGAAATTGCAGTTCACAGTTTATTTACACTCTCAACACATAACAATGTGAAATGAAGTGAGAAAAAAGAGAACGTATAAACATACATAGATACCTGACGTTGTGTAACAAAACAAGAACAAACAGCAAAATACCCAGACTGTTGACTAATCATGATGTAAATAAAACTCAAGATAAAATAATATAACCAGCATCTACTTAAATGGAAAGAACATTTATTTTTGTTGTCAGGTTGAATTTTAAAATGTTTCAAAACTGAAACACACAATTTGCAATTTTGCTTCATCATTTTCTCAAATGTACGGTTGCTTTTTCGCGAATCGGAGACTGAGAACGAAAAGTGGAATTCGTCCCCTATATCGTTCCAAATGCAAAGTTTGCATTTCCGCTGATCTTAGCCGCAATATTATTATCATACATACGAAAACTAATAAAATTTTGGATAAGTAATGGGAACATGTTATCTTGGTAGCATCCGTGGTCCCAGGACGATAGTTAGGTTAACTTCCCGCCTGTAAAAGGGACCTAAATACGGTTGAAACGGGCGTTAAACTCGTAAAACAGCACACTCATTAGGATTGCTAAAATGTCATTCTTGAAAATACTGTGCGAATAGAGATTTTTTAACATTATACATTAAAAGTTTCCCCTAAAGCCTTCAATATTCTGATTTAACAAGATACAGCTGAAATCACACTCGTTAGAAAAACATTTATAAACCACTTACAGTTGTGAGGATTGTGATACTTAGATCTATATGCAACGTTATACAGTGATGGCAATTTGTTACTATACTATAGAAAAGCCATTGATTCGCTTTTTGATAGCTATTTATTTTGATAGCTATTGATACAGGAAAACTTCAAAGGTCACCATACAACATCATATGTGTGTACCTGACCTCACATGTAAAATAGGCTTCATAAACTCAGTATGTACTTTTTTCCGAAATAGAGAGACCATAACACCAGACTTCGCAGCTTTATATCAATAGTACCGACACTTATGAGCATTTTTTTCAAGTTAAAATCTAGTTGAAATAGGATTGTGTAAAAAGGGTAGAGGAAATAATAGCTTTTAACCAAATACACCAAACTCTTCTTGCTACCAGTACGAAATAATAACTTTATTACTTTTCCTATTTTGACTGGGAAAGTCTTTTTTTAAAAAAAACTGCATGCAGGAGTTGCTTCCCTTCCACCGCCGAAATCTCTAACAACAATAACAATAACACAAGGGAGATCACTGCGAAGAAAGGAACATTATTTTATTAGTTCGATTTTATTTTTATTTCTAAAGCACCAAATTCAAATACCATTGCGGCATTATTATTAATTTTACACATTTAAATGCACAGCAACCGAAAATTGCTTTTATAAAACTGTCACCAAAAATATACTATGTATGCGCATAATGTCATTTTAATAAATTTCAAACTTTTGTATACAAACTAGATAAATATTTTCTTGCTTGTTCAGTTATACGTATTTGGCTTTTTAGAATTGTCTGTTGAAAACAGAATTCCATGATATTTGAAGCTATCTACCACTTCCAAGGAATAATAATCTATGGGTACATATATATTCTTTTATCAAACAACTTCCTTCTTATCAAAATTGATAAGTTTCCAAGTTTTACAATACAAATAAAATGTGTTAAGGACTTTAATGAATTTACTATAGAATAAACGGTTCTGAATTAACAATTTCAGTCGCTTTATTTTACACTAGTCATTATATAATGTTAACAAAAATACTGATACACACGGTCTTAGACTCTATGATACGCTTTAGGGCAGTTACCCTTGATTTACCATCAATTTAATCAGTTTAATTGTTTTATTTAATTATATCCATTAATGACAGAAAAAAAAATTAATAAAACTTCTAAACGAACGTTGCAATTCCATTAGATTTTCATACTGACTCTTGCGTACGTTTTTTAAAATAAGTTTTTAGTTTTCTACAATCACGATACACTCTAACTAACAAACATTTAAGCATGATAATGGGAGACCACTGTGGTACTCCTAATACCATGTACTACATGTATATGTATTATCACTAGAAATGTTCGTTCTGAGTCTATTGTTTCATCTTTGAGGTTGCCTTCTTTAAGCATGTGTATAGTTGTAGGTATTTAGCGCCGTTGGTTACTGACTCCCAATTTTACCTCTGTCTGGAGCCTGTCGACTGTTCTCTACGTCATCTTCAGAAATAGTGCGATTCCCTGCTCTTCCCTGCTGTCCACACATAACCTCTCTCTTGCGAGAAATGACTACCGGAAACTGTCCATTTATGCCATAGGTTGGCCCTTTCAACATTTAACGTTTTGTTCTTTGGAGCAATGACAAATCAGGTGAGCGATATGGGATCATCATGGTTATCTTGTTTCTGTTTCAATTCACAAAATAAAGTTGTGTCCAAATCTTATACACGTACGGATAACATATTGATGGTATTATAAGATGCACGTTGGGCGAAGGAGCACGTGTGACCGCGGGTCGGTTCCCCCAAAGTCAGGAAATACCCCAATGATTAAGGCTATATTTATAGAATTTGATGCTCGGAGACTGTAAGTAATTTACACCAGTATGATGCCCTCTTTCGGTTTCATATTTCTTGAAAACTAACTAAATGTTTGTAATTGAATACTAATCACAAGGCTCTTAATTATTGATTTTAACTACAATTAAACTCAGATCATCAAACCCGGATACGATGTAACCTTTTTCTCGTTTACTTTAAATGTATTCATACTTGAGACTGAATATTAATTGAATTTCGGAATTGACATGAATGCAGCGCGCGTTGGATAAGCTTAAATTCAAGACAAACCTCACCTGTCTGGTACAATATGTCTCGACTTGTTGATAAATAGATAGCCTGCTTTGACTTTATAGCTACTTTTATATTTTATGAAAGCTTAGAAGTACTGTAAAATACAAACTATGCTTCTAAATTAAGTGCCACATATCTATCAACAACCTTAACCAAACAGATATTCAATGTCTAGGTGACATTCACCTTTCCGGAGATTAAGTCAAGAATTTCTTGAAGTACATTGGTTTTACTTCACACAGATTGCTTTTGGCACGTAGATGGGCCTATCTGATCAGTCCTCGACTCAAGTGGTCACTCTCGAAATTTGTTATGGTGTAGAAAAAAGGGAGGGGGAGGGGGGGTGACTGGGTCGCGGAAGACTTGTACATGTATGTCATTAGCAGCGAGTTAAAGTCGCCAATAAAGTAAATAACTGATTTTATGTAGACAGATGTTTCAGAGAATTGTTGTTTATTGTTAATGAACATTAAACTGATGACTGTCTAAGTATTCGGCAGGAATTGTTTTACGAAGTTTTCCTGTATCGTATTTGATGTGTATTGTCTTTTTGATTGCTTCCGGAAACAAGTGCATCGGTTACACCGCTGGGTGCTCTCCGATGTCTGCAGGTTTTGGTTGAACGGCACTTCAGTTCTGTTCTTGCAAATGAAAATTTAACAAGTTTTAATTCATTTGCATAAACCTTGTACATGTAATTATGAACAAAAAGAATTATACAAAATAATAAAGGGACTTAATTCAATTATAGGCCAAGATAAAGTACAAGTATAATTTCATATGACGAAAGGAGAACATTCAAAAGGAAACAATGTGTGCTATGTAGTGCTAAGAGTTAGTAGGCACTGCACACTTCCACTAAATATTCTCTATCACTATCACCATACATAATATCTACTCCACGTTCCTGATAATATCAAATGAATATTTCATGTTACCGACAAGCATTGTTTTACACAATAAAGGGAGATAATCCAACAGTGTGGTCAGCTAAAGTTGTGGTTCTTAGTGACTGCACTCACTCTCCTCAAAGTCCTCTACAACTGTGTGAAATATCAATTCATTCCCTTACATAGTTTTCGAGTAATGCTCCATACAAGCTCATTTCCTACAGGGAGATAATTTCAAAAAATTGGACACTAAGTAGGTTAGTAATTGTTGCTTGAAAAATCTGTGCGCGACATAACAGCTCTGTCAATGATATAAGAAACGAAAAAAAAAGTTACTTTATCATGTGAAGCAATGAGGAAAAATATGAAAATCGCACTCCATGTTAAGGTGTCGGCCGCTCATCCCGGAGGTTCTGGGGCCACGACAGTACTGGTTTTTCCGGTTTTTCCAGGAAGCGGACTCGAGAGTGACTCGGTAAGCTAAAGCTTTCTTCACAATCGAGATAAAATAAATTAGTTTAAATAAATACGGATTTACTATATATGTGCCGTAACCCGATAAAAGATGAGATACAGCTTTTTGAAATCTTAATAAAAGTCCTTTGATTGCATTTCAAACCCGTCGCGCAAATCACTTTAAACAGTTTTAAAGCCTGTAATACCCTATACAGTCAAGATATTTGCAGACGACAAATATAGTTGCCGCATATGATATAAGATATGGCGTATGCTGCACAATTATCTGATATAAGTGCCGTAGTTGAAGTATTCTGTACGATAATTGTTCGTTTGTTAGCCTATTCATCTTGTCTCTTTTTTATACACCTTCTTATAATAGAAGATTTCGGTCTGTTTGCGAGAGCCAACCACGCATATAGCACGAATGTACCGCCGTATCATATTTCCAGTAGAATAAAATAGCTCCTTTAATTTCACTTAAGTAGTGCCTGCGCAAGTTGTATAATCAGTCAGAAAAGTTTTTGATAGCATGGTTTTGATTTTCACTTGGTTTTTTAATACTTGAACATAGTAAAACTTCATTTGGCAAAGTTTTTGGTGAGTGGGTAGACGCTTTACAGATAAGGAGGACGGAATAAGGAAAATAGAAAAATAAGTAAGTTGTTTGCTTGATTTATATTTATGTAATTAAAATGATTTAGATCTATCTAAATTTTATAATTGTCGGTGATATATGAGCGCACGATAGAGTATTGAGGGTAATTACATTTTATGCAATATTTTGACAATATCATATTGCCACTGTAAGCTAATTGCAAATAAATGTTTGTCTTTCCATCCGTTGTCCGTCCACCCGTCCGTCCGTTCGAACGCCTGTCTGTCAAAATTATAATTATTTACATATAAATATAACGCGTTCTTTCTGTTGCACATTTTTTGGGTAAAAAATTAGATCTTAATAAGATTTCAGTCTTAGACTAATAAAAATTAACATAGTTTAAAGAAAGTCGGCCAGGGTATATATCGTATTGATACACATCCAGTAGTTTTAAATTTTAAGCTCTATAAATGTAGATCATTTTAGAAAGGTAGATCAATTGTTATTACTTTTTTTCATATATTGCAATATCATAACTTTAAAACACTGTTAAAAGAAATCTCAAACATAAAATTAGTAAAGCATAAAATGAATTCAGCCTAAGTAATTGAAGTAAACCCCTTTAATTTACACACGATTTAATTAAAAGTATGCCCTGTATTTTCCCATACATTCGTGTGAAAGTAAAGCAATTGGCATTTTGAAGTTAAGTCTCACGGGTTGCTCTGCTTCGCCCACTGAAATAATTAGATACAAATTGACCACTGCTGATGTCATTATCCGACGACTGACCAAATAACTGCAATTATTGACGTTTTATTGAGACACACTGTCCTTTCATGGGTCACGACGCCGAAACATTCATGCAACATATCAACAAACCATAGTAATACATACATTCAGATGTACTGCAATTTTGCAACTACTAAATGTAAATGCACGAAGTCAAAGTTGTGGAAATAACTGTGATTTTTTTCTAATAATAAGTGTCATGTCTACGTTTTGTTTGGATATAAAGATTATAAGTAACGTAAGTATATTTTCTATGATTATAACTCTACTGTCATATATCTAAGATCATTTCGTATTATTCTTGTAGTGTCAACATTTTGCACTATAAATGGTCATTTGAAACACTTTTCCGAGAATATGCGGAAAAGGCCGAGTGATGTTCCGAGAATCTACGTCAGTGAAAGTATGAGTCTTATAACCTGAATGTACTTTCTTGCATATCAGATCGGCATGTCCGGTTATTTTGGCAATGCCGGAAAAACCGGTCTGGCACCCCTCATATGACAGACGACTCTCGTGAAATGCTTATGACGTAACGTTATAAATATTGAGACGTCACTTTCCTAAACAACGTCGGAATATCGTTTGATTTTTATGGTAATTCATCATTTTGATAAGTTTGCATTTAGAAATCTGTTTTAAAGTGTAAGACGGTAAGCAAGAAAGAGTTTCCACCATGAGACATTTTGCTCAGATGGAAATATCCGTCACCTAGGGTAACTGTCTTGTGGGAACTCGACAGAGCCTCGTTCCCGCCAAAACAGTTACCCTCCGTGACGGATATTTCGACCTGAACCGCATGCTCATGACAAAAACTATTATTCTTTGTTTTTCAATGTATTACCTAATTGGAAAGTATTTGACTTTAAAGATAACTTAAAGAATCAGTTGTGAAGTTGATCTGGTGCAGCCACTCAACCCGAGGCTTGTCAGTTAGATCCCCGCTATATGTTTCCGGTCTGACTGGCACTAGAACTGTTTATCTATGAAGGCTACATGACTCGTGAGTGTGCCTTTATAAAGAACTTCGTAGTCGAAATAAAAAGTGAAAGTTTAAGGTATCTAAAATGTTTCAGATGGAAATTCTATATCACGACATATACATGTTGTCATGCACTTAAACGGGTAGCAAATATAACGAACAGCTTCAAAATTTGAAAGCGACGTAACACGATATCAGAATGTGGTATTTTATACTTTAAATAACCATAATTAATCATTTATATGGCTAGCTGTGAGTTAATTATAAGATATACAGTTTAATATCCACAGTAATTACATTTAAATGTAAGGAAGGATGCTGGTATGTAGAAAACGTTTCACACAGAATAACCGAAGCGTTCCAAATAAATTCATTCGGGTATTCAAGGCGTCATCTATCTTCATTTATAACCAAGTATCCCGCATAGTTCATCATGTAATATCTGTACATTATATAGAGAGAGCCACCTAAAATTTAGTCGACCAATGTTTTGCCTTATCAGTTAAAAACGGTGTGCCATGCCTTGTTGCATCCGATCCAGTCATATAAGTATGGAACGCCTAAGCGGTCTTATGTTATGTACATTCTTTACACTTTATTATCTTATATCATTCTTTATTGTAGTATGTGTTTTCTTTATAACATGATGCAGACATTTTGTCATGTTATGTGCATTCTTTATTATATGATGTTCATTTTTTATTACACCTTATTGATGATACATAGACGTTCACATCTCTCTATAAGTGCACGTGGGCATGCATTGTTATCGTTATTTTCTTTCATTCAAATAACATTGAAAGCACGACAGCTTACACAATAGCTTGCATATTTTCATAGGTATACAGATAGGGATGAAATTGAAGTTGCTCCATTAACCGCGTGATTTCTCAGAATTATGCGTCGGATGTGTGCATCTTACGACTTAAAACGAATAAAATCTACTATAAATCATTTTGCACCATGTAAAAATAATGTAAACAAGAAATCAGCGGCAACAGCGATGGATACTTCCCGATTACTTCATTTTCAACATCCAATATCCTGTTTGAGTGCGTTAAATATCATATTCTTTGGAACGGTTTTCGAGCTATGTTCCCCATAATCTTAATTTCGTATGATAAAGGGAGATAATTCCAAATGGGACACATTTGATATAAGGTAATTAGACACCGAACTTCATTTAAATATCTGCTACCATATCAGGTAAATATGTTTCATGATTAGGAATTATGTTGTGGAGTATCAACTCCGGACAAGCATTTTGGTTTGACCGTGGCAAGACAAAAATTCCGACTATTTCATGACAATTTGCTTTAGTGTTAACAAAGTCTCAAGTTGATTGGTTTAAGTGACCTAGGTTTTGACTCTGAGTGACCTAGATTTCATTGAGACAAACATTTTGACCAATTTTCATGAAAATTAGATATAGAATGTCAAAAGCGTTTTTCTTTGATTAGGCCAACTGACCTTGTAGATTCGAATTGACTAGAAATCATTCAGACAAACGTTCTGACCGGTTTTACGATGATTGATCAACAAATGTGTCTTCTAGAACGTTTTTGTTTTGGTTTGACCGTGTGACATTGTTTAAGATCCCAGGTAACCAAGAATTAAAGTCTACCTTGAACAATCTGTCCAATTTTAGTGATGATTGGATAGTAAATAAATTATGATCTCTAAGTTGACAAGTTTTTTCTTTGATTTGACCATATTACCTTCAAGTTGGTTTTTTTTTTCAACCAGATGACCTAGATTCGAATTTGTCCAAGTAATTATCAAACATTTTGACCAAATAGCATGATGGTTTGTTAATAATTGTGACTTCTAAAGTGTTAACATGGCTTTCCTTTGATTTGATAATCTGACCCGGTTTTTTTTATCCCAGGTACTTCACTGTACTTCCTCTCAGTGTCGTCTGTTTGTGAAGTTTCAATCAATCTCTTTAATAGATTTCGAGTAAAAGTTTCGGACGAACAAACGGACAGACATAAAATGTTGTTAGCCACATTTTATGATTCTTAGTCACTGCTCTTCTATGATCACTGTTTGACATATCAACTCAACCCCTTTGATACTTTTCGAGTTATGCTCCGAATATGTATACGGATGAACGGGCAGATGTTAGGACAAATCGGCGACTAAATACCATCTACCCCATTCGGGGAGAGGAAAAAAACCCCGATCATTTAATCTAACAAAGAGTTGCCTGATCTAGCTGTGAACTAGGAGCTCTTGTAGGGTATAACATTTCATACTATATGTTTTTTGTAAGTAATATCCATAGTAAGTGATAAATAAACATTAACATAGGTGATAAATTGTCAATTAAAACACTTTTGATCGCGTAAATATGTTTATAATGTTACATATATAGGAGAGTCTTATTATGTAAACTCGTTCAGCTATGAAATATTTGAAATAGTAAAGGGTTGCTGTTTTTTCTGACTTGTAAAAGGTGAACATGCCTGTTACGATGTTAACATATTATGTGATTTTGAACTTCACACGTTTCAATCATACATTCACTTTTTGGGGGCCAGTAAGAATTAGGGGAGGATTGAAAGATTAAGATACAGTTTAAATTCTTTTCATGTTCGCGTTAAAAGATTCTAATTCATTATGCTCAGCAATGCTAGCAAATTGTAATCTGCATGCCATAAGAGGGTTCAGGTTCAGGAAAGGAGCTAAACTCTCCATCATTTTGTAAGTGTCCATATATGACTTCAAGTTTGGTCTGAACGGGAATAAAACCCAAACCCGAAATGTATTGGCCACTTTGGTCTGCAGTGTAACCCATTGCTAACATACCTACATTACATTAGTTATAACTTGACTTTACCACCCCAAATGCGCATTACAACTTCTGACTGTCATCCCTAGGTTGTTTCAACTGTATGGAAGAACTAAGTATAAAGAACTTTTTGATACTTTCATACAAATGTTTTGAAGGTGCATAAGTAACTGACAGACTGTTACGTGTGAGCCTTACATCTCCATAACTTTGAAGTATCTGGTGAGCAATATATAGCTTCGTACGTGCATATTTGCTTAGATCAGAGGCTTAGATTGAATAGATAACATCGCGTGTAACTGTGACAATTACTAAAAGCAAATAAAAGTGTAGAATTTATTTGATCCACATACCTGCATTTTAACATTGATTTGAAATATGTTGGCATATTCAAAATATATTGAAGCATGCGGTAAAAACTAACCTTGTAATAGCAATTTGTTAATAAATAATAGTTGGTCTACGGATGAAATGTTTATATTTGCCGCTATAGCTTAAATGTAAAAGTCTTCAAAAAACAATATCCGTTTTTACGATTTATTTACTTGAGATTTATATTGCTACAGAATAGTAAACATGCAGGCATGCATGGTATTTTAGGATTAATAGAAGTTGTATATCTCTGTAATCTATGTTTCTGCCAACGTATAAAAACTGTAAGATATTGCCTTTATATGCTCACGTGCAAAATTTATTGAAATGATTTATGTGTAACCATACAGTATCTGTTCGGCCTGTATGAAATCGTCGTTTATGTAAGCCTACATTGTACATGAAACGCCACGCCCCCTCCTCCGTGTCTTCATTTTCATGTGTGGGTACATTTTGAAATTGACACTCAAACGTTGGTATAAAAGTGATTCATTATAAGAACAAGTGGTTTTAAAAGTTGTGCAAAGCAAACATTTTATCCAACATTTCTGAAAAGCGAGTTTTAAAGCTTTCAACGACGGCGGTAAGGAAAACACATGACATGCATGTTTTTATTTTTATCTTACTTTATATTATCGGTTTTTAACGAAGATTTCAAAGTTATTTAGCAGGGTAAAGTAGATTTATTTTAAAGGATAACCTATCCTTAGAGAAAGTTTCAGAAAAAATAAAAACACTAGATCATCAAAATAGGCTGCCGACAGAAGAATATTTTTATTCTTTTATTGTACATATGATCAGCTATTGGAGGTCACGTGATTGCATGCACTTACAGCATGCATGCATTTAACAAGAGTATCGTAGGCGTAGTTATCTTTATCTTCGACTTGTCTTGCACCAAATCGTCAAGAAGAAATGCACTTGTTTTCAAAACCTAGTTTGCTTTTCTAGCGACAAAATGCAAACAATTCAAATAAACGTGCGGTAACAAAACAAGAATTCGATTACTAAAAAGCCGTAAGAGCACGTCCTTATTTGTGTCACGGGTTTTCAAATCTGTTTACATTTAAGTAAAACGAATCATGCAGTTTTTCATTTTTATAGAAAGGTATATATCATATATGATTGCATAATTTAAATATTATTAATATTATCAAGTTAGATCTTTATTCAATAAATGCTTTTTGGCGCAATCATCTTGAAATTCATTTTACTACTAGCGTCTGATTGCACACATCGCTATTTACTCGAGCTTGAATCAATACAATTATAGCTTCGGTGATATACAATATAATTTTGTTAAACGTGTATATAGTCCGTACAAATTGCTCTTTCAGCTGTCCAATTATGTTCTAGTCTTCTAATTCTTAGTTCACCTGAGCACGAAATGCTCAAATGTGAGCTATTGTGATCTTCCGGCGCCTGTCGTCTGTTCACACTTTATTGCCCAATCTTTATAAAACTTGGCCAGACTGTATGTTTGCATGAAATCTTGGTTGTGTTCGAAACTGGGTAATTGTAAAAACTAGTTCACCTGAACAAGCCATATCTTGACTCGATTATCAGAATCAAATGATGGGTGACTTCGTAAATGAGTAACGTGGAGTCAAAAAATAAGTCACCAGTAAAATGCATAGAAAAAGCTTGTGAACATTCTAGATGCGACATTTTGTATCCAAATTATTTTTGTCAGAATGTTTGCATTGATGAACTCTAGGACAAGTTTGAAACTGTGTTATGTGGGGTAAAAAACTAGATCACGATGTCAGATCACAGAAAACCTTGTTAACACCCTAGCAGTCACATTTTGTACTCGGTAATCATAACAAATTGTCAGAATGTTTGTCTTGGTGAGCTTGAAATTGAGTCACGTGGGGTAAACAACTAGGTCACCCAGTAAAATACAAATTGTCATAATGTTTGTCTTGGTGAGCTTGAAATTGAGTCACGTGGGGTAAACAACTAGGTCACCCAGTTGAAATACCTTGTAACAACCTGAAGCTTGTATTCAATTATTATGAAAATTGGTCAGGATGTTTTCTTGATTAACATATGTAAGTTCGAAACATGGAGTCACAGGCCAAACTAGGTCACCAGGTTTGCAAAGCAAAGTAAAACGCTTGTGAACATTCGGTACTCAAATTAGTATTAAAAGGCCATCTGGACCTTTTTTGTATGCCATAATAATCTTAATTTGTCAAACTATATGTCTTAATCGGACCCAACATGGACACTTTTTCAATAATCTATTTAAGTGTCATTTTTAAAATATTAAGAGTTCCCAATGTCTCTACAGAAATCTTTGTTACCACCTATTAAATGTTCAATTTCGTACCCTGGTCCTCATTAAAAATTGTCAGTAACGGTTGTCTTTGGGGGAAGAATTTGGAAGTATCAAGCTACAAGGCTGATTCTTTGACCCAGTCTTTCAGTTACTCAATGTTTAACTGTGACCCAGTCTTTCAGCTTCTAAATATTATACCATGACCCAGTATTTCAGCTAATTTACAAGTTTTAAACAATTCGATGTTACATTACATCCCTGTCTATAACTACCCAATATTCTTTTGTGTTTCAGTTTTACATTTGGCAAGTTTTTCATCGAGCCCCGGGATATAAGACTTTTCTTGTATCAGAACATAATCTTTATCGTATTCCGATATTTCAACTATTTAATGTGCTATTATACCAAGTCTTTCATCTGTAAGTGTTTTGATCGCACCCCTCGTCTTTAATTAAAGTCTCGATCATGCTGTGAACTTGCAGCTCTACTCAAGTCCTTGGTATTAATTATTAAAGTAAATGGCTCATCTGAACTGTCGTCTGCTTATCAACTCTCTAGCTAGATCACGCTCACCAAGGCACTCTATCTGTCAAAGGTTATTCAACATTTCTTTTATTATCTGATTCGCTGGTTATCGTGGTATAAATTTTCTCAAATATTATCTTTTTTCCCTCTTTTGATTCGTTCTAATTTAAACCTTCCTATATGACCATTCATTAAATACATCTACGGATTGACATGTTTTCTAAAGCGGCATTCATCCATGGTTGATCTTATTAACGAATTTACTTTCAGTTTGTTATGGTCAGCCGATCAGTGTTTAAGCATTATGTGAGAAACTATTTTGGGCCACATATTTACTAGGTGTTTAATATAATCGCATTTACTGCACTTGTTTCAGCAAAAAAGCTTTAAATTTATGCATGAACACATTAAATGTACACCTCTGGTAAATCAATAAGAGACCTTGATAAATATGGAACAGGCAAGGTAGACGTGCTGTGAACGGATACACGATGTATTTTGTTTTGAAATTTCAACCAAAACCTTATCAAATGTTTCAACAGAGCTATCGTACCATATAAGGAAATAATGAGTTTTAGTCATACTGGGTTCTACAGAGTGAAGTGTGTGGGCGCGTACTGTGACAAGGATGTGAAATGATTAAACGACGAGGATTTCGTTTTAGTTCGGTTAACATGAATTAAATGAAAGTTGAACAGGATTTGCATTATTTCGATGTACTTCTGCGTTAATTTGGAAACTTTCGGCGTTAAAGTGTGCTAATAATTCGGAGAATAGTTCTTGGTTTCGATTTGCATGCTCCCTTGAGGACGACTGAGACATTGTTAGCAAGGTTGCAGCCATGTCGACCACTGTCATAATACTGTGGATACATTTTCGTGACGTGGCAAATTGGATAATAAATGGGGTGGAGAGATCTTACAAGGTAACCAATCAGGTTTCGTGTCAGCATGACAACATCGGCAGTTGACCGCAAAACTGTCGTAAAGCAGGACTTACGGCATTTTTGCGATCAACCCTCGGTGTGCTGTTTTCTATTTTTGAATAGTATGCATATGTGATGCTCCGCTATGCAACGTAAATAAATCCTTACATGGAATTTTACGACTTTAGTTTAAACCTTTTAGTTACAGTTGATCATTTCAATACAATTAGATCGTTTAAACGTTTTAAAGTGAAAATATTGTTATAAAAAGAAAAATGCATGAACACACCTTGTACCATGTGAACAATTCAATATAATGATGTTTTAATAGCGAATCTAATATTGATATCACTTTGAATGCGTATCTCAAGCATTATTTTCTCTCTTTTAAATAATTAATAATAGTTAATGAAGAGTTGGTAGACCTGTTGACATTCGTATTGTTTTGCAATTTCTTTTTATTGTATGCATTGTTCATTGCAATTTCCATTTTTAATTGTATGCATAGCGCCGAAAATGTACATACTACGGAGAGGTATGCGTGTGTTCAGTTCAAATGACTTTGTTAATGTACATGATATCGCACGATTAATACATTCATTTTTATTTTTATGTCCCTCCGCATAGCGAAGGATTTTGATGCAGAACCATGAGCCGGTCACGCCGTCTCAATGTCGAGGTCCAAACTTACGGTCAAAATGTTTGAGTCTCCTGTCCGATCCATATCTCATTAACCCCTTGAAGGATTTTGATGAAACAACCCCCCCATCAAAACTAACCACCCTATCAAGACGATGTGCAAACCCCTTGAATTAAAGGTCAATGTCGCAACTAAAGGTCAAACGTTTAAGTCTTGAAATTCAATACATGTCCACTCCTAATTTCCTTAACCACTTGAAAGATTTTGATAAAGCTCAAGTCAAATGATAACCATTTCAAGAATATGAACATAATCTATTATCTGGTCATGTTGGATCAAGTTCAAGGCCACAATTTAAGGGCAAAGGTTTGAGTCTTGAATGTCCTGTCCGCTTCGTATCTCCTCAACCCTGTAAATAATTTTTATAAAACTGTGGTCAAATGGTTACATGAGCTTGTTGGTGTGCAAAAGTCATGATCTAACGACGCCGACTCATGGTCAAGGTCACAATTTAAGGTCAAATATTTGAGTTTGTCCTCTCAGTATCACCGAAAATCTTTGAAGGATTTTAATGAAACTCAAGTTAAAATATCAGCTCAACGAGATGATAACCCTTGATCCGGTCACACTGGCTCAAGGTCAAGGACACAACTTAAGGTAAAAGGCTTGAGTCTTGAATGTGTGTCCAATCAACATGTCCTAAACCGCGTGATACTGATTAAAAATCTGACCAAATGTTCACCTCAATAAGATGATGATTGTGCACCTCCCTTAAGAGAAAACGTGACTTTCGTACGAAAGACCGGGGATGACATTTCAGCTTCAATATTTATGACTCAGTAACATTAGTTCCTTCAATGTTCGTATTTGCGGCGGGGGTATAGCTTGTCTGTATTGTTTAAGGAGCACATTTATTTGCAAAATTATCAGTTAAAAACTGCTTTATTACGACATTTGGTGCACAGAAACCGAGAATCAGCCGTGAAATCATGTACTAATGGTTTAGATAAAAGTAACCCATTTGCTGCAATAAGAGTAGATATTTGTATATGTCTTGTAGCGTTATTTGCAGTTCTGCAGTGACGCGCGCAACCCAAATCAGATTTTGAAGACCTTTTGCTTAAAACAATAAGTACCTTACTCACCCGATTAAGGGGCTTACAAATTGAGAGTATTGTTCAGTTTAATGTATGTAAGAATTATCTGAAAAAGGTTGTTGCCTTTAAATGATCCGGTGTATCGCAGGACACAACTTACAGTAAATGAGGAATTTATATGGAGTGCTGTCTTAAGTATGGCAGACACGAAGGAATTCTCGTGGGCTGAAATCGGATTTAATAAATGATTTTTAGCTGTTAATCACTGAGTCATTGAAGTTATGATATAACTATTTGGGAAGGTTGAATCTGTCTGTTGTTGCCAGTGCCGGTTACTTACGGAATCTTTTAAGATTATTTTACAAAAGCATATAGGAAATTACACTCTTACTGCGATTCTCATTGTGTATTTCCCCAAATTCGTTGGCACAGTTTTAATGTTGGCATTTTCATTGTCTGTTACCAACGACAAGATCCGAAGCTAGGCTGTGTTACTATAAAACTTTACATCGTGAAACTCTGGATGTTTTCAAAAAAAAAACAACACGAGAAACACTGCTGCTATTACAAAAAGGACCATAAAAGGTGATAAATTTACTAGAAGTGACCGATAGAAATAGCGTTTTTACAGTACAGATTTGGAATCTTTTAAGCACAAAGAGTATACAAAGGCGTGGAAAGGAACACAACTGAAAGTAACATGTACGCGCTTTTGTTTGTATTTTGGCGGAAATCCTGTGATAAATTGCGTTGAGCCTCTCAGACAAGTATAATCTCATATCAAACAGCAGTCGAGTCGCTTTTTGTAGCTTTGAAAAAAAGCCAACCTGGTTATTACTCACTTGGCTTTGATCTGTTTATTTCCGGTCTTTATATCTTGTATACTAGTATATGTAAAGGATAGGTAGTGCATAATTTAATAAAATAACGAGTGTGAACAAATTACATCCATGTTTGCAATTTCATAATTGCATTTCTGTTATCTGTCATGTGCAACACATCACTGGCTTTTATGCACGCGAGTCAAATAGCTGCCGCGGTATTTATTCAGCGCAGTGAAAGTGCATATTGCCTTTTATGGAAAGTTTATCCTCAATAAGACTTTGTAGGCGTTTTTCGTAAATCAATCTTATTTACATACGAAAGCAGCCCATCGTAGCAAACAAAATTATCAATGAGTGCTATCACATGGGGGGTAATCAAGCAAATGTCGAAAGTATTTTATATGACAAACACGATTTATTTTATAGTGAGGTGTCGATCAGTCTCAAGTGAGCCAAGCTACTGTGGAGTGTTGTTTAAACACTCGTCTTACATAAGTACAGAGAGTTGTTCTTAATTTAAGTATTGGAGAATCGTTTAAAAAGCGCGCGAAGTGGAGTACAGCAAGTGTTCGGTTAAAAATAAAAAGCTTAAAAAGTTAACTTTAACTTGTATTTGTTTCTTCAGAGGAATTAACGGTAGGTTATATTTCATTTTACAGATTTAAACGCTTTGTCTTTTTTCATTTGTAAATGACAGTATGAAACACAGCTAGTTCTAGAACGATTTTGGTCTCAAGGCGGTTGAGTTGGAACTTTAAACATAGATATACTGGTATAGCAAAAAACTTTGAAACTATCTAGATCCAGTAACTTTGTATCTTAACAGAGAACAAGTGGACGTTAAATATTTAAGAACCATTTAATTTGAGTTATCTCTCGAAGTGCATTGTATTAGTGCATATAATGTCTACGTTATAATTCAAAGACAATCCAACACAATTTTGGATAGTTCGGCAGTGTGACAAGAACCACAACTCTGTTTTAAGTATGAAGACTTAAGTAGATCTACTCTTCGCTTTTATTACCAACATGTCTAGCGAATTTCTTTGTTACTTAGATATGCATTTGATATAATTAATTTCATTTATATTTACATCACGTATGTCAGCAGACGACAGTTTTACTCTTGCTTTGACCTGAAATGGATTAAAGTTATTTAAGTATTTAGATTTTCTTGATCTTAGAAACTTTAGTCATGGAAAGAATTTCTAAAATAAATCTGTTAAAACGAGCAATATTAAAATTGCCTTGTTGAGGCCACTTGATTGGAAAGAAAAGTGATATTATCACATTTTTTCAATGAAATATATGTCATTAATTAAACTAAAATATTTGTTTATCGACAGTAAAGCATTTACTTATATAAGTTACCTCTCAATCTAAATAGATCAAACACCTGAAGGTATATCATACGGTGATATCTTAAATGGTTAATGAACGCGACTTAATGATACATGACTTAGAGCGAAGACATTGAGACCTCTAACATACCTGTGGTAATGTTGACATTGGTCGGGTCATGCCCACGTTCAGCCGAGACAATAAATCCTGACTGATAAGCATGGTTATTTATCGTTATATTTGCATACCCTTAAGCCCTGTAAAAGATGAAGAGTGTAATGATGCACCGTTCAGAACAATGGGGGAATAGCGAGTCTACTAATGCATGTCCAACTTCAAATTCGGGACATGCCAGTTACCAACTAACTTTACTAACTTCCAAGTTGACTTGCCTGACTAAACTTATAATTAATTTTGCAAATGTCATATTGCATTTACAAAACAGGATGCAATCGGTAAACGTATATTGTTTTAAGGAAGATGACGTTTTAATAAATAACAAATTTTATTAAATGGTTTTTACACTACCTGTTAAATGTTTCAAGTCTGATAAGCATAAAATGTGTGTTTGTGTAAACAAAATGGTCACCACTTCCAAGGGCCTTGAACTATTCGTTCACACCTTAAAGTTAACGTCACACGATAGAGCAGATGGGCTATGAAGCCTATTAGTACATACATGGACATTATTGCATACTGCGGTTATAAAAATCTTATAAAAACCACTTGAAATCATAAAATTGAACCACAACATTTACTTGCTTATGATACATGTATCAGGTGATTGGATACTATAGATTAATACTGTTTTGTAGTGTCCTTATATGTATATGTATTTTTTTCATCAAACTTAAATACACTTGGTACAAATATTCATTGTATAGAAGAGAAATTCCTTTTGTAACACAATAATATTTTGTTTCTAGACACTGTAGATTATAACTTTTCTCAAAGTGTCTATCAATCATTATTTTGTTTTTCCATAAACCCCTTTAGGAAAAATTCCATACATAATGACTCATGATTGTTCATTTATTTTTCAACAGTTTAAACGCAACGCTGAACGATATATTTTTTGCTTTTATTAGGTAACGTGAAATATTTATTGTAAAAAAATATACTGCTAACTTTCGTTTAATAATAACACCGTTCAAATATGCAGTAAATGTAGCTGAACGGTATTAATAAGCGAAATGAAAGGCTTTGCTGATTTACATATTATGAGCTTACGTGCACGCGCATATTTTATATAATTTCCGATTTAATAGTAAGTTACGCTTCATGTCTGTTTTGGTCTCAGCGCAGACTAGATGAGGGATGGTAAGAACCCCAGGGTCCGCTCCGTGTTCTTCACCTAAGTCAACTTTTAATTGAGTTAGTATGAACAAGTCTTTATCAAATGTCATATGTGTGGACCTTGCGTCTTGGTTAAGCTCTATAATTAACAAATACTATTGCCGAAGTGGCATGATTGTTTTAATGTTTGTGCTTTCATTGTAAGTTGTACTTATATGTAACGTGCTTCAAGCTGGTCAAAATAGTTTGTTGATAAAGGCTTAAGCCGAATGAATGAATGAATGAATGAATGAATGAATGAATGAATGAATGAATGAATGAATGAATGAATGAATCCTATTGCTCTAGTAACCATGGTGATGTATGGCGAGACGTTCTGGGATCCGGGAATGTTCTGTTTCTTATTTAAGTTGTTTGTATGCATTCTTCTTCATATATGGTCTACTTATACTTTGTCCAGTTTTGCTCCCGCACTTCTACAAGTTAGTTCTGATCTTCTTCAAATTTGGTCACAGTGTTTGTTGGCAGAGTCGACAAGCAACGGATTACCTCAGCTACATTGTCAGTTTTAAATTTAATGTTTTGCCCCTTCTCTTTCGTTTATTATATTATTCTTGCCCTTGATGGGTGCAATCACAATCTCCAGTTAAAGGTTGCCAACCAGCCAGCAAAGTTAATCTTGTATCACTAGATTTATGGCCACTTGATTGTTTAAATAAAGATTATTTGATCCCTCAATAAATAAAAGATTTACAATTCTAATCTCTTTGTGGTGACAGTGCTCCGCGGCCGCATGCTCCTTTCGCAGAAGTGGGGCCCTTTTGCTTTCAACAACAGTTTAATACCTAAGAACGCTACATGGCCTAGGCTCGTGGAACTTATTTCAAAAGTGAATGACCCTTATTCATTTCAAGGTCATTTGATCAAAAGTCAAGTTTGAAGTGAAACAGTTTCCGATCAGTAATTCAAGAGTACTGTGGCATAGAATCTTTGAGATCGCTAGTGAGATCTGTCATAGCCACTTAATTAAAGAAACCAGTAACTTTAAGGTGAAGGTCGCGGTTTACCTGAATAGTAAAACAGTCTCTAACCAATTTATCGAGAACACTTACGCCTAGGATCCTGATACTTGATGTCGAGGTTGGTCATGACCTGTAAATGGTCCTTATTGATTTTGAGGACAGTCGGTCATAGGTCAAGGTCACGGTGACATTCATTATAGTAGTTTTAGACCGTTTTCTAAAGAACGGCTTGGCACATGATCATCACATTTGCTTATGACCGACAGGTGACATCAGTAACCTCTCGTTGAATAGCGATGATTCTGTTTTTTATCATGGCAAGGTCTAGTGGCATCATTCATTCAATCCCACAGGGCATATGTTGTTCCGACAGGTGTTACTTAATAGACTTTGCAATCTCACTGTACCAGGAACGTTGTATTATATCACCTTTCTCGTTTATTTGAAATAAAGTTACAATTTGCTTACAGAAGTCTTCAGATCAGTAGTCTCAGATCAGTAAGAGATATTTTGACTGCATATCAAGTCATTTCAAAGAACAACATTTCTAGTTATGCAAACTGATGTACCTTTGTCCATAATGTGCATTAATTCGTCTACATATCCAGTTTCGGGTGCATCAAGGTCTTTCAAATTTGAAAGACCTTGTGTACATAGAATACAAGTTGGGTCAGACTTGGCTTCTTTATATGAAAAGACTTTTCAAGTTTTAGTTGTTTATTCACTTTGTAATTCAGTGAAAGAGCCAGGCAAACTGTTTTGCAGTGTATGATCATTAAAAGTACTGCCAAACTATCCGGTTACTGCACACTGCGCATGCGCAGCGATATATCTGACTTAAATCGGGCTTATTGTATGTTTTGATCAAGGATATGGGGGTTGTCCCGTCGCTTTGAAGTGCATGCAATTGTAATTTATCATATGCATGGCATTTCAATAGGGCCTATTGTATGGACAGACATTTTATGTCGTGTTTATGTTTTACAGTATTCATTAGTTGATTGCTGTATCTCCATGCATAATCACCTGCGGATTTAACAATTAATTAATGGAAAATTGAGAGATTTATACAAAAATAAGAGACAAGTATAGGTAGGGGCTAAATTACTTATATTAAACTGTCAGTTAGAACATTTATTTTCTCAACCAGTATAAGCACTGTGCTCAATCAGTAAGCTATAGGTTTCGTATTTGAATCTGTCCGGAGAAAAAGTCGACCCGTCAAGTGTCCGTATAATGCATGTATCATTCTAGGATGTGAAGTGTGCAGTCACCGGACGTAGCAATTTATGCAGTTTTACAGTCGATATAGACAAACACTTAAATTTGATAAATTAATGTTTGCATACATGTATGCACTCAAGTAGTTTTAGCCGGATACATAAATTAAATTTATTTTTATGTATTTGCAGAAGAGGTTGGCTGACATGGAAGTACAAAGGTGTATGGATTGGCTGCTTGAGCAGAAGGTAAGTAACGTACTATTTTATATCTATACAATCTTTAATTACAGTGCCACCGCAATAGAATACAAAATATATAGCATAGGGAAACATTCAGTCTTTGGTCGTGTCTTGAGAAAGTGCAAATATATTTGATTTCACATGCGCTTTGCCTCGCAACTACTCGCATGAAAGCTTGACTTGAATAAAATCTCGCAGAATATCTCAAAACTGATGGACGTTAAAATATTTTGAAGTATGTAACTGTCTGCAGTAATTTATAGAATCATAAGAAAATTATGAAGTTTTTAGTGTGTATAATTGTTTTTTTTCGTCTTGGTCATTGTCTATTGGATGTACATTCATACCTCTGCTGTTTTGAGCCCATTTATGTGAAAACCGACGTCAGTCATTTTGTGATCAGTGTGGCTCAAAAAAGCCTGATCTGTTTACCCTAGACAGTCTGATCTGAACTCGTTGTTTTGGCTTTTTCGATACAGAAAACATTTGTGAAAATGTAACCCTTGTACTTATAGAAATGATTTAAAGTGACTTCAATTCCTTTTTTCTTTTTACAATCACTATAAACGATCAATTACCGATGTTTTATACCGCGGGACTCATTTGAAAATGCTTTCAGACTTGTGTCCTTTTGTACATCCTAATGCTTTCATTGTTTGTAATTCGGTTTCAGAATGACCTTGAGCAAGGAGGTTTTGGCTGTAACAGGCAGTCCGTAAACGAGGGTACCGCGCATCATTCACAACAAAGGACAAAATTACGAGAGTATATCAAACATATGGAAAAACTTAAAATCAAACATGTAAGTTTTATATGATATTTTTGATTGAATATAAATTAGGACATAATTAATGCCACTAGACTCTAGAATGTAAGTGTGTATGTTTTTTAACAAGTCGTTGAGTAGAAACCAATGTTGGGAGTCCCGACTTAGGCTTGCAACAAAACATGCTCTTAAAAGGTACATATAAACTACATACCAGTACAGCAATACATTTTTGTGTGAATGCTACTTAATTAATTATCATACAGAACAAGTTTTTCTATGCCTTCTGTCGTAAATTGCTTTGTCAGCAAAAAGTTTGATTACGTATTCCCCTGAGCACATCCATGACAAGTTGAATAAATGCTGAATGGTTCAACATTCCTAACGCTCTAAGTTACAGACGTTAAAAAGAAGATTTTAAAAGCCATTTTTCATTTTACCCTTATTTATATTACACTATACACAAGGAGAACCTGTTCCGTTGCAGTAACCTATCGACCTTCTTATCACGGTGCAGATAATTAAAAGATTAACGATTGTAAACAAGCTGCTTCCCATTTTACAAAACTGAACTACGTAGCACTGTGTACAGCATTTTTGTACAGGATGATAACCTTTATATATGATACCTAGTTGCAACAAAGTGTGTAATTTTAAATGACCAGCAGCATCTCACCTCGCAATATATGGTGTTTAAATCCGAAACGCAATTCAATGATTACCTTATATATTAGGTGCCATAGCATGTAACTTCCGTCCTAATCCGGCATAAGCCTGATCATGCTTTAATTCGTTAACGAAATTCTATTTGTATGTAATATTTCTGACTAGCCTATCCAATGGGGTGTCTATAGGAGCTAAATGTTAACCGGTTTTATTTCGAAAACCCTCTGTTGGATCCGGCATGGGCGGAGGGCAGGGCCTCAAACGCCGCTCGTAACTCTTCACCTTTTCAGAATTTTGTGAAACTTAGACAAATTTTACCACTAAGTACTGCAGAACGCATGTTCCGCGTTGCTCGGTAAGGTCACTACTTAACGTTGAAATCCTGTCCGCTCTTGTAACTCTTCAACCCTTTGAGATTTTGATGACTACAAATGTTTACTACATAGCTGACGTTTAGCAACGCATGTTCCGCTGCTTGCTGAGTAGTCACAGTGATTTATTGAAATCCTGTACATGATTTAACTTGATTTGGCCGTAAATGTCATATCATCTGAGGTAATTTAAAAAAGTATGATATATATTTCATGTCTACTTTGTACTTGTTTTTTAATAAATGTACTTAGTAAATTCTAGAATTGCTACCAGGCGCTGTAAATTGGTTTGACAGCATTGCCGCATTTCTTGTTACTACATGTACTACTGTAGAGGGGGCAGAAACAACAACAACAGCAGTCAATATTATAATTATTACAGAAACTTCTTCAGTGTCCAACGGGTCTGCATAAAGCGTAAATTATCTACTCACCGCATAACGCTAGCTGTTGTGTTTTATGTGGCGACCGCTGTATATACATGCGGCGTTACAGGGTGCTGTAAAAAAACAGGCAACGCCAGTGTGCGAATCTAACACTGCGTTTCATTGCACATCACTTATACTGTTAACTACTATCATTAGTCTTTTGGTTCGTATGATTCATTTTCAATGATGAACAAAAATGTTCTCCAACATTAGCTTAGGCATGCGGAAATATAAAAAGTAATATTTCTTTTTTGTAGACATTGACAGATGAAGAGTTAGAAGCCCTGTACGGTACATATCAAGCAGTGCAGGTAAATGAAATGTAAATTAATTCGAAGAATTGTGCATTTAAACAGGTTAATTCGATCGTTTATGTCTGGTTGTGTGGGATATGACCTGATCGTATAATATCAACTTACTTTAGGAAAGACGATCGCATACATACACATACAATAAATGACTAATCTGATGCTGTTTTTCCACATGTACATGCACCTGTCCAACTTTTTACCAGCATGTGCAAGTTTAGGTGTCTATCTTTCTAAAAGCGCATGGTTCTTGAACATGAAACTTGGAAATTTCAATCTTATAATTACAGACAAGAAGCTTCTTTTATGTAAAAATGCACAATACCGATACAAACAAGTACTCTTGCTATAATTTCCGTAACATGTCACTCATGGTACAATTTAACTGTGTTTACAGTAAATAAATAAGACGATGGCCTCTGCCAGAGCGATTGATAGGTAGTAATTTTGTCAAATAGGCAGGCAACGTTTAAAAAAGAAATCATACCAGGAGACACATAATGTCATTGAAATCTCCAGAAGTTACAAAATCTTCAAGTTTGTCAGACAGACAGTCTGTATGTATGTAACACGATCTTAGCAAAAACTACTGAGATATCAGGATACAAATTGGAACCTTGATGCGTAAGATTGTACCTGCCAGCAGAAGACATGAGAGAACTTTAACACGTACACAGGTTCTCGTTTAGATAGCTGAGACACATATGGTGTATGTCTCCTAGACTATATATAAAACACGGACATACAAAGTAAATATTTTAATGTATAGCCTACATTTTATTACAAAGGATGTCTATCTACAATAATACATGCCGTATGCATAGCGTACCGTTAACATCAACTGACCTTTAAGCGACAGTATACAATGTACTTATGTTTTCAGTGACATCCATTAAATGTTATGACCAAAATAAAGTTTTTTTTTATTATTCAACGAGATTATCTCCGCGTATTTTAACCGTGGCAGGAAATTGGAAGTTAAAGTGTTTTATTGTTTAAAACTAATTTGGACATTAGTGTTATAGGACATGCAACACTCTCGAGAATAAACGTGCATTTCACTGATGATACTATTAGAACATTGTTGTTTAAAATCAGATTCTTCCAGTATGATTGTTCAAATGACAGAGCAATCATTCACCTCGAAGTAATGCAATTGTTGCCAAGTTACCGCTCTTTGTTTTCAAACAAGGAAACAGATATATAATCGCTTCCTTCTTTCTGTTTTCAACGTATGTATATTCCGGTAAGACATTTTAAAACTTCAGTTGTTATCAAAAGACACTTTTTGTAGTTAACTGGTTTTCTTTTTACGCATAATTGTGATCAGGAGACAGACAGACGGACTGTGTCTATGTCTCTTTCATATACATGTGGACAAAACACGTTTATCTTTCGTTCACAAGGACATGGCCTTGCGTTCAGCTCAATACAATTTGCCTTTATGACATTGTCACTATAAATGTATCCTTTGGGGTTTTTACTGCTTTTTACGTCAAGTTTTGTTTTGTACCTCAACATTATCAATCAATAAGTTGCACCTTGTTGTAAATAGATTGTTGCCCTCAGGAACACTTATGTGAAAACACAAGTTAAAAGATGCTTACAATAGGCCATGATAGATTACAAAAAAACGAATGTATGTTGTCATAAAACGTTGTATGTGAAAACCCCAGTTGGATAAACTTATTTAGTAGCTTAAATGCATTAAACTGTCACTGTAACTAATTGCTGTACGCATGCATACCGCTAAAGGATCGTTCATTACAAAAGTGTTGTTACTTTTAATGCAAACGAAAAACCTTTCTAATATTTTACTTAGTCTAGCAAAAGTAGTTATTTATCTGATGGCTCGATCTTGTACTAACGAATTTTGTTTGAAATATATTATTTTCAGTAACTGAGCAGACGAAGATTTCCACTGGCAATTCATGCTTTAATGTTTTTATTTTTTTAGACTTTAGCCGACAAGAAAAGTAGCTGTTTCGAAGTGATGAACAGTATAGCCAATTTAGAAGAGCACATTCAGGTAATGCAATAAAACAGGCGTTGTTAAGTTTAGATTTTATAACGAAAAGAAAGAAGTGTTGTTATAACGGAAAATATATATTGCTATAAAGGTCGTCTATGGTTGCCAGGAGAACAATATGGGTTTAGGTCAAAACACACTGCTCTTAAAGGCCGTATAGCGGCTGTCTAATGTATATTGCTTCAATTTGTTTGGATACTTTCTCCATGATATTTCATATGTTGTTAACTATACGGTTTACCTATTAAATTAATATTAAATTAATATAAACCAGATCCTGAACGTCCTTGTCGTCGGAAATTTATTTGCTGACTGGACCAATATAAAAATATGAATGAATATATAGACAAACTTTGTGTGAAAAGTCGAACAATTTCTTTCTTCTGTCATGCTTTTCAATTTTATGACAGCTGTTTAATGACACTTAAACTATTTTCGTGTAACATTACATAAATTGTTCGTGTTTCTGAAAGCATGACCTTTACAATTAGTGGTAGGCTTTTATTCGGAAGACCACCCCAACCATGACTCTCAAGACCTGAACCTGCATTTATGGGCTCACACGCAACTTGCGATAATGAGAGTCGATTTAACACTGACAAATATTGACAGTTAAATACTGAACTACCAGATCATATTGCATAATATTATTTTGCTTCAAGAGTATATTGACTCATTTTTTTATTTCAGGGATTAAGCACAGAGTTTGATAACAAAGCCGTCCATCTTGTCAATATGGCCGTCAACAACCGGAAGCAGGCCAAGACAGGTGGCCTCAGCAACGAGAGTATGGCAAAAACAACCAAGGTAACAAAAACATGTAGTAATATGATAAAAATGTACAGCCATTGTTAACACTGGTACATGTCAAGAAGAAATTAAGCTAATCCCATCAATTGAAAACACCGGATTTCAAGGACATTCTTAAAAAGAGAACAAGAAGTACTGGAAATGCATCCTAGACTGCAACAAGTATAACCAACGAAAGCCTGGTGAAACGGAAGTTATTTTCCAATATTTAGAAGAAAATTGTCAGCATTCATATTATCTCAATCCAAAGAGAGGTTAGTTTTAATATACGAAATAGTTCCTGGTATAAGTCATGTCTGGAAAGTCAGGGTGGTCATTCTTTAAATCACAATTAAGTTTACTTCACATGAGTTCATTTTAGACATACAAAAGACATGTACAAGTTTATGTAAATTCTTGATTTTAATTAATGTTCCATTTATTTATGAAAATCTACTGTTCCACCGGAAAGAAGGCTAGAGTTGCCTTTCTTGTTTGCAAGATTATGAAATATAGACTTGAAACATTTGCTTGTATTGTTTTAGAATTGTGTAAGTGGTGTCAGACAGTCCTGGAAATGGATGGACGAGGTTATGCAGTGTGCACATGTACATCTAGCTAATGCTGCCGCTTATCACGAGGTGAGACTATCGGATATCAGTTGATAATTGATTTTAGATTGTTGCGCATATTTACATCTAATTTTGAAAGAACACGTATACATAATCAACCGATTTGAACTATATGTTAATTTGTATTAATGAGACTTTGTAAACGTGCACTTGCTTATAAAATTTGTTCTTAAACGTGTACGTTATACTACGGTATGCTTTTGATTAAAACATGATCAATATCGATGTCAAATATCAAATACTGTTGTCTGAAAAAAAATACTGTTGTAGAAATACAGAATATCCTAAACTATTCTAGAAACAAATAATATCTGATACTTTTGTAGAAAAGAAGAATGCCTTATACTGTTTTAGATAGAAAGATTTATAATGCAGAATGTTTGATTGTAGAATAGTACGCATGCATTAATTTCAGTGCTTGGAAAAGAGAAATAGCAAAAGTAAATGAATGTAACTACTTGAGCCTTGATAAAGCATTCCCGCATGAAGCACAAAGCCAGGCAGTTGTCTGTTTATGTTTTATTAAACAATATTTTGCAGTTTTTCCACGATGTGGAAGAAGTGGATTACTGGATGAATAATATAATGTCCAACATGCATTTATCATTTTCGAGACAAAAGCTGGATGGTGACAGTGATGATTTATCATCTATCAATAATGAAATGAAGGTATAGAAACACTTTGTAAGCTCTTTTTAAAACTTTATGTACTTGCTTAACCACATTTATTACAAAATACATATTAACATCAAAATGACAATTTGTGTAATCACATTTAAAGCAAAAGGGTTGGACGATAAGTTCTTTCAACATTATAACATTGTAGTACTAAGTGTACTCCTCTATTGGTGTATTTCTTTAATTATTTACATCGAAAACATTGCGATTGACGTGTTATCGCCAACTTCCGTCGGGAGTTACACGAATTTAAAGGGGGCATATCTTCCTAGTTTTCAAAGTAAAACAATAATCATTTTGACACTGGAAACAGTTTTAGACGGCTTATTGACCCTTAGATGGTAATAAATGTGCTAGATTTTATACCGGATATCTTACATACGACAAAATGTTACAGTCGATAGAAATGTAATTATTTTTACATGTCAACTCATTTCTTCTTTAATGAAAGGACACCCTCTTTGCATACCTGAGATGGCAGAGTAAAGTGGACAGTCTGTTCGCACGAGCACGAGATATCGTTCCTGTGCATAAAAGAACATCACCAATAAAACAACCGTGTCAAGTGATGGCTCTGACATCATATAAAACAAACGAGGTAATGACAGTGCACGATTTTGCCAAGTTTTAGTTTTCAACTTTAGCTTAATATTTTCTTTACATCTTTTATGAAAATGACGGAAAAGACAGTGTTTTAAAGTCTTGAAAGTAGTCAACTGCAGCCATAGATAATAATTAAATATGTATATGAGTTAGTTTTAAAAACGGAAATAGGGCCTACATTTGACCATGGAACGTATTTTACGTTTACTTTAACATAAAACACTTTTTGTTACAGATCGAATTCAAAGAGGGTGACACTTTGAAACTATTGGACAACTCTGACAGATACAAATGGCGTGTGAAGAGCGCAACAGATAAGGAAGCTGTAGTACCTGCTGTGATTCTGCTTATCAGTGGTCCTACAGGACTGGCAATAGATGCTGCCCTCAGGTAAATAGTATTCACTATTGACCGGTATATACCTTTTTTACTACTGACAAGTTAAGAGTCTTCGCTTTTATCCATGTAAACAGTATTCACTATTAGCTCGTATAACTACTAAGTCTTCATGTGCTATGTATGTGACTATTGACCGGTATATACCTTTTTTACTACTGACAAGTTAAGAGTCTTCGCTTTTATCATGTAAAAAGTATTCACTATTAGCTCGTATAACTACTAAGTCTTCATGTGCTGTGTATGTTTGTTATTTACGAAGCTTTCGAGTAATAAAGTAATTGTTCGAGCAAACAATTCTCTATCTGATTTGTACCATTGCCAATTTCCTATACTTATGCTCTATTTAAGATAGAGTACAGATTTAAGCTTCGCCCCCTTGCACAATGCAAGGTATCACAAATAGAATAGTAAGGTCTTATGTAAATTCACCCAAAAACCATGATACAAGTTGTAAAGCTGTACATATCCGAAGAACAGTAGAAAACGGGCGTTTAACCTTTCACCATTAAGCATAAAACCCGTTTCCAAGCATCAGTTTTATTCACTATGTCTGATATATCATACTGTGCTTATATTTTCAGACTTCGGATCCAGCTGTTAAGTCTGTGGACCACGAGCACAAAGAGACTGGGGTACCAGATGATTGCCTTCATGCAGATGATATTTCGAGACTGGACGCCAGAGGAGGTACGTGATATACTTTGTTTTGTAAAAGAGAAAAATGTATGACTGTCAAATTTATAACATTTTCCGACTCATCATTAAGAGACTTCAATTCTGGTTACAATTAGATAACATCGGATTTCATCAACATTGCCAAGTAAAATTTTTAATTTGGGTTCTGTGTAAAATCGTGTATCATTAAATTAAAGAATGTCATGTCAGTATTTGCAATTCTCTTCGCTAATCGCAATTGTCTGGTGCAAAGTATTAAATTTTATCAAAATTACAATTTTACAAATAAGTTTTATTTTTCTTACATTCTATTAAATTATTTTCAATAGGCCTAAAATGTTTCGATATATTAATAGTCCGGTGTACAGTTGCGTGTGATGTTCAAGTTTGCCTCCGTTAATCGAGTTTGCCGTTAGAATTTATGAACGTAACGTGTGACAAGAACTGTCCGTGCATGTTGACAATTAGAATCCATCATAACATAATTAAAATAACGACTTAGATAGATGTCGATGATTTTTTACATAAAAGTTAAAATAATTGTATGACTTTTTTCTATGCCACTGAAGGAGGATCAGGTATAATAGATCTAGTTCCTTTCATTTTAACCCCGCACCCTGCTGTATTTCTAAACTAAATTTGTCCATCTTTTAGTTTGGGTGATAACAGTTATTCTTTTAATTGAGATTCAGTTAAAATTTATTGACTGAACAGCGAGCAGTGCAGATCATGATCAGACTACACGGATGTGCGGGTTGTTGATGATCTACGCTGCTCGCAAAGGTAGAATTAGTGGCCGGCAACAGGTCGTTGGATACCTTTCTTTCTTTTTACTCTTCATCACCATCTTGTTCTTCTGTGAGTTCTAGTCGTGATACCTAGATACCAGGTAGTTCCGGTGCTTTCCTCGTCAGTTCTGTTACACAGTTAATGATCCTAACATTGTCTTAAGCCTATCTTACTTCATTCTTCCTAACTAAAGTACAAAGCATAGTTTGAAGTGTGCAACAGGCATTTTTAGGCATAAAACGTTGCATGTAAACAATGAAACTTGAATTCAGTGAAAGCAATTCCTTTCCAGGACAATCAGAAGATTAATTGGTAAACAACATATCAGCATTATTGTTCTTTTCGGATATCTGTCGTTATAAGAATCTAATATACAAAATTATGTACTTCGTATAAAGTTTGTTTTGAAAACAGTTGTTCTTTTAGTATAGGAGGGAACAGTTATGTTGAACGTACTCCAGTACAGATTGTGTTTTTTTTACATAACTAGATAGAGGCTATTCAAAGTATGCCAAAAGCGAACAGAGAAGAACTGATTAGGATAATAAAGACAATCGAATCCACACTCGAAAAGAATTGGAACGGATATGAGGGGTTCGAAGATTTACAAGAACGAATCTCAAGACTCCGAACTATTCTGGATGAAGCAGACGACAAGAAACCGTCCAGTCAGTGCATTATTTTGTTTTTTCAAATCAAAAACGATTAAAATGTATAATTTTGCGAAATATTAAAGTTTTAACAAACGAATTATTTTCTGTCATGCTCCTCGATCAGCATGTCATGGGATTCGAACATAAAGATTGTGTCTGAAACAAATCATCACCTACAACTTCACATAGGAATATTCAGAAATATTAGATTAAGAACAATGGCTTCGATAATATTACTTTTAACATCTAACTCTGTTAGAAATGGTAGATCTATCAAGTTTCAGTTTAAAGTAAAGTCAGAAGAAAAAAATAATTCATCAGAAATGTTAATAAAAAGATGTGGTTTTGTTGGTTTTAGACAGGGAGGCTTCTGGAGAGGTTGTGATACAAGTCAGAATGCTGGAAGATCTCTTAAATCATTACAAGGTATGTACACATTCGATAAACTAGAGACTAATACATCACTGATTCGGAGAATTCCCTTCGGCATATAGCTAAATATAATACATATTCCACTTTTTTCATATATACATGTAAAACAGTATACAGAACAGAGCTGTTCTGTTCTGTTCTGTTCTGTAAAACATTATAAGCAGCCGTTTGATAGGCATTGAGACAAGCTGAGTAACTGTTATATAATTATATCGTATGTAGCACTGTCTTTATCATTGATTAATATTGGTTATCATTTGAATAGGTACGATGCAATTTTGGGATTTCTTGAAAGGAGCAGTTCCAAATATTTTCTATTATTTGATTTGCAGGAGTTCTGGACGTACTGGGAGACCTACAAAGTTGTGGTAGAGGTTCTCATGCAACCAAGATATATCCTTGTGTGTGACAAATGGGATCAGCTTAAATATACATCCACTGCACATTTTGTTAGGTATGTTTTAACAATCCTAGCACAAAATATAGAACATTTAATTACTCAAAAATAACGTATTTCTAGTATTAACAGCACAGCAATTCAAGCTGTTGCATTTTGTATATTTGAGCAAATAACTTTCAAAACAAGGAATCTCAGAGCTGATGTCGTAGGATTCGTATATAAAGTTTTATTGGCCTGACTGAAATCTTGTGAGAATTTGGAGGAAATTTGTTGATACAGGGGAGGTAATCAAAATAAGATTAGGAAATCTATAAGTATAACTATCATAGATTCTGGGACACAAGTCTGAAAATGCCAACGGATGGCGGGAAGACATACACAGCGGAGGCAGCGCTCACACTGCACGAGAAACCGAAATCAAAACTTGTTGACGAGACAATAAAGAGTCAAGTTGTTGACGAGGTGATGACAGCACAGGCTATTGACAAGACAGATAGTACTTTATCGGATGCTCTTTCAAAACTGAAGAAAGTAAGCAGACACAGTAGCTATTCAATAATATCACTTTTGTATCCCAGCAGCTGTTTATTTCTGCTTCGATCAACTACTATATAGAAATTTTATCACCAAGCATTCTAATCAGTATTTGTTTTCACTTTTCTTTGAAAATATATGTTTGTAATTCTATAGCCAGTGCTTAAAAGCTCATTAAAGCTTATGTAAATTACAAATGTACGTAATGACTCAAAAACAAATCTTACAAATGTATTTTACCGAATGATTCAGGGTAAAATGTTGGTTTTTGTAATCTAAAATTCCAATGCTCGACAAACAGACCTGTTTCATACCGGTATATAAAACAATCTAATCACAGCTTGACAACTGTAACTGTCAATAAGCTATGATTATTACAATTTTGCCAGGAACTAATTTGGTCTATTTACAACTAAGACAAGACCATAAAATATTGAAACTGCCATGGCACTCACTTAAAATTTACTGACTGGATAGCAAAGAGTGCAGATTATGATCAGATCATCATTGGTTGCAGACGACAACTTACTGCCTGCAGGAGAAGATTTGACACAAGTTCTTATTTACTTCACTAACATATAATATTTCTTAACTTTTCATTCTACCGATAGGAAGATGATGAAACTGATTCATATTCCGAGTCTGAAATGAGATACAAACAAATGCTGCAGTCAACCGCTTCTATTGACGGAGAATCAGAGTGGACGTCTGCTGACCTTACAGAAGTGAGAAGACGGCAGCAGACTACAACAGATCAGGTGGTCAGTTCGACGGAAGAAGTGCGACATACATTCGTTATAAAGACTGTCACAGATCCGAGAACACAAGAAGACATTAGTTTGACAGAAGCGGTTTTGGCGGGAATTATAGATCAGGCTTCAAGTAGGTTTTAGTACATGTATATAATAACATCTTCTTGTTTATATTGTGTCCGCATGGACCATACACTATTATCAATGCAATCTCAAACATTTTTGGATAGACATACATGTAGCTCAAATTAGGAAATCTTGGTTTCGTTAAACTTGAAATCTTATCAATAGCAGTATAATTAGTTTGGGCATACATATAAAGTTATGAAAATTATACATGGTAATATGACCAACATTTCAACAGTAATTCTCATCTGTGTAACTTCTTTCACCTCAGTTTCGTCCAATGCTAAGAGTGTAATAAAACACACAGTAACACGACTTCTTTCATAAATTTATAGAGCTTCTTCCTCATAGAATATAATTGGAAAGAAACGAATGATAAAAATGAACAGAGCATAACAAAATAAAGAATGAACAACATTGCAGGCATATTAATAACATTTAAAGAAAATAATGGAACTCAATGTCTGAAGCAGCAAGCAAAGTGATACATCATTTCAAAATGTCCTCTTAAAGTAGATAGCTACTTAAAGTGGAATTATGCACATGTTTTTCAAGTAAAAATCCAGCTGAAATAGGTGTGTGTAAAAAGGGTAGAGGAAATAATAGCTTTTAACCCAATACACCAAACTCTTCCTGCTCCCAGTATGAAATAATAACTTTCTCAATTTTACTTTTCCTATTTTGACCGGGAGAGTCAATTTAAGAAATAAACAGGAGTTGCTTCCCTTCCACTGCCGAAATCTCTACCGGCAACAGCACTAATAACACATGGGAAATCACTGCCAAGAAAGGAATTATTATTTTATTAGTCCATTTTTTTATTTCTAAAGCTTCAAATACTAATGCGGCATTATCATTAGTTTAACACATTTAAATGCACAGCAACCGAAAACTTTAATACAGATTAATGTAATGGTCAGTCCGAACTCATCAGTATTGGCTAACTACTAACGCAAGTTCATATGTATATCAAATAATGCATCTTAAGTATAAGCCAACAAGGTTTAGTTCTAATTTGTTTACAAATTAAAATATATTTAATTAAAAAAAGCAACGGTTTACCAATTAAAGTTAAAAAGAATCGTAGCAATTACCCCTTACAACTCTTATTCATTACAGGCCGTTATGTGAATATCGTAACCGGCGAGACTATGACGTTCCAAGAAGCCATGGGGATGGGAGATATCGCTGTCGAGTTCAAATCCCAGAAGAAAATTCGAGAGGAGAAAACGTCTTATGGTATCATTACAATAAAGACCTCTGTGGATACAAGGCCATACACGATAACTGGGGTGGTAGATCCGAAGACAGAGGAAGAACTAACGCTTGATGAAGCTTACCAAAGAAGTAATGATTAAATACATACAAATAAATATGTTTTTATATATTTTACGATGTGCCTTGTACTCTTAAGTGTCAATACACAGGCTAAGAAATAAGTACATGCCTTCTCATGAATTAGTACTTATTTCATGCTAACTAATGAAATACTGTGTTATATCAGTGAAATATAGTTTGATGTATATCAGTCAGAATGCGGGTGATATAGGTCTGCCGGAAATACTTTTTATGCCCCCGAAGGGTGGCATATTAAAATCGCACCGTCTTCTGTCCGTCTGTCTGTCCGTCCGTCCGTCCGTCCGTCGTCCGTTTGTGCGTCCCCACTTACAAATTCGTGTCCGGACTGTAACTCTGTCATGCATTGAAGGATTTTAAAATAACTTGGCACATATGTCTCGCACATCAAGACGACGTGTCGCGTGCAAGACCCACATCCCTACCTCAGAGGTCAAGGTCACACTTGGAGTATGAAGGTTATGGAATCCTCTATATATGCACACATTCGTGTCCGGACTGTAACTTTGTCATGCATTGAAGGATTTTAAAATAACTTGGCACAAATGTCAAGCACATCAAGACGACGTGTCGCGTGCAAGACCCACGTCCCTAGCTCAAAGGTCAAGGTCATACTTAGACTTTGAAGGTAATGGATTCCTCTATAAATGCATATATGCACACATTCGTGTCCGGACTGTAACTTTGTTATGCATTGAAGGATTTTAAAATAACTTGGCACAAATGTCAAGCACATCAAGACGATGTGTCGCGTGCAAGACCCACGTCCCTAGCTCAAAGGTCAAGGTCATACTTAGAGTTTTAAGGTAATGGATTCCTCTATATATGCATATATGTGTGGCACACATTCGTATCCGGACTGTAACTTTGTCATGCATTGAAGGATTTTAAAATAACTTGGCACAAATGTCAAGCACATCAAGACGATGTGTCGCGTGCAAGACCCACGTCCCTAGCTCAAAGGTCAAGGTCATACTTAGAGTTTGAAGGTAATGGATTCCTCTATATATGCATATATGCACACATTCGTGTCCGGACTGTAACTTTGTCATGCATTGAAGGATTTTAAAATAATTTGGCACAAATGTCAAGCACATCAACACGACGTGTCACGTGCAAGACCCACATCCCTACCACAAAGGTCAAGGTCACACTTAGAGTTTATAGGTAATGGAATCCTGTATATATGCATACATTTGTGTCCGGACTATAACTTTATCATGCTTTGAAGGATTTTAAAATAACTTGGCACAAATGTCAAGCACATCAAGCGGATGTGTCGCGTGCAAGACCCAAGTCCCTACCTCAAAGGTCAAGGTCACAGTGTTTAAAGTAATGGAACACTGTATGCATGGTTACTCTGTCATGCATAGAAGGATTTTAAAATTACATAGCACATTTATTGAGCACATGGAGAGGACACAGACTGTGAGGCACCTCTTTCGGGGGCATTCGTCACTTGTGAGGGACAGCTCTTGTTTGATACATAATTTTACTTGTGTTAAAATAGTTCGCATAAAATAAAAAAGAAAATATGTTTATTTTGAGTAGATATGGAATATATCTCAATCAAAGTGATACAATTTTCACTCGAGCTCGTGGAATATCAAATTTGTATCACTTGTTGTTAAGATATATTCGATATACACTTAAAACAAATAATTCATATATTATGACAACATTGCAAACACAACTGTAGAGATTTGAACCTTTTTACACTGCTGATAATAAATAGTTGTACCTTATCATGACCAAACAGCAGTGAAAATCCCATGACAGCAAACATTTTAACGTTTTGAATAACTGCAAGCATATACAGTAGTAGTATTGAAATGTATCAAACTTATTACTGTGGCATGTATATTCTTTTAAATGTCACACGTGACCATCTGTTTAAAAAGCTGCCGTCACGGGATTCCAGTATATAATTCTTACGCTTATGTTGGACATTCTCAAAGATCCGTGACAGAAACTTACAGTGAAGCAAAACTAAGTTGCAAATGCCTGCAATTCTGCTATTTAACTGTATGATAAAATCGACTGAATACTGTTTTTGCCTTGGAAGTTCTGTGTATTTTACTCAACTATATATTAAAATGCATTATGTTTGTCTCAGGAATTTTGAGTAAAAAAAGGCCTGTGTACAGAACAGAAACCGGGGAGGAAATTTCAATCCTTGATGCAATACATAGTGGACTGGTCAAGGCAGAATTCCAAGGGGAGGAGGAAGAGGGAGACGTCGAAGAAACAAAAACATACGCCGTAAATTCTGTAGTGGACCAAAGACGTAAACAGAAAGTGCCATTCCATGAAGCAATGGACAGCGGGCTGCTAGATGCTGAAGAAGGTGTCTATCTTCACAATGTGTCAAAAGAAAGAATTCCAATTACCGATGCAATTATGAAAGGCTTTATAAAAGCGAAGATAATCACTGATACATCAAAATTAGACATAGATCCAAGCAATAAGATAGTTGTTAGAAAATTGTCGACAGCCAAAGAAAAAATTGTCAAGGCTGTTCGGGTTGCCAGGGCTTTCAAGTCCAATGTTCAGACAATGAATGGAAACTAAATTTGGCGGCGACGTACATGTAGTGATTTTTAAATTTAATTTCTTCGAATTCTGTGACGGGATACTGATTTCGGATATTTCGAAGAATTTTAATAGAACAAATATAATGTTGTCATTGTTTATACATGAAAGTGTCATTCTGTGAAATCTATCAAAGTGTTTAATATGAAGATACTTAATTTCGACACAATTTTCGTCCAGCACAGTTTATTCAATGTAAATTTTAATTTTACAAATTCTTATTGAACAACACTTTGTATATTTATAATTTAAACATGAATAATTATCCTTATACATGTACTTCATGTAAATTCAAAACGGTCTTTACAAAAAATGTATTGCTTCGACATCTATAATTATACTAGTAGTGACAATGTAACTGTATGGCTATTGCAAGTGATGGTGCTGCAGGAAATCATGCGCGGCAAGTTGTTTGTTTGTACGATAGAGACATACTGAGTCATACTGGAGTCTTGGCAAGTTCACTAGGGGAGAAATCCCACGGTCGACCGGGACTAAAACAGTCAAAACGAAGAAATATACAGCGCAAGTGAAACAGAATTTCTTTAACTGTGCACTTTTGGCGTATATTCATTCCATTATTATTTTCTATGTATATATTTTTTATCTTTAGCATGTGTCAGTTATTTACTACATAATAAAATTATTTTAACAAAGAATTTATAAATTTGTAGTTTCTTTGCTGCTTTATGTGTTTTTATTTTGTCAATAAAAATGAATTAATATAATGCTCGAGAGTTTGTTTATATTTTTATTAAATCGGCTGACAGTTATGAAAATGTAAGTTTAACTAACAATTTATATGTATTGAGCTGTTAAATGATGTCCGTCCATACAGGTTTGCAATAATATTTGTGTGACAGACGAGCGTATCGTATATTAGGGTTTTATCGTCGGTACCGGTTTCCCACATGACCAACGCCCCCAGAAGAGTAAGTTATTTCAGGTTTCGGAGGATAGTGCGTCCCAATTCCAGAGACATCCCTGGTTCTTTTAACATGCCAGGTGTATAGCACCCATACGGGAATCGAACCCGCTACCTCGAGATTACAAGTCTCGTGCTCTACCAATTGAGCTAACCGGGCTGACAGACGAGCCAATGAATGCTTCGTGTATATACCCCTGCTCTCGCCCTTCGTGGCGACACGTCGCGGAGCAGGCACAGGGCCTCGCCTTATTCTTAGAAGCTGTCGGGACTTTGACAACGACTGAAGTGGCCCTAAAAAGAGCTGGATGTTTCACACGGCGTAAGAGATTACTCCAAAGACCTGCAGAAGCACCGCGTACCGGTGATGGCTACTGGGTTGTGGGCAATACGGCTCCTTGAACCCTTGAAAAGTCCTCCCCAACAGGGCATATGCTGGGGAGGCACAAGAGGGCCTTTTTGACCACGCGACTGACCTACTTTTCGACTTGGAATTAACTATTTTGCCAGCAAATACTGGATGTATCGTAGTTGGAAGCCGGTTGGGCATGGGGCTATAAACATTGTAATAGGTAAGTGTATATACTCGCTAAAGACTGTTTTTGCCAGATAAAACCCGTTTATTTGTCATGTTACGTTTAATTAAAATTCCAACACATATACACATTGCTGCTAATGGAATATTTCCAATACAAGAGGTTAGGCGCCTGATAACCTTTTTACATTAGTTTCTGTATAATACATGTCGGATATCTCATTCTGAATACTACGATTGACAAGCATTTATTCTAATTAATAAAAAACATGTTTAAAATATTCGACAGTTGCCATGTTAGCATCCGGAATGTGAAGAAACAGTAATTGTTTGTCCAGAATTGAAGTGATGCTCATGAGCACAGAATGTTGTCCTGAAAAAAAAATGACTATCCATTAGTTCAGATGATTAGAATGTTACCATGTTGAGTATGCCTAATAACTCAAGAGTCTGCCATCTTTAAGACATATTTAATGAAGGGGTGTGGTCGGGATCCAGGTAGAAACTCACAATCTTTGCCAAGCGACTGACACTTATATACTAACCGGTTTATCACTCAAAAATAAAATCTATTTCCATTCTTACACGTTAATCTAAACAAAAACATGTTCGATGGGGTACTATTTGCTGCGCTTTCATGAAGTCGCTGTCTTGAAACTTGTAGATTTCCGTGCATTTCTTGCATTTTGTCTAATTTTGGCTGTTCTTTTTTACTCCTCAAATAAAACGCTATTCGTCTTATTTTTGTTGTTTCTGATATTGCTGGCGATACCGGAAATGTAGAAAATTTTACTACGATTTGTTTTACATCACGTGAATTCATTCACGACAATACCAATCCAAGCGTATTAGCGTAAGCACACTCGTATGTTGTGTGAAAATAACACGGGAGGGAATTTCAGCAGTCAAATATAGTTCCGGACGCCTAGCGTGATACACTTAATAGTTTTCTTCTTTGTGTATATAGGAGAAATTTTTTGTACGGTCACGGTTAGAGGATATTACTATTTGTTATAAACATAAAATTGGTCAATTGCTTAAAGTAATTCAGTAGGCCATCGAGTCACAACCTACTCACAGGATGATTTATATATAAGTGTATATCGCAACATTACATAGACTTCAAATATTTACGATAGATTCGGTGATTTATTTCGTAGACTGCGGAAACACTGATTTTATTCATTTTTACTAAGTTATACTGTAATGGTGACAAAACAGAAAGAACATTCATCAAACGTGATATTTTACTTACTTCTGGGCTGTTTCTGCAGGCTCTACAACAATACTGTGTACTTTAACATATCGTGCTGCCAATACCCCATGGAGGTCACGTGATTTCACAAACTGAAGTTGAACTGATGTCACAGTTCCAATGTTGGCATGTGTGGACACTACATGTTTTTCATCTCGTCCATGGTCAAGTGTATGCATCAAACTGAAATATTTGTTTATGAACAGATTTAAGAAAGCAACATTTTGATAATAGATTACGAAGAACTTTGATCAGTCTTCGGTTCGAGACCCGTTACTGACGTTTCGCATTTGCTTTAGGAGTTCAGTACTGATTATTATTTTCAATATAAGGATAATAAGGTAAATTGACTGTTTGTAAATTGTAACAGGCGTTAAGCACCAAAAAAAAAAAACTTTGGTTAAGACGCCAGTGTTAGCCCGGGTCTCTCTTGTATACAATACGTGTTAAAATTAATGTCACTTCCACAAGATTACAGACACACCAAACAACTAAATACATAATATGACCGTTCTAATGTCTTTATGTTTCCTTATGATAAAGCGCGCACAAAAGCTCTAGGTCAAGGCGTAGGTTTATCTCTGCAAAACAGAGTCCGGACAATCCGAACGACGTCGGTTTTACACACCAATCATACGGCCGCTCTCTGCTGACACCGCTGCTAGGAAGTGTTAACTGGCTGTCAGCTTATCAATGTTGTTCAAAATAGGCAGGTCAAGAACGGTTTTACAAATTACTAGAGCAAAGTCTTTGCATCATTCCCGTGAAAGCTTACCATTCTCGTGACTTTCTTTATGAACTTTCTCTCAGTGACTCTACACTTTCAACACGGTAGTTAATAACTTTTAACATATTTAAGAAAAGTACCAAGAATAAACCTAAATACTGAAAAATACTGAAGTTCGGATTGATGATATGCCGATGCAATGTTGCTGCACGAAGATGTGCCGGTACGATATACAATTCGATGCTAAAATCACATGATGTATTAAAACGATGGCCTTAACGGAATATCGCTGTGAAAAACGCACTAACCTCTCAAATTTAAGAGGTTCCGACTTGCCATTTGTTCCAACAAGAGTGATAATAAATTCCCCGTATGTGTGGAACATCCGGTCAGACATCTTTATGTCGATGAAATACTCATGACCTGAAAGTGTATGATTAAAACCTGCAAAAGCCATATATAAAGACCAACCTTCGGACCGGAAAAAGTGGTCTTGTTGCTCAATCGGTCTTACTAAGTTACTATCGAGAACTCTTTTCGATAAAATTAAACTTTGGTTCCGAAATGTTGGTGCTTGTTGGTCTTAATTGCGTAACTTTACTATCAACATGTTCAATACGAAGATACAAAATTACAAAATGACTAAAAAAGAATGGGCCAGTATGGATGAAGAACAGACTAGAAGAGTGACATTATAGCAGTGATACTCTGCACTATTTAGTTCTGTAATTTGTATATTTATTTATATTTATTTCGAGCAGGGGATCGAGTCTACATTTTCTATGACGACTGATTTCCATCACTTGTGTTCACAGGTCGACAACTGAATCTTTTTATAGTTCTTTGTGTCATCACCCGAATATACGACATATCATAGGGTATTCATCCTTTCGTGATTTGTCTACGAAAACATAACACTATCGCTAGCCATTTTACTATTTATTCCAAAATTCCAAAATTCCGTTTTAATAGACATATCTCTTTCACGCAGAGAGATACCTTTCTGTCACAGAAAGATATCTCCGGAACTTTAGGAGATGTCTCTTCTACTTACAGAGATACATTGTATTTTTTCTTTTGATTGTTTATAAGTCCCGGTCGACCCTGGGACTTCTCCCTGGGTGAACTTGCCAAGACTCCTGACAGGCGCAGGTTGAAGAGAGACGGGAATCCGTGTACCAGACCCTAGCTCTTTTACGCATAGTCCCCATGGTTTTTTTCTACGTGCCCGATGTAAAGCACTGATACACGTGAGACTACTTCTGGGTTTCTAACCAGTTCATCTCTAGATGGTCTCTAGATGGGTTTGAAACACTGAAAAGCGTTTCTGAAATTTCCAGTTCCCCGACCGGAATTCGAACCGGGGGCCTCCGGATTGGTTGTCCAGAGCATTAACCACTCGACCACCGCGCCACACTTTTGCAGAGATGTATGTTTAACATCATTTGAGATGTCTTTCTATTTTTGAGAGATATCTCTGTACGGTTAAAGACATCTCTATAACATTGAAAGATATTTCTTTCGCATTGAGTGATATCTTTCAAAACAAGAGATATATCTATATTAAAAGAAATATACATGTATATCCTAATTTACAGAGATATCTCTGATTTTAGAACAATATTATCTCCCCTATTTTAGGAGATACCTCTATGATATCACAGTGATATCTTTTTTAATATTAAATAGTAAATCGGCTTGCAATACAACAGTGGTGAAATAACCAACTATTTCGGTGGAAGGTCGAGTCGATGCTGATGTGGGATGAAGACACGACAAACAAAAGGACCGACAAGAAATCAGCTACCATAAAATTGCGATAGGAAAGGCTATCCTCTACTGCGCTTTACATACGTTGATCAAACTTCCTCTATATATAGTCGATCTAAAAAAAACAATGACAACAATGTAAATGCGCTATACAGTAAACTCCGTATATAACGACTCCGGATATAACGAAATTCCGGATATATGGAACATATTTCCTGTGTCGAATTTTATTTCTTCTTTATGTAATATGAAAATACTAGATGGATATGACGCACTCCGGATATAAGGAACACATTTAAATGGTCCCAAAGAGTTCGTTATATATGGAGTTTACTGCACTGTTGTTAAAACTCCCATGACTGCCTTACCGCAATATGGTGCTTGACCGGAAGTACTCAAATAGTATGTCCCGCGCAGATCGGTTTGTTGATCAGCGTCATATCCCATAACTGGGCATCCCTCCGCCGGACAACCGAGGCAGTTACCGGCCTCAAAACTGTCGCCACTGGGACATGTGTGTCCGTAAAATTTACATTGAGATGTGATTGATTCCATGAATAAATCTCTGGATCTGGAATGACTGCACGTGATGCTGTCGCCTACACCTAAAATAAGCAAACTAAAATAAACCATTGTCCATTCAGCAGACGATTTACATGAATTGTTAGAACCTTTCAGAATAGCCACCACCACTTGCCAGCTTTTCTGTAAATAGACCGATAGAACTTCTCAAGGAAAAGCTGAAGTTCATAAAACCACAATATATGTCTACGAAAGATCCTGATTGACAACACCGGTAGTGACGTCATGATCTAACATTGATGTTAGCCGTCGTGGCGCAGTGGCAGTAGCGAGTTAGTCTCAGACTCGAAGAGTCCCGGGTTCGATCCCCACCATAGCCATGTCGGTAGTGGCCTTAGCCAAGACACAAATAATGTCACATTGTCTAAATATATCTCTTCGAAGTTGATTCCATCTGGAATGGGTCTCGAGAGCGTTTAATCTCAGTTGTAAAAATTTGTTTTGCAATCTAGAATAAATTAGTATATTACATGGATGTGTTTAGCACGAGGTAAAATTATTATTCAAAGTGAAACTTTAACAAATAATTGTAAATTTGTAAGACAGATTTTTCTGTGATTCAAGTACATTGTCGATGTATAAATCTAACATAACGTTTTCATTTAGAATAAAGTACAGTTCTGACATGAGGAAACAATCTGTGTCGTAGTAGCATTATTTGACCTAAATCGTGTAAAATACATGCAGTAGAAAAAAATAACATGTCTGAATGTTTTATCTCAAAATACCTCCAAGCGAACCACCAACGATGCTGCCAATAGCCCCTGCTACTGGCTTCTCAACACAACCCGGCTGATGGTCACCGCCATTAGGATAAAAGTCAACGTCACCAACGGCGTCACGTGTTCCATACCCTGAAATGTTAGATATAATCACCAACTTGTATGGAACGCCTCGTCTGTCTTCCAAGCTTATATTTAATAGCTGAGGCGTCCCATAATCTTGCTCTTTATCATTATTGTGCGTGTTATAAATACTTGTTACCTTTATCATTAAATATGTTTTCTGTTGTTCTTGATAGTATACATGCATTCAAATCCTTTTTTTCTATTTTTTAAACGAAAATATACCATGCTTTATAACGTTCTTAAAATAAATATTGTATTTATAGAGTAATTATTTGGGTGCCCACACAGACACACTTTATACAGTGTGCAGAGAATGTGCCAAATAAAACGGTTAGCAAACGATGAAACGTGATTTGTTTTTTGATTTTGTGTCTACTACGATGCATTTCTTTATAATTTTATGAAAGTACAATGAACATTTCTATATTAACCATGACTGACTAATTGGTAGATAAAGTACATTGTATTGAAGTCCATTAAGGGGCACATATTATATAGGGGTGGTTTTCTCGACCCGGTTGTTCGAAACTTTAACCGACTGTTATAATTCAACCGTCGATTAAACTTTTAATACTAAAAAGCAATATTTTGTGGAAACACTAGTGAACTGTTTTGATTTTGCTTTGGAAAGTTTTTAGTTCTCATTGTCTTGAACGCAACAAAAAGGTTTTAATAAATCTTTCAAACTATATAAAATTATGACCATAACTGTTAAAGTGACATTATGCGCATCTTACTGCACATAGTGTATTTTTGGTGACAGTTTTACAATTTTACAATTTTAGGATGCTGAGCATTTAAATGGGTTAAATTAATAATAATGCCGCATTACATGGTTACATCCTACCTGATACAAGGTTGAACTTAGAAGCGTCTGTGTGTATGACGTCAACAAAGTCAGCATCAGAAGCATCGAGACGCTTGTCAAGTGGTCTTCCGGTGAATCCAGGATCAGCAGGGTCCAAACCTAACATGCAAAAAATGAACACGTTAACCTTTATTTGTATGATTTGTGTTACCTTTGTCGTGTTTAGGCGATTATCTTTAGAAAGACTTACCTTTAGAGCAAGTGAAAACAATTACGTCATTAACAACTACATACCAGTCACCAGTAATATATAGCATGCTGGACATACCGAAATGCATACATATCAAGAACCTGAATAAATTTGCATGAGTTTGTCACCTATCACCTAGGAATTTGTAAAAGGGGTTTCTTTAATTTTTTGTGTATTATTTGCCACGGATTACTGTGCCTTTCTGCTGGAGTGCTTGGTCTTAGAGTAGACCGTTTCAAACGCCACATGTATCTGTGACTGTGGAAGACAAAAAGGTTCAAAAATAGGACTATTATAACCCCATGCACTAGCACAAGTTGTTTTAAATAGTGCTTAAAGAATTGTATAATAAAGTGGTTTAAAAGTGCTCAACAAAAGTCAAATTTAGGGTCACGCCTATGAATACCTGTGATACGTGCTATATGTGGTAGAGCATGTCCCACGTGACCGGCTGTTTGCGCACCAAGACTGTGCCCAATGATATGGACGTCGGCGTAGCTCAATGAATGGCTGTCGTGTAGGTATTTGAGCAGCATGGCAGTCTCTGCACCAACTACAAACGTATTTGCAGCGGCGTGCTGGTAATCTGTTTTTGAACCATGACCCCAATCAACAATGATAACGTTAAAGTCTCCCTAAAAACAGTATCAATAATTTAACCCTGATAATTATCCAAATAGCAATTTTAGACGTCTGTCACTAGTAAATAAGCCCGCATATGCACACAGTCTGTTCTCTTTAACCTGTGTAACCCTATAACTTGTGTAAAACAAACGGCATATGTGTAGTGTGACACTTGGTAAGAATCTTATATTTCCTTGTTACAGAATATAATGACGTCAATGTATACATAGTCAATAGAGTATAAGTATAAACTGAATAGAACAACAGATGGTGAAAATGCTACACCATACACCACGGTGGCCTTTCTATACTAAATAATGTGTTTCGAATATAGGTCAATAATTCCGTGAATATATATCCCACATGAAAAACTGTCAAAAATGCAGGGCTAAATGCAAATGTTAATGTAGCGGTTTAGGGTCGGCTCGCACATACGATTACTGTGTTTATTATGACGTCATTCATATGACACTTTTATGGATGTCTAATATCGTTTCAGATTTAGCTGCTACATCAGTGAAGTTATTATGGCGAATGAGGCCTACCTCGAGATTCCTCAAGTTTTCAAAACAGATTACTTCTTGTTATTTTGTTTTTAAAGTAACATACTGAACTCAACTCAATTCAGCAAAGTGATCATAATTAAGTACATTCCTATAGATAGTTTGATAAAATCGTGACTAGGTCCCGCACCAAGTACTGCTTTTAGATCTTTGTCCGTGACCTTTATTCATATGGAGGAAACAAAGTAAGAGGTTGATAATTCGTACGAATAATTTCACTGAAAACACGGAAAAGAGAACAGTTCTCTAGCACTAGAAATTTGATTCTGTTTATAAAGAGAAACGGAAAGCGCCGTCCAAAAAAAAAAACTTAAAAAAGAAAAAGAATTTACTCGTATGCTTGATATAAATTCTAAACTATTATATATAATAACATTTGTTTATTTAAAGTCGGCAACATACAAGTAACAACAAAATTAAGCTAACGCGAGCTTTTGAACCGGACCGCACAGATGTTGGCGTATGGTGGCTTTATTGTTGAAGGAAACCTGTTCGATCTGGTAGCCAACTATACCATCTCACATACAACCCATGAATAGGATATAACCCGGGTTGCATTGATGAAAAGCGAGTCAGACAGCCCGGTTAGCTCAGTAGGTAGAGGACGAGACTTGTAATCTCGGGGTTGTGGGTTCGATTCCCGGGTATGACCAACTAAAATTACTCACAGTCTTTCGAATGAGACTTAAACCGAGGTCCCATTTATGGGTGCTATACGATACGTTGAGAAGCGATTGCGCAAATCCAACTTAAAAATACAAATACGTACACGTGTAATTTGTGGCAATTATAGAAATCATTATTAAACCACATTTCTTTATCAGATTTTGAAAATCAAAGTTACCTTGTAGCTTCCAATGTGCCTTATCAAAGCTCTATTCGTGCAAGACGTTTGACCTAGTATTTGCACCAAATAATAGCCCAGAAAATAGACAACATAAAGTTGATTTTGTGACAAATTGGCAAATATCTAAGTAAATGTTGCACTGCCTGCCAATACCATGATAAAAAGAAATAGTTGAAACAGTTCTATTTTTTCACTTTATCCGAATCTATCAATGTCAGACATTGAAAAGAACGACTGCAAACTGGAACTGTATTAAGGTGCTTTAGTTAAGGGGAGAGGTTCATAGTTTGTGGTCTGTTGTTTCTGTAAGAAGTTTTCGACCTGTCTTGTCAATATGTATCAACAGAAAGACAAGAAAGTGTGACGTGTCGAAACTATCAATATAGGAATACCTGTTTTGTAATTTTGATATTTGCGACTGTATATACGGTTTTTAATGGTCGCAAATATTTTTAACGGCGACGGCGTTAATATGTATCAACGGAAAGACAAGAAAGTGTGACGTGTCGAAACTATCAATATAGGAAAACCTGTTTTGTAATTTTGATATTTGCGACTGTATATACGGTTTTTAATGGTCGCAAATATTTTTAACGGCGACGGCGTAAGCCGGGGCTGTTTAAACTGTTTGCGACCATTAAACGTAATTCCATTCTAGTCTGTAAACTGAGCAAGAAGAAAAGACGCATTTACTGAATGCAAGTTTTCTTTTTCTTTTATTGAAGATACAACCTGACCTAAGGCAAAACCTTCAAACATCGACTTCAACCTTCAACGTTTTTGTATTTTTATATTGTTAAGAAAGTATGTAAACTGGTTGTTCTCGCGAAAAAAAAAGTGAAATTGGTCACAAAATGTTATAAAGCGCCTTATCTATCATCAATTTTTGAACAAGGTTTAAAATCCTAGGGGTATCCCCCCCCCCCGCCACCCCCATACCGAAATGTTCTGTTGTTGTATGATTTAATGCCCGTTTAAATATTTTCGGTCATTTTAATAAGCGGACAGTTTCCTAACCATCGTTCCTGAGCAGAACCAGTACTAGATCCATATCCTCCGTAAGAAACTGCCAACGTTTTCACATAAAGTGACAAGGCCAGCAGCAGGGCTTAAACCCATGACCGTACATATATGAGAGGTTACAGTGGTTCAAGTTATCGACTCTACCCGTTCGACCACGGAGGTGGGTTTTCTTGCATTTTACATGTACTCTGTTCCTAACGGTGGGACTTCCTAACCTTACACAAATTGTCATAACATTTAAACAAATGAAGTTTTCAAAAATATTGTGTTAATATTAGAATAAATGTATAGGTTTATATACTTTCTAAACATTATATGAACGTTAAAAGCGCTTGAAGACTTGGCAAATAACAGGCGCTTCGATGTATACCTCATTTTGTTACAGAAGAAGAATTTAACTTGAAAACAAAACAACAACAACAACATGGCACAGTCATACCTTCTTTAACAGCTCGTTTGACATCTGAGGCATCCAGGGCGTGGCTCCTGAATCTAGGTATCCATGAATCAATACCTTCGTTAGTTTACTCGTATCAAAATGGGTCACCCAGCCTGCGATCTTAGATTGATAACCCAGTGACGGCAAGTTGTAAGATTGACTCGTGCCACGCACGTGCAAACGGAACGTAGTCGCGATGCGATCTGGTGACTGAGGAGCGGGAATATCCGCGTAAGATGAGAAACAACCAAGATCTCCGTAACAGTGAGTTTCTCGTGCCTGTATGCTGTGTGTAGCGCCAAACTGCGCGACACTTAAAATAAAAAACAAGGACAGTATCATGCTAACGATTTCAAGCCCCGTTTAGATACTGAACGAATAGTAAGAAGTGCTAAAGAATTGATGTTGTCATTTTTATCTTATCGCGGCATAGTTCAGTACTAATGACATTGGCATTCCGTTTTTAGCAGAACGAATTCGTTCAAACAAAGTTCACAAACATGAATCTTAGGTCTACAAATAGCACGAAAGTTCAATTTTTGAGTATTTAGCTGTTTGACAACAAAATGTAATACAGGAAACGAATGACACTTCATATCAATATCGTCAACTAAAATTTAGTGTAGTTTTACACCAGTTCTCATTCAAATACAATCATAATGTTCATATTATGTTTCCGACCAATAATCGTGTTTTGATTCAAAATTTAACCACCTTCCTTGTTCACATGTAACTTTTTTTCTAAGGTAGTAGAGTCTGAGAGGTAATAGAGTCTGGACTCACACGTCCTAATAGAGTCTGGACTCACACGTCCTAAGAAAGTCTGGACTCTCAAGTCCTAATAGAGTCTGGACTCACACGTCCTAAAAAAGTCTGGACTCACACGTCCTAATACAGTCTGGACTCACACTTCCTAATAGAGTCTGGACTTTCACTTTTCTAAAGTAATAGTGTCCTGACTCAAACTTTTCCATGTATGCTGGGGCATCACTGACGTAAGTAAATAGTGATGTTGTTTGGTCTCAACGATGATAAGATTGTGAAAGGTAACTAACGGATGTTCCACCCCCCGCCTCCCTGCCACACCTCCCCAATCCAAAGAGGAAAATAAATGGAGTTATCATTTTGGGTCTCAAGAAAGAAATTATCATGCACTTATTGCGTTGTAGTCATAAGAAACTCGTGAAGTCTGCAATTCTACATACTATTCGGCTCTGACTTTCCAATATCTTAAACTGTTGTTGTTGTTATTGTTGTATGAGTTTAACGCCCATTTCAACCGTATTTTGATCATTTTAACAGGCTAGCAGTTTATCTAACCATCGTTCCTGTGAAAAACCAGTCTCGTCCTGCCCCTCGTAAAAGACTGCCAACTTTTTCACATACAGATACATAGTCGGAGCAGGGTCCAAACCCATGGCCCTCAATCTATAGAGGCTACAGTGATTTCAAAACAGTGACTTTGGAGGCGGACTGCTATTTTACTTGTAGAAGCGCCGCTGTGGTGCAGGAGTAGCGTGTTCGCCTAAGGAGCAGCAATCCTAGGTTTGGTTCCAAAAAGTGACATGGTGGTATAGTGTCCTTAAGCATGGCAAAAATATTCAATATTGATTCTGTCTTCTCTTTTGTTTTGCCTTTGTGTCATTAGGGTGCATAAAAACACACAAACCAACCTATATGCCACTTTTTGCAGCCATATTATACTGCAGTTTACTAAAAAAGTTAGAAGGTTATCGCACTGCAGTGTCAACTGAAAGGATAAATGCGCTATATTTCTATCATGTACTTGTCGATACAAAGAAAAAGTTAGGAATGTTTTTGGTCACATATAAAGGCCATTTCCACCGGTAAGACATATGTCTTGGTAAAGTAAGAGCCACCTGTAATTGTGCTCCTGTCCTGGAACAGGGTCCGTCTATTACACGGACCCTGTCTGAACTATAATTAAGTGTTCGTTGTGATGCATTTTACAAGATACAAATGTTTAGTGTTTGTATTCTTTATCAATTTATTTTCGTAAATACAATAAAATGAACATTATAACCTAGCTATACCGTAACAGCTGAAAGTGACAATGTCAGACAATATCAGAAATATGGATATGGGGAAAATAAAGCACAATGTATACATGAAAACATGTTAACATAAACGTCAATATGTTTATACCTTAAGGGAAGGTGATTTTGATTAATTTTCACAGTATTTCGCTATCGTATATTATCTATCAATACTTTCACAAGTTTTCATACGTGAATTTACACATACGGCGGCGGAGAAATGTGCTAATTATCTCCCTTTTATTGCCCGCGGGAAACTGATTGATTAATAATGTAACTGATTGCGAGTTGAGCGTGATAAACAATGGATGTCAAAATCTACTATATATGTGACAGGACTCAATCAATCACCGGCTACATTTGCTCAAACTTTTCCCTCTCGGTAACCTCACCTTTCTGATTAATTTATTCCTGTTGGACACCCTCTGGCTAATTGATTGATTGATAATGATTGATAGAATATGTTGATAAAGACACATGTACATCAGTTTCGCACAATACGTTGGACTTTTATACTGACAACATATGCTATCTTTATACAGTGACATTTGATATTTCAGCTGTTTAATACAATCAAAGGCTGGTTTTATCTTGATTAGATAGACAGAGCAGCTTAAATGTTAGGATTTTTATTACTTTTAAAAACGTGAAAAAAAAACGTGTGCTTTACATTAGACATAAAAACACGTTAGTGATATATGGAAAATGATACTAACATTCTTAATTCTCTTCTCGGATTGAAAGAAGTTTTAGATAAAACACATCATTCTCCAAATTAAACGGATATAAGAAAAGGATAGAAAGAAGATATGAAACCGGGAGGATATAAAACATCTACTGTAGATAGCAAGGTACGACGGTATAAATGGTCCACACTTTTATATGTTTAACCAATTATATATATCATCACCACATATTTACGTGTAAGTTTATAGAATGCATTCAAAATGTAACTGTTTTCTTTTATTGTAATGATAAAATGTAAACAAACTTTGTCGTTATATACATCACTTCATTGGATGGGTAATGTGTCGATCTGTTGACCGCTATTCGCCTACATAAAGCCTTTTGATCTAGGTAGCCGAGGTAACCAGACCTTTAATTTCAATATTATTATTGCTGATTTCTCTTGCTTTTTTTAACTACATTGCCATATGATATATATTTTATTCAAAATTAGAAGTGGAGAAACCAGGAGAAAATGATTATTGCCAAACAAATTCATAAACAATGACAATTTAACTGAGAGATGCAACAAGTGCACGTGTGAAGCTAAATGAACTGGAATTCCACAAACTAGAAGGTCACGTGATTCGAATGATCGAATCGACGTTTTAAGAAAGCTTTACAACTATATATTAGATATATGTATACTCTTCCAAACTCATGACTAGAACTGAATCAGATATAACTGAAACCCTCATGTATTTAGAACTCCATATAAAATATAATTGTTTATACGACGGTAGGTCAGTGTTTATACCATTGCTTGCGTATCATGATCTCTCAACATGCATGTCCAAAGAAATTTCAGCACAGTAATTTCTATGCACTTTCTAAATATTTCCCATTTTTTGCAATGTGTTGCATTATTACGTTTTAAATTAAATGCTCTGTCTTATTAATCTAACAGTTCTGGCCACATTTTGATTGATCTCACATTGCCGCATAGAAGAGTGTTTTTGGCATCTTTTTTCCAGGAATGTGCATTTTACGGAATACGCTAGTGTTCGATCTTACATATATTGTCTTAAGTTAATTTTTAAAAATATGAACGTGTATGTCAAACATAAACAGATATCATATATGCTCATGTATGCGACATCAAGGGTTTTGAGAGGAGAAATAACTAAGGGCGCAATATTCCTGCAGTGACAAAGCTGTTATTCGTTGGATCGAAGCATGTCTGGCGTTAGCTTTGCCAACCAACAACCTTGACTGAGGATCGAACCCACGACATCCTAGACTGAACCCTATTCCCTCTACATTATATTAGGAGTGTACAGTCACAGTATATCCCGATATCAAATACCTACATAATTTTCATTTACGAGTATGTTTTGCTTCTACATGTATATTTTTATAGAATCTATTCGATGCACATTATGAAACATAAAATTTCTATGAAAAAAGGTGACTGTCCTTAAAAATGGTTAAATAGTTATTTCAGCGGACCGTAGAAACAATAAAAAGTAAAAAAGGTTTTCTTGAAGAAAAAAGAAGGCGTTCCTAAAATCATGATTTTATTAGTAAGTCTGATATAGTTTAAGTAAATGGGTAAGAATTGAATAGACGAAATAAACCGCACGGGCCGCATTTTATCCATGGTATGTGCAAAGAGTCAAGTCAAGTCAAAAAGAAATATATTACTTATTATATGACGTTCCCAACACTAGTGTACAAAGGCAATTTCACAATGAAGCTCTAGGGCAAGTTGTCTTGATAAAACGCCAGTTTTAACACTGATAAGTGAAGAACCGAGACAGGTGGTGAGGCTTACTTAATAGGGCAGAAATGGTTTTGACATGCCCTACAAGGGTCACGTTTGTTATTGATGGTTATCAATCTTTGTATGCGTGCGTGCGTGCGTGTGTGCGTGTGTGCGTGCGTGCGTGCGTATGAATGAGTTTTATCTTTTGTACTGGATAGTTCATATGACCAGTTGATTATTTTAAGATTCGACGGCCTTGAAAGTGCAAGATACAGAACGTGTCCCGTTCCAGAAACACCCCCTCCTGATTCTTTACATGCTCGGTGCACAGCACCGATACACATGACCTTCCATATGACCCCAACCTGTTTAATCGTATTTCACTTTTGACCTCCATAATTATAATGAAAATATGCCCTATTAAAGGTCCACTACTAATCGAAAATCAAGTGACAGTTATTTCAATGGCAAGTACATTACCTTATGCAAGACACTAAATAATGAAGATTGGCAGGTTAAAATGTACATAAAATGTTTGGAACACGAAGAAAAGTATGTGTATTATGTTGAAATCTCAGTGAATTGACAAAATGACCACCCAGGTCTTTTTAACTTTCTTCATAATGCATAGAAAAATAATTGTACATGTACTGTGATTTATTTAGAATTTCTACATACCAACTTTCAATTTTTATTAAAAATAACTTATTTCTGTGCTTTTTAAGATATATTTGAATTTTCGCTTTCCTTAGTATTGGACCTTTAAGTAAGCCTCACCACCTGTCTCGATTCTTCACTTATCAGTGTTAAAACTGGCGTTTTATCAAGACAACTTGCCCTAGAGCTTCATCATGTGAAATTGTCTTTGTACATTAGTGTTGGGAACGTTATATAATAAGTAATATATTTCTTTTTGACTTGACTTGACTCTTTGCACATGTGATTAGATTGTATGCCTTGCAGCTAGATATGCAGAAACCGTATGACTTACTGATGCAAACCCATTACAGCGACCTAGGGCTTGCGCTGGCCCAGTTTTTCTTTGTGCCATTTTTTCCTATGTGAGGCTGTTTGCGTAGCACACAAAACATATTCTGTCTTAAAAAGTTTCTTTATATGTTGTAGCCAATCTAATTTTTAATGCAAGAGCTAGCCCTGGCATCTACAAGGTGAAGTAACCACTGGCAGTGGTTGTGGCCTTGTTGTAGAATCAAAATATTCATTGAAATTCGTTTCTATATAGAAGTGAAGTGTGGCGTATATTTGTGTACCAAATGAGTTTAACACACTTTAAATACAATTAATTATAACTTCTATACCTTTTTTTATCTTGTATAGCAAATCGAAGTAACAGTGAAGTTTTTATTATTATATTTCTCGTGATTTGTCAAATCTTGGTCAGAAAAATGTACGAAACTTCTAAGATATATATGGATATATTTCCCCAAGGGCCGTTGATGTCATTTCATCTTGCTACAATCAAGATCTGACTGATAATCAAAAATATCTGTTATGTAAAGCGGCGGAAACAATTAATATTCATGTAATGTTTATGTAGAGGAATAAACTGTCTAATAATTTCTTATCAATCACAGTTATCTATCATGTTGATGGCCTGGCTATAAGTTTTATAAGGTAATCAGTTCACATCACTTAAGGCAGTATTTTCTTCTGTTAACTTCGTATTTCATGTTATTTCATTACTTCAAATGTATTTCAAAACTCCACGAAAAGGTAATTAATAAATCATTTAGTCTTTGATACAACACGTACTATCGTAAAAAGCAAAAACAACAAAAACAACAACAAAAGAAACAAACAAAACGTGATGATAAGATTGATAAAAGTAAAATGATCCGTAAATATAATTTTCAATTACTTCGTTAATTCGTTTCATCCTATTTTTTTTTCAATTTTATTCCAATTGGTTTGATTTTCCTGCATTTCTAGCATCTAGGATCATCAGTTCAAGACATGGCCACCATCTCACTAAAAACTGTTGTATATTTTACATGCACAGTGTAACAATGTAGATTTATAGCTTATAGACTGCACTGGTGATTGCTAGTTAAATTCAGTATATACATGTATATGCATTAAAGTCCATCATCGCGGCAGTTTTAGCCAATCAAAGTTAAGTTGTATCCATCAAGATAGTAAAGTATTTTTTTTGAATGACTGAGACATAGTCTTTGTGTAGTGGCGGATATTTTCGTGTGAAAAAAAAATGACGGTAGCAATTATTTTTTTACAAAAATGCCCCGAGCTTCATGTAATTATCTTGCACTGATAAAATCGAGCATAAAGTGTTATTTAAAGTAAAATGGGTCATAGAAAAGCTAGACTCACCACACGTACACCTTACCCAATTCCCTCGAAAATAAAACATTAAATTCTAAAGCACGCCAGACAGGTTTGACCCGTCAGTCTGCCTGCATCTATAAGCATGTCCTCGTTAACAAACAAAAGAAGTTGCAGTCAGCCGAAAGTTATGTCTAAGTATTGGTCGTAAGCATATCACATTTATATTGAGAGAGTAGATAATCCACTAAATTCTTTAAAAAATCAACCTGAAGTTTTTGAAACGAAAACATACGCCATTACACATGGACTTTATGGTGTTTCCTTTTCAAAGCATATACCTATTTGCGCCCTACCCACTTTTTTAGGGAGTGTTGTTTCATAGATCTGCGCACACAGTATCGTAACTATATATAATAATGTTTTGTTCTTGTTTGCAGACCGACATGGCAATAAACGGATCAGGTGTCGATTATAACCGTCTGTATGGTGACTTGTGCAGAAAACTACTTAGTACGCCAGTTGGTGAAATATTTCCTGGCGTTGTTTCTGAAGCCACACCGAACCACGTAACCAGTGCTTCCGGAAGCATATCACCAACTAACGTTCATCCGGCATTTCCAACTTTCGGAACGATGGCTCCTACCCAATTAAGTTACTTGACAAACTTTTACAATCCGAATGGACTTCTAATGGCACCTATAGCTCCTCCGAAATGTTCATCTAAGCAGAAAGAATCGGACAGCGATCATACTGTTCACACTGCAAGGCATGCATCGCCACAGGAAGGACTGGATGATTCAACAGAGGACCAGCTTCCGGTATCTGGTACCGGTACATGTATAGATGATATGGTACGGTTTATTTAGATCATTATATACTATTTAAGATACGTCATTTTTTGAAATTCAAACGTAACAGTATAATGTTATAACTTTAGAAATAAATGCTTTCATTTTGCCGACCGCCATAATGTACATGTATGTTGACTCTTATTAGAGTCTTATCGTCGATTCATATTCGGTAAGTGGTTGTTCTTCACTATAAGTGAGTACTTTCAAAAAGGTATAATTGAAATTAAAGACTCAAAAGTTTAAAGAAAATTGCATTTAGTACTGGAACACTTTTTAAAAAAAAATACGTCTTTTACGAAACACAATAAAATTATAAATTCCAGAGTAATGTCGATATTCAGAAGTTAGTAGATGAATTCAGAATGACGTTGGAACGTTATGGTGTGTCACAGCGATTTGCTGCACGATTCATTATGCAAGACACCAGTCAAGGCAACCTTAGCTTCCTCATGGAAAAAGGAAGAAACAAAAAATGGGAGGAGCTATCGCCCCGTGGGAGGATACCATATTTAAAAATGAAGACATGGTTAGAAAGTAAAGACGAACAGATGCTCACGTTAGAAATGCTGAAACATTCCCAGGGTATGTATCTTTTCAGTGTCATTACGCTCCTCTGCGAAGTTGACATTTAGAACAAAATTCTAGCATCGAAAATAGAAAAATGTTTGCACATAACTTCAATGTAGAGATTACTACCCTCGTTCGGTGAAATTCTTCATAAATAATTCTTCGTCTATAAGGTCATGTTGGAGGGGTATTCTTCAGTGTAACTGAGTTGAAAGACTGTTAGAAACCAAGTGTTTTCTACAAGGAGTTCTCATTAGAAGAATTTTGTCTACCCTTTCTCGTCAAAACTATTGGTCGTATTTTCATGAAACTCGGTATGGCCCTGCTCACAGAGAAAACAATAGAAGTTATCATATTTGCATTCATATGGTTGTTTTTATAACAAATGAGTGATATGGCAAATATACCCGACTGTACTTTCATCACAAATACTTACTCAAGTGGATAAATTTAGGAATATCGAATATGATATTGTTTGTAATTAATTTGTCACAATGCCCTAATGTTAGAGTGTCCCGGGCAGACTAAAGAAACAAACGGTACAATCGCACTCGTGTCAATGGTAAGACCAAAAATAATGACTTTGGTGACGCCCAGCATCTAACTCGATTAATTCCGAACCAGTATCATCTTCACTTACAGCCGCAATGTGTGAAGAAAAACACGTTGAAGTATCCTGGTCACATAAGTAACACGTGGATAATGAACAGCTGTTAATTTCATTACATTATATACATGTATTACAAATATTTATGCCTTCTCCTTAATGAAAATTTGTCGCAACATTATGGGACATTCTAACACTGAAAACGTCATATTGCTGATTGTGTGATCGTCTTTTGTTACTTTAGTGCGCGTTATTTAGTATTAGAAAGTTTAAATACCATTAGCCTCTGTAGTTATTGAGAAGACAAAACAAATGAAACCCATATGTGTTTAGAAGCTGTTATATTTTCGTTTTCAAAGATACGATGAAATTCTTTTTACTTATTCAGTTGCGCGAGATACTATGGTAGTACTTTTAACGTAAATTTTGTGTAACTTTTTTAAGTTTCGCAAACAACGAACAGAAATCTTATTTTTTGTCTAAAATGTTCTTTTGTTTACAGAAACAAGAAAGAATACCCATCGTGAAGCTTACAACAGACGAGAGAGGTTCACCATGTTCCAACTGAATGTGCTCTGTCGGCTGTTTGAGGACAACTCAAATCCGCCGATGAACATACGCAACGCTGTAGCTGAACGCTTAGGTATTCCTCTCGATCGTGTAAACGTTTGGTTTCAAAACCAACGCGCGCGCGGATTTCCCGCCCGGAAAATTCTGCAGCAGACGGCCTATGACAATGGACCTGATTCTTTTTTAGCCATTGATGTTGAAAACATGAAAGATAAGATAAATGAAGTAAACTTTCCTCCAAATGGTTTTCGAGCAAGCGCAGATATTGCTTTATACAAAAGAGAAATGGACCATAATGGAAGTGTACATCCGTTACCACAGTTTGATCTATCAACATATTTGCCTGTCTCTTCCGGTGCTAATAGTTCAGAAGTTCCAGCTAAACCGGAAGCAGGAGATACTTCTTTATCTCCTTTGGACCTTTCCTCTGCGTCAAACATCGATGTTGGAAAAAGTCCTGAACTGTCTAGTCCGGTAACGAATCTGTCAATGACTGGTGAATTTAGCCAGGTACCAAATGTGAAAGACGAACACTTTGACAACGCGAAAAGCGGCTTGCATAGTTACAACGCCTGTCACACTAATTCAGCTGCAAAATCTGCCACTTCCGGTGCCGCAAAACGAAAGAGAGGCTCCAGGCATATACATATCAATTCCGCGAATAAAATAGAAACTTGTGTTACTTCAAGCATTTTTGGGACGGAGAGCGAAATTAAACGTAGAAAAGTAGAGGAATTGCAAGCGCCTAGATCCAACTATACCTACTTTCTTGAAACACCAGACACTCCTCAGACGCCGAACAAAACTCGCAATACATCAAATGAATACGATTACATAATCAAATGTGAGACTAGCGTAGACACTGACACTTCAATATTGTCTGGAACAAACGATAAAGATGCTAACAATATCGTTGAACATGAACAGGTAGTCTCAAGCGATGAGACTGAAAATAAGTTAGATTTAAACACTAGTAATGCACCAGGTAAAGATGAGGACAAACAGATAACTAATGGATCAATAGAAGAATTACCTACAAAATCCGTTGCTCTTTTCAAAGCTATGTGTGCTAGCCTAGCACGTAAAGAAGGCAACTCAAAAGACATTAACTTGAAAGAACCTGATCTGGATTAACTCTGGCAGTGGAAGCTAGATGCATGAATTTACTATTACCTTTGAGTTGTATGTGTCGAGTTATAAATGTGTTATTGTACAGAGAAAACTGTGCAGAATGGATCACCTGCCTTTTAAATTTCTTAATACATGTATTCGAAACTTGATTTTAAATTTTAGGGACTTCAGTTGCATCTATTGCTGTGTTTACAGAAAATATTATATTTTAACGAAACATTTGCTAGAAACTAAATTCAATTTTGAAGCCAAATCATGTCCGTGTTTCTGTTTCTCGATTTGATGTGATTCGTCACGTAGATGACGTTACAGCAAATCAGCATAGTGTACTATTGCCAAGTGTTGGGTCATTTATCCACACATTGAAATATGTTCATATACTGTGTGTACGTATAGTGCTTTTAGGATAAAGTGACAGTGATATCACGGATATGCATGGTATGTATACGAAACATACAGTCAGTTATATTACAATCATTACAATCATTTCACAGACTCTTCTGTTGCACCACTGTCACTTTATCCTACACGTAACGACAGATGTGTAAAACAATTTCAGATTAAAATTACCTATAACTAGCTGTTGCTCTTTACCATTTTCAACCTATTCTGTCGCTTCCAATTACGTATTCAACGTCATCACCTTTTCCTTTAAAATAATTTTCCAAACCTATACCCTTAGAAAGTGTCAGAGCTGTTCCATTGGTGACATAAAATATAAAATCTGTCAAAGAAAGAACTGGCTTTTTTGGTCGAATAAGGAGAACTGCTGCAGTCAAATTTGTAAACGTTTCAGCTCAGTTAAAGTTTTGCGTGCATATACAATGTAAATCAGTCGTTGAACGACTCATGGAATGGAATTGAAACTTCATTAAAGTCGTGAAACATTTTTTGATTGAATTTAATTTTAACAAAAGTTTCGCACTCGATTGGTGCAAGTATCCCGTCTCAATAATGATGTTTATATGTCTAATGTATCCACTGCAGAGATTAATAAGAAACTGAATAAAATACCCGTCAGTATGTAACAATTATATTCTATAAAACAAGTTATGGATTGCTTGTTTAAGTTTTAACATACGATGGACCATGTTTTAAATCAAAACTTCACATATGTCACCAGTTACTAAACGTATCATACATTTAAGTTTGATACCTCCGGACTAATTTGTGTACAAATTATAGTCCATGTTCTTAAAATGTCGTCTGTTGACTGACTTTGTTAAAGTGGAATTATGAGCATTTTTTTCAAGTAAAAATCCAGTTTAAATAGGTGTGTGTAAAAATGGGTAGAGGAAATAATAGCTTTTAACCCAAAACACCAAACTCTTCCTGCTACCAGTACGATATAATAACTTTCCAAATAATACTTTTCCTATTTTGACTGGGGGAGTCTTTTAAAAAAAACTACTGTACATACAGGAGTTGCTTCCCTTCCACTGCCGAAATATCTACCAACAGCAACAATAACACAAGGGAGATCACGCGAAGAAAGGAACTATTATTTTATTAGTCCTATTTTTTCATTTCTAAAGCACCAACTTCAAGTACTAATGCGGCATTATCATTAATTTAACACATTTAAATGCACAGCAACTGAAAATTGCTTTTATAAAACAGTCACCAAAAATACACTATGTGCAGTAAGATGCACATAATGTCACTTTAAGTTTACTGACATGCATGGTACTGGCATACACATTTCCGTAAAACACCCACTGGAACGTGCTTTAATGAAGTGTTTAACGGTATCAAACCATGACACAAACACAGCAAAATTGCAATCTAGGGAACGGAAATGAAAAAGCTCTTGTTGAAAAAAAGTGAAAATCTCTCTCTCTCTCTCTCTCTCTCTCTCTCCCTCTCTCTCTCTCTCTCTCCCTCACTCACAACAAAGTACAAAGTTACGTGTTATATAAAGCAATACTAGTGGGAACATTTTCTAATCTACATCATGTACCCATATACACTATGTATGTCCGTCCGTTTGTCTGTATGTTTGGCTTAAGGTCAATGGTGCTGTTACAGTATGTTCAGCTCAAATCTTCATTTCATATAAGAATGTTTCATTCTTTCGGCATGATATTTTTCTGACGGGAACCACTCCCATCAACATTGATTAAATAGAAAGATCCTGCATGCAAGCTCAAAAATGGATTGAATCTCGAACACATTTTGGTTCTCAGGTGAGTTTATAGGGCCAACATGCCTCTTTTATTATGTTAATGCATGCGGCATAACCCATTGGACGCTTTTTAAGCAGCCGACTTGTTTAAAAGTAGCTAGAATTCAGAACGCAAGAAAATGTCAAACAAACTGGTCAGTTACGTTGAAATATAACAATAACTTAAAAATCAATTGAAAACTAATTCTTTAAGTCTGAATGAAGTTTGCAACAACAAGGAGGGAAGGTCGCACACTAGCAGTTTGTAGTTAAAATTGTAAAACGGACTCGCAAAACCGTGTTTATATCTTTAATTGAGGTGACACTTATTTGTTAATGCCGAAATGCGGAATTATCTGTTTCCTGCCTAAGGCCACTGCTGCTACTTTGACACATTTTCTGACCGTTTATCCCCGGCTTCCTTTTCATGTATATCTTCAAAATCAGACCTATCGTGTATGTATGTGTTTTAAATATTGTCGTCGGAACCATAAAGTCCATATGACCAACGCCCTCAAACGAGTTTATAGGTTTCAGGGGAAAGTGAAAGTTACAGAGATACATACTAATTCTTTAACATACCCGGTGAACATCAGGGGACTCAGTTGGTTATTCGCGTGAATCCCCAACTACCTACCAGAAGGTAGTTGGTAATTCGAATTTTGAATTTATTTCAGAGAAAACAGATAGCTTTTTTCAAGAATAACTGTAACTGATCTATAACCAGAAAAATGTATTTTAAATCATGGAAACACCTCCTTCTCTAAGCATCCACCAGGGGATTCAGCTGGTTATTCGCGTGAATACCCTACTACTTACCAGAAGGTAGTTGGTAATGCGAACTTTGCATGAATACATTTATCTGGTTATATATCCGTTACATTCATTCCGGATTTTTTTTTCTGTTTTGAGGGGAAAACATGCAAAGTTCGAATTACCAACTACCGTTTGGCTGGTAGTTGGGGATTCACGCGAATAACCAACTGAGTCTCCTGGTGGATGTAGTGAGAAGGAGGTGTAACCATGATGTAGAATTCCGTCCGTCATTCCGTCAGTCGCTTTTCGTGTTCGGTCGATAGCTTCATGATGCATGAACCGATTTTCAGATAACTTGGCACAAATATTAACAACATTAAGACAATGTGTGGCGTGCACGACCTAGATCCATAGGTCCATAACACTTTCAAATTGTTGATTTTCACTATATAAGTATAGTGGCGGTGTTTTTCCTGTCTGGTACATAACTTTGCCATGCATGACGGGAGCGACTTGGCACAAATGTTTATCATAACCTGAAAACGTGTCGAGTGCAAGACTCAAATACAAAGCTCAACGGACAAGGTCACAGTGTACTTTTGAACTTCGCTGATTGTCACTACGTAAGTTACTATGGTGATGGGGTAATTCATGTCTTGCCTGTGACTTTGTCATTCGTGATGGCATTTTGAAATGACTTTGCACAAGTGTTCAACATAACATCACGATGTTTCTTATTTAAGAACTTTACATATAACTTGAATGTCAAGGTCACAATGCAATTTTGGACATTTTCTGTAAGTAAAGAGTAGTGATGGTGCCGTTTGTGTTGCCAAATAACTTCAAAGTAAATAACAGGCTTTTCGTCCGCTACTGGTTGTACGTTCACATCATCAGGACATCACGCAGAACTCCTGTTTTAGCCACGCCGACTCTAGGTCAAGGTCACAGTTCAGTGTCATAGGAATGTGTGCCTGCTCCACAAGTCCTAAGCTCGTTTAAGGATTTTCTTCAAACTGGGGTCAAATGCTCAACTCATCAAGACGACATGCAGAATCCATGTTCCAGGCGCACTGGTTTAGGGTCAAGGTCACAACTGAAGAACAAGCTTGAGCATTGAAATTTCGCTTCCGTTCCATATGTCCTAGTCACTTGAAGAATTTTTATGAAATTTGGATCAAATTTCCACCTCATTGCGACAACATGCAGAACACATGTTCCTTGTGCGAGACCATGGTACCTGGCAAAGACATCTTAACTCAGACAGTTAAACAACGATTCTGCCTTTGTTACAGAATGCTCGTTCCGCCATAGAGTTGTCAGAGATTTAGGCCTTAGACAGATAGTTCTCATCCCCGCCTGTCCCTGTCTACATGGCCCTTTCCCATGACTTTTATTGAGATATTTGGACAGAATTGTACAGAAGTTAAAGGAAAAGCGATAAAAATAGAATATAAAAAATACGCCTATCCGCATCCAGCTTTTCTGACAATCCGGATGAGAATAAATGAATTATTTTCTCTGGCCTTACGTTATCTGGTTTTGCGTGACAGAAGTGTAGAAAGTAGTGCGAGAGTCGTGCTTATTTTAACATTTCAGTTTTGGACATTGACATTCCAAATTGTACTAGCAGTTCTCTTGCTTTGTCAAGGGCCGTAACTCTTAAGAACAAACTGTTTTAACGTCTAGCGACGTATATTATAAGAAACAAAAGCGCTCTAGTTTTAAATCCATTTAAAACATTTCAGAAAACTTGTCTGACACACTTTCATAAAGAATATTCTATTGCTCCATAATCAGAGCATGTATGAAACTCCGTTAGCTGCATTTTCAAATGAACTACTGCTTTGACAAAAATATCGAAAAGATTCCAGTCTGAGAGTAAAGCTGTCTGAAGTTAATGCCCGAGATCAAACGGCGACGATTTTTTTTTCAAAATCCTTGTCCAAACCGTACTGATAGTTCTGATATGGCCGGTTGGTGAGCCGCCAGCTAGGTAAGTAATGGTTACCGTATGACTACCTGCCTGGTGCCTGGCATTAAAGGATATGATTCGGGAGGTAAATGTGCTCAGAAAAAGGTGTCTCATAGTCAGATATGGCTGGCCCTTTAACTAGGGGTGACACAATAATAAACAAACACTTTTATACATTGATATTTAAAATTTAAACGAATGATTACTGGCCTAGTGCTATGAAGGGTGAAGTCAAGATCGGTAGGCCTGGCGTTCGAATCTCAGTCGATATATTTTCATGTGTATTTTCTGAAAAAAATCGCAAACATCAGCTGTGGCAACTATTCTGACATAGACAGCGCATTTGTTAGTTTTGAAGTGATAAAATGCGATGGATTGAACTTATAATCAAAACCATAGCAATCACCTTCTATAATGATATACTATATTAAATAGATCTATTAGATCTAGTTAGTTTAAAACAAAACATATTGAAGGTTAAAGGAAGACTCGAACTCATGCCCCTTTGGTGACCATAAAATGCAAGTCTTCTAACGCCAAGTCTTATAGCATTCAGCTATTGTTCTTTTCCTACTAATGTAGTCACATTTAGCTGTCAAAAACATTACATAAACTGATGACATTCATGTTTTACCATGGATTACAATATATCGAGTTTCCCGATTGTGCGCTATATACCTTGATTTTCAATACTGATGGTTGGCTTCCGATGCGAGCTTTGGCCATGCCTCACCAATCACAATTTACATACTGTACATGTATAACTAGAAGAAAATTTAAGGACTTCAATGGTCTACATACAATGATGGTTTTTGCAAGAATTATAATTTAATATCTGTTCTTAACAATTTTATTGATACTGCATGGCATTTTCCCGAAAACTGTAAAAACAATTCGTACGTTGTCTTTTACCACATGTAAACATTACGTACGGCTTTCTTTCAAAATTGTTTAGTCAAGACTTATTTTATATTAATTCATGATGTTTCTCGTTATATTTATCTAGTCATAGCATTTCAAATTCAAATTTTAAATGCCTTTTTACAACAACAACCTTTATTTGCATTAAACATTTTACAAAAATTGTTGTTGTTGTTGTTTAAATGCTTAGCACTCCGTCGTGAACACTCAGTTAGGCAAATGTCAGTGTTTTGAATTTGGTTGGTTGAATCTTGCATAATTGAGAAGCTCGGACGTTTCCGTAGTAAAAGGCCGAGCAATATTTACGGAAAAGAAAGTTGATACACGTTTGAGGTTTCTAATAGGGATTGATATGTTATTTAAAGAGTTTTGTACATTTTAAGTTTTAACATATTTTTTCTTTTCTTGCAATAAAGTGGTTATAAGACATCATAGAACAAAGGATTTTAAACTCGGATTTTACTGGCTTTACGTCGGTTTTCTTTCAAACATTTCCCTTATGGTTGCCTCAAAGTCTAGTACTAGCCGGTACAATCCGTTAGGAGTTTCTGAGTAAATGTCACTACTATATCCACTATGAATGAAGCATTTTAACCGTACAAAGAAATACCATATAAGGATTAACAATAACATCACACCTTTGTGGCCATACTTGATCAGCTGTTGATCTTAGGAAACTAGGCAAATTCAAGGAGGAAAAGAACAGTCAAAAGTAAGGTAAACATCTATAAGTTATTAATTCGCATATTACTTAATATCGCGTTAAATTTAACCAATTTAGCAAGTTACGAAGTAAGCTTGTTAACGCAAGCTGGTTGATACTGAAAACAAAGGTGATTATTCGGAGAAACAAAGGCAAAAGTCAATATAAAGTCAAAAGAATATTTATATAGAAGGTGGTATAGACAAATAATTAAAAATAAGAAGGAAAAGAACAATATTTTGGAGATAGGCTGGACATGTATATGAGGAAATAAACTTAGAACATATAAATGGTTTAAACAAGATTTTGAAACTGAAGACTATATTGCGCATTCCGCTTTCTCTGTTAAATATAGATCTGCATTTGCTAAATTCAGATGTGGAGTTGCTCCACTACGATTAGAAACTGGGAGGTATCAAATATTTCGGTTGATCAAAGAATATGTCCAGTTTGTGAACTTTATGTAGAAAATGAAACACACGTCCTGTTACATTGTCCTGCATACCAGTTTACCAGAGATGTTTTAGTTGCTGAAGCAATGCTGATAGATGAATCTTTCTGTAACTGGTCGGATTCTGCTAAATTGAAGTTTATTTTCTCCAACAAAGAAATGGTAAATGTCAGTGCCAAAACCTGTTTTAAAATTCTTAAAACTAGAAATAATCTTTTATATAACTAATGTTCTTATTATTTAAAGATGTCGTCATCTTTTATCTCAGTTTAGGTAATCATTGCTAATCAGTTCATCCTTGATCTGATCAGGGCTGATATCTGATTTCTTAAGACATTTTTCATTATGCCCGTTAGGGCCTCTTTTTTTTTTCCTTTTTCAGTGTCTTACATTTGTTATTTTTTATGGCAGTTCTTAGTCATAGATTAGCAATGGTAATCTAACTTTTACTCTGTGTTATTAGTCCTAATATAATTCTGTGATATTTTTATAATATTGAACAGTCTCTTTTTATTCTTGAGTAGAAAGACCAATTACATGTGTTTTATATTTTAAGTATTATATGTTTAGTAATATGCACATGTATTGGATGAGACTGAATAAACTATTTAACTATAGCTTGTGATAAGGCTATGTAACTTTCAGTATAGTCTGTGATAATGCTATGGTAATATAATTTTTAAAATGTACATTTGACTGTGATAATAAGTAATAGTCTCCTATAACTCAATATTGAGTGGAAGCATAACATTGGTTCTATGTTTTATTCATGTTTATGTAATGTAAATGTATATTATGCTGATGAGACACAAATAAACTATTATATATGTATCAATTATACGTTTAGCTCATGTCACGGATTATCTATTGACAGAAAAATCTATTAATGATACAGTCAAAGTCAAGTCAAAACGTGACTAAATCAATCGTAAGCAAACGTTAGAATACATTATGATATATATACAAACAATTTTTACATTACTGCTTACAGCAAAAAGAAATTAACTATTATTATTTCGAATCTTCATTGCAAGATGTACGAACTTAGCAAGCTTGACAATTATAGATTTCATTGAAGAAGACATGAGTTTTCTGAATTTGGTTAGTGTGACGATATAGTTTGAGACTTTGTATAAAAATACAATGGAAACGTTTGGCAAAGATATAAATGTTGCAACTAATAACAAAACCGAAAAGGTTCAACAACGCTTGCTTTGTAGCTAAAGATGAATACAAAAAGGCAAGAAATCTCTTTTTGAAAAATAATACAGATGAAAACAGAAGATATTTTGTCAAAATGCGAACAAAAAGCAGTAAAATAAAACGTAGAATTAAATATAAATAGAAGTTACAAGAAGGACGAAAATTAGAAACTATGGCAACTACCCAGCCACGCAAAATTTGGAATTCAATTAAAAATGCTACGGAAACGGACAAAAACAGTAGAAATCAGAATTGAACAGTTGTATGGACATTTTAATACACCTAATGGAGAAGATAGTATTTAAATGATAATGGTATTAATGTACGGAGTAGAACGAAATTATAAATAATATATCAGTATCGTGCAGGTATATGTTGCCTTTTTGTAACTTTTTTGTGCATTACATAGAAAAATTAAGGCTCGCATGAAAATGACATACCGTGTTGTAAATGTTTCATGTACAAAATGTTTAAGAAATAATAAATATGTCCCTGTATTATCAGTTGAATATATTTATTTGTCATAGAAAAATTCCCCAACTATTTGAATGTAGTACTTAACATTATTTGTTACTCAAAATGAACTAGCGCGTGATGTCCGTGGAAATCGTGAAAATCATGTAGAAATTCTTTTCCTCTTTATTTACACAGGAAAAGTTGCTGGTCCTGTTAGCTTACGACAGACTGTCAGTGTTGATTCGGACATTCGCTATCTGACCACATGGATGTGCATTCTGACGATGGTCTGGCAGATTCGCTTGACGTCTGGAGGTAAGTTTTAACTTTAAATTTTAAATTGATTTTAAATGTTGATGTACTATCCACGCCAAATCGAAAATTCTCACTTCAGTAGTCGTGGACAGGGTACATTTAGCGTGGGAATTCTGGATCATGGTGTTTGCCGCTCATCCCGGAAGTTGCGGGTTCTAGCCCCACTTGGATCACGATCGTACCTCCTCATATCACACCAGTACTGGTTTTTCCAGGAAGCGGACCCGAGAGTGACTCGATAAGCTACAAGCTTTACTCACAATCGAGCTAAAATTGAACTAAATAAATGGTGATAGCTTGAATAAAGGAGTAATATTTAAAAAAAGACTTTTCGGAGTTTAACGGCACAATATCCCATCTTTCATTCTTACACGCATGCACATTTCTGTTTCTGGTCTTGGTAATTCGGTGAGAGTGTGTTTGGATCTCGAGTTTGTGATTGAATAAAAATAGATTTCTGATAAGTTGAAGGTCAGGGGTCTTGTCAAAATATACTTGAACTGTCAAAACATGTGCAGCTGTCAAACGAGTTTGTGGCTTGTGGTGAATAGGTGAAAATAAATGGAAATAATTTAATGATAATCTTGAGTTTCCTTCTTGGCCAATCACAATTAAGTAAGTAAAACTATACCTACCACAATAAAATCATCAAACTAACTATCAATCTCCACATTATGTATGACTACTTCCCTCATACATAACTAAGCTGCTAAAGCAACATTTGTTCAAAGGCAACAATTCCCTGAAAAATAATTATTTTTAACCAGTACTTGGTATTTTTTTTGCAAACTATAGTAAAACAGTACTTTGTGAGCAACGGAAAACAAAAACAACTACAATTATTTATGGAAAAAGTAAAAAATGAATGTTCAATAGCAGAACCAAGATGTTTGGCATATATTTAATTACCTAAGATAGAATCGCTTTAGAAAAAATGAAAGACATTTTAAAACAGAATATTAATTGCACAACACTATTTTGTAGTCTATTATTGTATTGATAAAATGAAAAATTAGATTCAAACACATTTTGCATTTATGTAAGTTAAATTGCCCTAGATTTAGATCTTAGAAATACTTATTGACAGAGTTAAAATCATTTACATGATATTACATTATTTTTGTAACAAAAACATGTGGTATCATTCTGTAGGTTTGGATCAAAGTATGCCATGAAAACATGTGTGCAGTCAACTGCAACATATATATGTGCACTTACAATTTTATTAGCTCGACTATTCGGAGAATATGGAGAGCTATTACAGTCACTTGTGCGTCGGCGTCGGCGTTGCTTCTTTGGTTAAAATTTTGCCTGCTAAGTACTATCATGCACATATCTCAGTAACCACTTATGATATTGACTTGAAACTTTGTTCATGTCTTTAGGGGTGTCATACAATTAAGTCAGATAACTCTTGTATAAATTTAGTACAAATTATGGCCCTTGTTTGACTTTGAAAATTTGGTTAA